>JAOTBA010000005.1:13109017-13119595 GCA_025629845.1 Erythroxylum squamatum | reverse complement strand
TCACAAATCAGAAATCATCTCATTTGGAGTTCTACTGATCCCAAAATCATTAAAATACTGAAGTATGTTCAGTGGGACAACACCAGTTCAGAACCTTTAAGAGCACCCTCACTGTACCCGTCGCACTCTTTTCACTCCATCTTTCTTACTTCACTTTATAAAGCTTCGATTTTTGGAGACGATGTAGAGAAAAGTCTTACGAATCCAATAGCTCAAGAATCAAGTCGTTCGGAGGTCTAGAGAAGAAGTTATGATCAAAAGAAGAAACCATGTTTATGAACTCAATTATACTGAACCTGTTTCGGGGAAACAGCTATAACTTTCTGTAGAAATTTTTGATTGAGGTGTTCTTTGAATAGTTCGAAAGAGGACATGAAGGGATACAACTTTCATGAAGACCACAAAGGCCAATTCCTTCATCTGAGGGGTCAAAAATAAAAGCAGACGATGATGACGTCATTTTGAGACGATGATGACGTCATCAGACGATTCAAGGTTGGGAAAACTACCATAACTTTCCCTACAGTTGTTAGATTAAAGAGTTCTTTATATGGTTGGAAAGAGAATTTCAAGGTCTACAACTCTTATGAAGACCTCAAAGGCCAATTCCAACGTTTGAAGGGTAGAAAATGGATTAGAAAGTGACAATAAATAGTAACTGAGACGGTCAAACTGAGACTTAAAAAGTCAAACTGAGACGGAAACAAAAGCAGACGGTCAAACTGAGACGCAAAAAGTCAAACTGAGATGGAAGCAAAAGCAGTCGGTCAAACTGAGACGCAAAAAGTCAAACTGAGACGGAAGCAAAAGCAGACGGTCAAACTGAGACGCAAAAATTCAAACTGAGATGGAGTCTAAGGCTGAAGCAATCAAAATGGCATAACTTTCACTACAAATATCGGATTGAGTCATTCTTGGACTGTTTTAAAGAAGATTTCTAGACCTACAACTTCCATAAGACTTTAAAAACAATTTTTGACTCTCTAAGGGCGAAAAGTTCCAATCAAGGTAACTGTCCCGAAAATTCACCCTATACAGGAACACACACTTCAAATGATCATAACTTTCAGCTCAGATGTCCGAAATTTTCATATAATATACCGTTGGAAAGATAAAAGAAAGATCTACAACTTTCCAAAAGACAACTTTGCCAAAATATATTTATATCAATCCCAATTTTTTCCCTAAATTTCGAAGATGAATTTTCCATTCATACACCAACACTGCACCCAATTCTTAACTTCATGACAAATTTTGGGATTCTTAGAGACATAATTGAAATTCGATGTCTTCATATGAAATGTAGCCATATATCTCTATTTTAATCCAAATCAAGAATCATCTCATTCGGACAACTAGAGAAAACGTTGTGGCTAAAATACTGAACCATACTCAGTGAACATTTTCCAGATCAACTCTTTATTTCAAAATCTTTTCTTACACAACTTATACCAAAATCACTCTTCTACTTCATTTACTCTTCATTCTCATCTTCATTTCAGATCACTATCATCCGAAAAGAAAAACATAGTCCATGATTAATCATGAGCACTAATAACGAACATACACATATGTACATATTCTTCATCAACTTAGCATACATATTCATCTTCATTTTTGCTTTCATTTCCCTTATAACTTTCACCTTAATTCTTTCTATTTCAAAAATCTCTTATCAACCGAAAACACCCTAACAAATCATGAATCTATCCACTTTTATCAATCCCTACTTTACTCTTGTCTATCATTTCTTGGTTCTAAAACTTTCATTCATTTGTTCTTGACTCGTGACTAATCACCAAAATTTTTCATTCAATAGTTCTAATCTTCTACGAAAAGTTCAAGGTCCAACAAAACTGATAAGGCAAGAGATTTGATTTAAAAGGTTTAAGTGGCATTCGACCTTCCTAAAACTGATTAAAGATTGAATAAAACTAATCATTGCCGTTATTTATCGAAAAATTTGAAGTTTGATAAACAAAGAGATTATTAAATAAAAATTAATTAATTTCTTTTGGTTTATAAGAACTTATTAATTTACGAAAATTGATCAGTTAATTAATAAACTGACTAGTTTTTAATAACAAGAGTTATTAAAATAAATCGAACTGAAAAATTGAAAACCAATATAAAAAGTTAAAAATTGAACCTGAATGTTTAACTATTTAAAATTTTTACAGTTGAATAAGTTAAATCGGTTAAGTTTTTAGTCATTTTTTTTTTTTAAGAAAACCCTAAGCTACTCTCTACGACTCTGACACTTAATTAATACTTCCCATTGTTTCTTTTTAATAATTAATTAACATTAGTCTCCTGGATGATTGACTAACTTAATACAATTGAAGAACTGTATTTGGAAAATATAAACAATAATTTTAATAATACAAGTGACGTAAATATCATTTCTAATACAATTTCTCGCAATTCCTTTTTTGAATTTGGGTACGAGTTTTTTTGTCTGTCTTTGTAAAACAATTGAATTTTCTTTTTCACTAAAATATGTCTTTCACCACCAGACTGAAAAAGCGTTGTAGGAACAAAAAATTGGCAACCCATACCCATGTATTTAAAAAAAAAGTCATAAGACAGATTAAACTAATTTGAGGCAATAAACAAGAAAACTCTAGAACAATCACTCAAACCATTGAAAAAACGAGTTAAGTTTAGGATAGGAGGGGTGACATTGTAATTTCACGGAAAATGGAGCATAAAGAAGGAGGAATCAGGCAACAAACAGATTCATTGCTCTTCAATCAAAATACAGATACAGGTAAGCTTTTCTTACTTTTGTCCCTTATTTTTTGATTTCGCTCTTTTCGTGTCCTTGAAATTAAATTTCTGTCTCTTGGTTATACGACGATCTATCCGAATTGTTTGCTTCTCTCGAGAAACTCAAGGAAAAATAACAAAGTCAGAGAAAATCATCGACGATTTCAACTTTTCTTACTGTTCGGATAAGTAGTCTAAATCTTTAACTCCATCAAAAACCAATTAGAAATGGAAGATCGCACTTATTATTGTCTTCCGTTTCAAGAATTATGAATATCGTGTTTTAGATGCCGTTTCTTGTTTGAGTTGTGGTTTTTTTTTTAATTTATGATTTTGGTTTTCTAGACGATGTTTCTTGTTTGACTTTCTGAAATTTATAATTTTGTTTATGATTAAGAGTTGTGTGGATGGAAAGGATAAATGGTTCTTAGGGTCATAAATTTTATGATTAAAGAAGTCAAAAATTGAATTGCCCATATTGGGGTTATAGATCGTTTTGACATAGGTAAAGCTCGTAACAAAAGATGTGATGCGCTTGGCTACTTTCGAAATTCAGATTGGGGATTTTTAAGGCCCAGTTCTATTGGGAAGTGATTGATCCGGAATGATGGAGTCATACTTTGTTGATTCGTTTGTACTGCAGCTTTTAGCAATAATCTTGACCGGAATATATGTATGCTAGTTTGGGAGTTAAGAAACAGGGTGACGTGAGGTTTCTCACGTAGAATGCAGTTTACGAGTAACTTGGGTTTTGGCTACTTTGTAAATTGTTAAATCTCGTTGCAAGCTTTTGTGGTATGTAGGGAAACTGAAAATTGGTGTGGAACTGTAGTTAGCAAAATAACAGTGAGGATTTTTCATATTGGTCTTCTTGAATTCATTCTATGTTTATGGCCCTGCATGGTTTACAATGGGTGGAATGCTGAGTAAAAATGATAGATGTTAATTAGAGACCATCCATAGTCGATCGCTCATATGAGGTCAACATATGGCATAAATTTGATGAGGCTCTTACATTTAAGTTTGATGCGTTTAATTTAAGACCTCGTTGAAAGCGAAATCATTGAGCAGCTATTCCAGAATGGTTTGATGTGCTTAAATTTATTTCTCAATCATCTAATGATACACTTTTTGTGGGATGACAGAGCCATTGCATGGATAGAAAAGCATCGGGCACAGAGGCGTTTGAGGAGCAGGTGAGGGAGTCACTTATATCAATATCCTATTCTCTGCCAGATAAGGATGATATAACTAAGACCGCTAATCATGATGTTAGTAGTGTTCGAGTTATAAATGATGGTGAAACTGACATTTATATATCTCAATTGCTATCTATTTCTGAGATGGATGCTTCCATCTCACCACCCCCGTTGCCTGGCCACCATCACGATGGGTAGCCAAAACTATGTTGTAAGAATACTGGACTCCTTTGTTGTGTTGTATCACTTGCTATTCCAGACATTTTGTGTTTGTTGATGTTCATTTCAACCACAAATCACACCTGTATTTTATTTCTTGTTCACAGTTATTCCGGAAACTGCGATAAATAATAAAAAAACTGAATGAAGATCTCATGCAAGGTTACTCATTATATATTAAAACAAAGAAAATTGATAATTAATACTTAAGTGACCGAACCAATATCTTTGAAAAGTAGTTTCTTGATCCTTGGAATACAACGCAAGTTTCCTTACACATTGTACATGTTGGTCTTGGTGTGCTCTTCGGAGGAAAATAAAAGCAAAAAATTGTAATGATAAAAGGTGATGTGAACTTGGAAGTAGATTAAAGAATATGTTTGGGGCTATTCCTTTGGCAGTACATAACTAAGCTCTAGTTTAGGGGCACTTTCATGATAATCGAGGGTAAGACCTGAGGAAACGTTTAGAGAGCATAAATGGAGTTGGGCATAATTCGATCTTAGTCCGCGAGAAAGTACTTGGAACTTTCTTAACCTCACAAAGGTAAGGACCTACCTACATGTGACTTAGATAAGTTTTTTTTTATGACAAAAGGGAAATTGAATTGATAAATATAAGATAAAAGTCTACATAAGATTTGGACATAATAAGGGATTACCTGTGGTATCGTTTAAAAATAAAGTACCATAGCTGAAAGTGGTTATAGTATGGACGCTAGAGTTGTAGTGAAGCTAGGATGGCCAGATTACCATGTTCGTGTGGATTGTGCATAATGAGATGCCCGAACATTAGCGAGAAGCATAACTTTCAAAACTTCTTTAGATGAACTCATGGTGGTAAAACATTTGAGATTTCTTTCCGACCATAAGCGATAGAAACAAAGACCCAAAACAACATGGTGGATCATCTGGTCAGTTGTCGTATACGCATTCTGATTGGATAGACGTAAGAGGATATCAGGAAGAGTCTCCCCCAAGGTGAGTCATTGACATTTCATGGTGATATATTTCCAAATATCACTATTGAAGGAGCATTTGAAAAAGAGATGGTTCCGTATTTCGTCATGTAGCAAGCACATCGAACAAGATTTATCAACTTGCATGAAGGGCATATGATCTGTGGTACTTTGTTTGTTTTTAATAGCTGACCAGAGGATGAATGAGATGCGTGGTGTAAGGGACTTACTCCACACGATTTGAAGCTCGTCGACTCTAGGCTGTTAATTCTTAACAATTGTTGAATCTCCTAAGTGATGATACTATGAACATATTTGTCCTTCCAGTAGAATGTATCATGCGTGCTCTGGTTAGGGGTTGAGCAAGTTGAAGATGTCATAACCAAAGAGGAAAGTGCCAGTCGCTATCGTGGACCAAAGAGTGTAGTTTGGTGTGAAGTGGAAGTATATGAGTTCCTAGTCGATGAAGAGAGTGGATCAGTGGTCCTTGGCTAGACCAGTTATCATACCAGAAGGTGATTAACTGACCATCCCCTATTTTGCAGGACATCTCCTGTTGTACTCTATCTCAAAGCTGTAGGAGTTGATTTAGAAAATGTGAATGCGATGGATGTTTGCAAATAGCCTATATAATTGTTCCTCGGAGGAAATAAACATGTAACCATTTGAGTCAATTCAAACCTAAATCCCAATTCCTGACCTCCAAAATATCAAATTTGTAAAAAATTTAGTCACATAGTTGCTATTTGTCGTTTTCGCTACATGTAATCCTCAAATAATTTTTCCAATCCTTCCTCTAACTCAACACAAATTCAACCACCCTTCTCTGCATTACATATTGATCCTCCACAAAATTCCTCTACCTATTCCCCCAACAAAATTACCGAATAGCCTTCAGATATTGATGCTTCTTCCCACATGACATCTAACAACAATATTATCAACTTAATTCATCCATATCATGGCATTGATCAAGTAGTTCTCAATAATGGTACTACTCTCCCTATTAACCTTAAAAGGTATCTTTTCATACAAATCTTCGACCTTTATCCTTAAATAATATTCTCATTGTGCCTAACCTTATTGCAAATTTACTTTCTGTTGCTCAATTTGTTACAGAAAATTCATGTTTAATTGAATTCAATCCTTTTGGTTATGTTGTGAAGGACCTTTCCACCAAGATTTCACATCTCAAGGGAAACATCCACAATAATCTCTACCCTCTCAAGGTTCCTGTCAATTTCACAAATCACATGGCTTTTGCTACTCAATGTGCTTCTTCACACCTCTAGCATCAATGTCTTGGTTATCCATGTACTCAAATTTTTAAAAAATTATTTACATGTATTCTAGTGCCTCATACCAATCTTCATTATAATTCATGTCTTTAAAGTAAAAGTTGTCATCTTCCTTTTTCTACATCCTCTAGAGTAGGAAATGGCCATTAGTGGTTCATGTTTTAGCTGAGCACCATTGATAACTATTTATGGCCATTTCCCCTTTCAACTCTTGGGATGCTTTAGATGTCTTGTTGTTCAGGGTCCCTTCAGCTACTACATCAATTGACTGCCTCGTATTCTGACTTATCCCATTATAAAATGTTTGGATTTGCATCCACAGAGGTAATCCACAATGTGTGCATCATCGAATGATCTCTTTAAATCTCTCCCAAGTGTCATATAATGATTCTCCTTTAGTTTGAGAGTAAGATGAGATATCGTTCCTCAGCTTCACAGTCTTCGCGGGAGGAAAGTATTTCAGTAAAAAAAAATTCCGCCACTTGATCCCAGATGGTCAGTGACAAATGTGGCATAGAATTAAGCCACTGCTTTGCTTTTCCTTTCAAATAGAAAGAAAATAGACACAATCTGATGGTGTCATCATTCGCTCCATTTATTTTAAACGTATAGCAAATCTCTAAGAAGTTAGAGATGTGTCGTTAAGGTTCGCGTCTCGGAGTCCGTCAAATTGGACTGATTGTTGCACCTTTTGGTTGATACTCGATTTGATCTCAAAATTGTTCGCTTGTACAATCAGTCTCATGATGCTAGATTCTATGCCATTTAAGTCTAGCCTGGTATAGTCGAACATTGTTTATGGTTGGTTTGCCATATTGTGTGATTCATCGGTGTCCACGTGACATTCCAAATCCTCTATTCAACGATTTAGTTCAAACTCCCTAAGGTTTGTTCTACAACAATTCCTACACACATTTCTTTCTATCTTAGGATCTACGCAGGGGCATGGTGTAGTTGTAGCTAGTACCAACAATTACGGATCGATCCCACAAGGATAGTAAGTACTAGTAATTACTATTATTCTATTATCTAGCCTACAGATTAATTGTGGTTGAATTAATGAAACTAAAATTAAACAATTTAAAGCAAAGAATTGATGATACTAAATTAATTACCGATATCAGATAATTATTACCTAGGCTTTGAATCCCCCCTAAACATTTAACCGATTGATTATTTGTTATGTAATTATGTTATTGATTAATTAGACAGCAGAGATTCCTAAGGTATGCTAGTAGCTAACCTTAAGTCTACTAACAACTAATCCTAAGGTCTCTAACTGAATTACTAAGTTAAAACTTATAGAATTGCGTTACTGTATTATGAATCCCTCTATTAAATTTGACCTTAATTTATGTCATCCTATCTCTAAGATTGCAATCAACTCTTTCCGATTATCATAGATCTATTCAAACCTGGAATTTCTCAATTGCTAAGTATGAAATCAAATTAAAGTCTAAAAATCATATTAATAGACAATAAATAAAATGAATAGTTGGATCTTAATAATCAACAACCACATTTTAATAAAATAATTACAACATGTCAAAGTATTCAACTAGGGTTCATCTGACCTAGATACTAATAAAGAATTTAACTATACAACAGCGAACACAAAATCATATCCAAATAAACCGAAAATAGAATAGAAAACATTGGAATCATATTTTTAATCTCTCTAATTGTTCTCTATCGCGTATTCTAATGATGTAGACGTCTGATCCTGTGTTCTGATGGATTTGTTGATAAAAATCCTGTGTCTTTCACTCCTTAAACTCCAAATCACCTCTGGAATCGTCTCTGAACTTCTTAGAACAACACTAGCTACTCTCTCCCTTATTTGCCTCTGAAACGTCGCTTTTATATAAAAATCTAGGTTTTTGGGTTATGCATGGGCATGCAAAAGTGCACGGTCATACATCCCTTCCAGATTGTTGATTTTCTGTTTTATGCCGTGTTTTCATCCTGATTCATCTCCTTTAAGCATATTAAGTACCAAATATACAACAAAAGTATAGCATATCAAGCAAGAATATATTAAATATGGGGTAAAAATATAATCAATTAACCATCTATCACATAGCTATTTATCAACCCAAAATAAGAGGATCCTTTAAAAGCACTAGAGTATGAACTAGTGTTTTCTTCAATTATGCAAACAAAATCATCTCCAGTTACATATATCTTAGTTAAAAGAACGTCTTCCAATGAAATTGAAGCGTGACCAAAAGGAAATATAAAGGAGCTGACGAAGGAATCTAGAATTTCAGCATTGCATAAACAAGGTTAGGTTGGTATTCTATGGAATTCTCGGAAGGTCATGTCTCTTCCAGGTTGAATGTTATGACAGATATAACCTATCCATCCACTTAATTCATTGATCTACATTTTTAGGCCACAGTTTTAAGGATTAAGAAGCCTAAAACAAAGTGAATTCTATAGGGAAGTTGGACTTACTTACTTGCCCCAATTAAAGGAGTGATGGGTGAGAAGAATTAATAGGTGAAGGAGTTCTGATAATAAGAGGCAAACCATTTGTGATCAAAATGGGAAATTCCTTCTATAGTACTGAAAATAGGAATTCAAACGTCATAAATTAGTGGTTAAAACCATAATTAGAGCTTAAGAATTCTTTCACCTGATTCTCATAAAGGAAGAAAAAGGATTAGACATAATAGAAACCTCTTTAAGCCTTATATCCTCTGAAAAGAAGTAAAGTTAAAAGAAATCAAGCAGATTTTTTAGGAAAGTATCAAAATTAGAAACATACACCAATGGCATTCAGTTTAGCAGAGTCCGTTAAAGAAGAGAATAAGCATAACAAGAAGTAGCCATGGTTGTAAAAGTCGTAAATATAAAATATTGAAGTCAAAAAAGAGGATAGAGATCGTTTGAGAGATGATATAAAAAGTAAAGAAGTAATAGGAAGATTTTATAATAAAAGACAGTCGAATCTTAAGGGAATAGCAAGACTTTGAAATTTAAAGGAGATTTTATATCTTCTGTAATAGATAGAGAAGTAAGGATCCAAATGTGAAAAATGTTAATGCAATCTTTGGACCTGATTGCTCTTATCTATAGAAGATTGTTTAGGATTTAAGAAGATCTTCATAGGTAATATCACTAGGCCTAACTCAAGAATTCAATCTAAAATTCGTAAAACTATTGGGATGGAATTAGAAGTTCAATTTATAGAAAACCAAGGGAATTTCCATACCATATGTTTGTTTTGCTCAACAAAACATATGTTGAGGCAATTGTTGATTACTTAAAAAGATAATTCAGTTTAGTTTGCCTATAATTCAAAAAAAAACTATTATAGTTCTAACACCTAAACAACAATAGAAATAGACAATTCCCATATAGACTACACACATTCAATTATAAGACAACCTTAAAACCAATCCCTACAAAGAGCAACCGGCTTATTTCACTTTGTTATAATTTTTTAGCTTTCTTTATGTTGTATATTCATTTTTATTACATTAAATTATCTTTGTAGCTTTAACTTCCCTTTTGCCTGATTCAAATCATTTTCTTTTGTATACATTTTAGTATTTTGGAAACTTAAAATTCTATTTCTTAAGTTTTCACTACAAGAAAAATACCCCCTTCAGCGACGTTTTAAAAACATCACAAATGATCAATAAACGTTGTAGAATGTTTTTTGTGACGTTTTTTAAAATGTCACAAAAAAGGTCGTTGAAGGTGGAGTAGGGAAACGGTTTCGAGGACGTTTTATGAAACACGTCTCGAAAAGCATGCTGATTCAACGACGTTTTGGAAAACGTCATAAAAAGTGGATTGAATGGGCGACGTCTAGAGTAAACGTCGTGGAAACCCTGAAGCTTTATGCGACGTTTATTAGACGTCGAAGTAGGTTAACAATCGGCGACGTTTTTGAATAAACGTCGCCGATTATTAGTTAATTAATTTATTTAAATATTTTAAAATAAATTTATTTAAATAAATTTTCAATTTTAAATAATAAAATTTGTGTGATTCATCCAAAAATAATATTAATTGTGAGAATTATTAAAATTTAATTTGAATTTTTATTTGAATCCGAATATGGTTTTAAATTTTAATTTTAATTGAATTATTATTCTGATTTAATAATTAATATTTGAAAACA
>JAOTBA010000005.1:13096991-13108917 GCA_025629845.1 Erythroxylum squamatum | reverse complement strand
AGAGGACGTAGGTCTTAGCACCGAACCTCTATAAAAACAGTGTTTGCCCTTCTTCTCTACTCTTTACATTTGTTTTTTATTAAATTGGTTTTTGTGTGAATTAACTTCTGATTTTTTGTAGAATTTGAGGAAAAGTTTGAAAGATCTATTCAACCCCCCCTTCTAGATCATTTACACGACTAAGTTTTAATTTCTTTACCAACACTTCCGCGATGTTTACTTCACAACAACGTCGTGATATTTATTTGGCCACGTTTTAATAATAAAACATCTCAATTGCTTCTCCAAATCAGCGTCGTCTGAATACAATGTCGCCAAAAACTCTCACTTTTCCTGACGTTTAAGAAAGGTTTGCCCAAACGTCGCAGATTCTATACTTTTTTTGTAGTATTTCTAAAATTTACTCATGTCGTAAATAAGAAGTCAGGTACAAATTTTGAGAGAATTCTTTTTTATCATGCGCGAATTTCAGATTAATACCAAATAGTATATGCAGGTGGTCCAAGTAAATTTACATCTGAATTTGGAATACATTACAATAGAGTAAGGTGCAGGAAAAGCAAGATGCAATGACGATGCATGATGCTATAGGGTTTCACAAAAAGTAAAGGCCTTTCCTTGATACCAAGGTCCTACATATTTTCTTATCAGCTCATCTTGTAGACTAAGTAAGCTTGTAGTTGCTGGCCTGATATACAGAGCAATTTAGGAATATTTGTTATTTTTGTCAGCTGTAAGGAACAAAGCACTGACTCCTAGCTTGAACCCTTCTTGATGAGTCTGGTGTAGCACTTAAATATTCCTAGCTATCACCTTGGTTAACCACGTACGTTTGCGTAAGATTCATACTTCACAGTTGAAGAAATCTCCCATATTTCTGGTTTTGAAGATTTCCCTCTTGATTTCTAGTGTTTGAATCAGGTTGAACAGAATTAAGCTGAGTTTCTTACCTTTGATCTTGCATTGTCGATAAAATAAGCAGGTACCATAAGGATAAAAAAGTTTAATTGGTTTCTGGAGATTTACGGACCTGTTCGTCGTAGGAAAAACCTTTTTACTGAATTAGACATGTAAGCTGACCCACCAAGTTTTGAAGATGCATATATTTATCTTTTGAGGTAATATCATGTTCATAAAAATCTTTGTTGGAAGCAGGCTGTTGGCCTCATTTATAATTGTTAAGATGATATTCAATGATCAGTTTATCAAGAAGTTTCTCACTGTGACGGAAATTCGTAGCTTGTATATTAGAAAGGTGTAACCAGCTTATTATAAAGATGTGGATCGTCGTTTCTTTCTATAGCCCGTGAGAAATATTTGATGTTATTGATTCTATAGTATAGCCCGTGTTACAGTGACCTAGACCTGAATGTTTTCTTGTGGAGTTGTACTTTCTTTTTGTAGACTAGTGTCTACGGGCTTTGGGATCTATTCTATAACAAAACAATAAACCTCCTCATACTGCTACTAGTCTTGAGTTACAAAGTAACTTGTAATTAATAACTTCTCCCTAGCTGTCATTAGTTTAGTCAGAGGGCAAGTTAATAAATGAAATCACCAAAACATTATATAAGGAAATTAGCTTCAAACTGCCAAATATAATTTTGGTGAAGCAATTAGATGATTCATCCGTTGGTAATTAATCACAAGTTGCAAAAAGTCCAACGAAGGCATTGATTTACGTCTCTCTCTCTCGGGTAAGTAGCCAAAAGAGAAAACTGAAAATACAGTAAGTACTTTGAAAATCTCCGATTGGCTGAGACCCAAAAATTCCAATGTCATAAGAAGGTTTGGTAAGGTAGCAAACCTAGTCCTGTTGACAAATTTGTGAGCACAAGGTT
Source organism: Erythroxylum squamatum (assembly GCA_025629845.1). Taxonomy (NCBI): domain Eukaryota; kingdom Viridiplantae; phylum Streptophyta; class Magnoliopsida; order Malpighiales; family Erythroxylaceae; genus Erythroxylum; species Erythroxylum squamatum. The sequence goes on along the minus strand of JAOTBA010000005.1, from coordinate 13,107,076 downwards.
TGAATTAAAGTAGCTTTTTTTTCTATAAAAAATATATAATCTGACGTAGAATATATATAATATATGTTAGAATTGGAAAAGGATCCAAAAAAAAAAAGTGTCCTTTTTTCAAATTTCGGGTGCTCCCAAATATCAACTCTCTTTTCTCGCAAGTTACGTTCTTTCAAAATTCAAACCTCCAAAAGCTAATGCCATGCCATGCCAATCTCTCAAAATCTCTTACTTGCACTAAGCATTACGTAGTACATTTATATGACCCATTACTCTTTCGTTTTTTTAACAGAAACCAAACAATCTTATCTGCAAAGGCCGTGATATATATATGTATATGGAATGAAATGTTCTTTTCCATTTACTCTATTCCTAATAATATATAATATGGCATTCACACGAGTCTTTTGAAACAAGACTAATACAACGTCGGATTATCTGTACCAACATATATATATATATATATATGTTCTTATATACTCTAATACATCGATCTAAAAGTAAAGGTGCAGTCAATAATCAATATTATGTTTCTTTCTTTTTCATTTTTCAAATCCCCGGCCACTACCAAAAGAGTAGTCTATTCACTTACGAAGTAATTCAACGGTGAATATTTAAAAAGATGAAAAATGTTTATAGCGGTTTAGCTTAATAGAGGAATGGAATAAATTATTAATTAAACAAAAAGAGGAACAGATAAACTTCTAGCGCTAGCTAGTTGCGTTGCGTTGCGTTGCGTTGCGTTGCCAATCCCCCACGGCACGTAAAGTAAACAATAAATAAGTCAACAATGCGTTCATAAAACGACGCCACTTTTACTCACTTGTTTCTTTCTCTCACAAGTCACAACACTGCACCATATCCGATGTGCTGACCAAGTTCAAACCTCATGCATGTATGGATCTTAAATATGTAAGATCTTATTTAATCTTTACTTCCTTCCAAAACAAAATGCTTTACAATTATGAGCAATCAATTCACATAGTTATATATGCGGTTAAAATATTACACTGTTAGGGTTATGAAACTACACCTTACATGTAAAAAAAAAAAAAAAAGTAAAAGATATACATTTCCTATTTTTATTATATTTTAAAATCCTTTTGAGAAAACTTCGTGTTTAGCTAAAACTCAACATATTTGACAAATTATCTCCCACCCAATAAATCAAGATGAACATTATTTGAGATTTATCAAAATCGTATAAGAGGCTTGTTTGATTATCTGTAAAATAAGCTAATTTATCATATATAATTTATTAATTTTATATGATATTACATTCATTTTTTATTTATTATGTATTAATACTAATAAATAAGATGATTGATTTATTACTATAATTCATATTTTTATAAAAAAAATTAATGATTAATTTAACTGATTTTTGTTATCAATAAAAAATTATAGTTAAGTTCTTATTATTTTATTTGATTTACATATCATTAATAAATTTGAAAAATATTAATTAGTTAATATAATAATGAATTGAGTCTTTTATTCAATTTTATTGTCAGTTTACTTCCCATCGATCATTATAATTTATTACTGTACTCAACAAATCTCCAGCTGGTTTATCTGACTAAAATATGCCTATTATCTTTTTTTTGAAGCAGTATGTATAACTATTGAAGTTCCCGTAGTCATATGATATCAATCAATCATGACGACCCGATGAATAAACTAGTAATATATAGGAGTTGATGCCAGCCTTCACCAAGTAGGAGCCTTTTTAGGGATATATTCAAGTCAACTAATTTTTGATTTCCTACATAAACAAGTTTGTTGTTAGTTCAAAATAACTACATCTATGGTAAGTTGAAAAGAAAAACAAACCTTATTAATACTTAACAAAAAGTCGTAGAATATAAATTAGGACAAGTCCCCAAGCATGTAAAGTGATGTTAATGCCAATGTCAATTGCCAACACCTCATTCTCACTCACCTCAAGTATGTACTTTTCATTGAACACTGTCGTAGCTGAGTCCAATAAGTATGTATGACTTGACCCACTTCCCTAAATTCAGTCTTCCCCTTCATTTCCTAGAATTTTGTAAACATCCCTTAGGCTAGGCTACTCTGGTATGAAATTCAGTCTTAAATTCGAAAGAAACTCGACGCTGAGTTGGCTACTACTTGACCACTTGTTAGTAATTCACAAACAAAAAACAATTTTTTAAATGGAGAAATAAATAAAAATTAGAAGAACAAATTAACTACGTATCTGCCGATCCTTGACGGCAAGTAAAGTAAGCAATGGAAAAGTCAAATCATGTGTTTTGAAAAACAACGCCGCTTCTAATCCCTCGCTTCTTTTCTTCTTTTTTTCTCTGCACAATATCCGCCAAATTTACCTACCCTTGAGAATCCAAACTTCAAGTACGACTCTTAAACTGTGTATTAAGATTATAATCCTTCAATTCCAAATTCCAGCAGCAACCAATCATTTTCCTATCATAAATTGCATAATGTGGTTTTCAAGCTACACCTTATATACATTAAAACAAAATCACTTTGATTGGTGATGCTTATCGATCATATGTAAACGCATCTGTCAAAATTCTTGGAGATATGCCATAGGATTTGCATATATACTAATTAGCAATTCATTGTGCATGCTCGATTAATCACGGTCAGGTTTTCCCAACCAACCAATGCCTATTTATCTTGTGTTCCTTTGGTATACATTAATGACTTGTTATTGAAGATTCTATCAATATAATCATGCTTTGACGACGATCTTTGAAAGTTGGTGAAGCAGTAGAAACTAATAATAGACTTGAAACTATGGGAGTTGGTGCGCTCAAGTGCATAAATATAAGTAGAGATTGTTTTCCTAACTTGAATAGCCAAACAAACATTCGTTCAACTTGGCAGAGACGCCCATAACTGATCAAACTTTCCTTTACTTATACAGAAAAAGGAGATCGAATTAAAGTGTTTGTTCCATAATTCACTTTTACAAATATCGATTCCAATCCAGGAGGACATTTACTTGATTAAGTCGTCTCGCGCTTTCTTGAAAAGACTGAATGAGCTCCTCCGAAATGATAACGCAATCACACCACACGCCCTAATGTCTACGTCGCCAAATTATTACAACTACTCAACTTACGCTTTCCCTCTTAAAACCCAGAAAAAGAAAACCATCATCTTAATGATCATAAAATTTTGGAAGATTACAGAGCGTCAACATACAAACCAACACGAATCTTATAATGAACCTTTTTCACATCAAAAGTGCAAAGTCTCCCAACATTCCCACCATGTAAGCTTCCATTTGAACAAAAGCTAAGCCATACCACGTCAAGTGATTAGACGTTACTAATAAAAAAATAACAATTTTAATTTATTAGTTAAAAACAATTTTAATATAATAGTTCAAGTTTTAACAAATAACAAATTAGTACTTCACCTCATCTTTGCTGCCTATACAACAGCACTTGCCCAAATTGAAAGTTAGAATATTAACTTTTGTCAATAGAGTTTATCACCTTTACTAAAAATCCATGGCGTCATAGGATGCAGAATTATCCATGTATGGCTTGTGGAAAATTCAAGAAATTGACCCAGTACATACTATATACAGCATCTGATATTTTCCTCTTCATGGTTGGTTGTTGCACTTGCAGTAGTGGACTTGCAGCATCGCATTGTTGACGTGGGAAGGACACAATTGGCGGTGGTGCGGGAATACTGAAGACACCGGCGGCTAGATCTTGAACAAGAAATAATAATATATGCATTGAAAAATTTAAAAGCCATTGCACTAATTTGAAAATTTTCCAAAAAGCTGTACAATTTATAATCTGTTATCCCAATGTGTCGTTACATTTTTGCAAAATTTCCGAGTAAAACTCTTTTTTCAATAAACTATAGATAATAATAGTATCTCAGATCCAAATTTCTTTTTAAAAAAAAGTGAACCTTGACTTCTTGGGAACGTGAACCCTTGATTTTGTCCGTCTCTCTCTCCTAAAAATGAAACTTTTTACTCCAAAAATTCAAAAGAGGGTCTAGTTAGTATAAAAAGGTAAAGAAGAGGACAATAATTTTGTTATTGCTACATGTCTGCTAATATATGAAGAAATTAATTGACATGGATGGGAGTCCATGTTAACACGGCCAATAGTAGAATTAATAATACATTTTTTTGCAATAAATTGGAAATGTGAGTGTCTAATTGATATGATATATCGATATTTTAAAAAATTCTTAAAATTAAAAATATAATTTACCTTATAAAAAATAGCATGTTTTCGGCAGACAATTATATGTAGTGATGATAATTACATGAATATAATCATTCTTTCTTCCTTTTGAATATATCATGACATAGCGTTTACATATATATGTAATTCATTCCCAGTTTTACATAGAATAGATAATAAATTATCGTAATCAATTGATTTATGACAGGTTTCCTAAATAAACCTAACTTATTATATTTTACCTTTCCATTTTTGTTAATGAATATATACAATTTTTGATCTTTTTAATATAATCCAACAATATAAATATGTTAAGAATATAATCCTAATCACACATACATTAAATAATTTTATTAATTATAATTTATCTAAATCTTTTAGATGTATGTATATTTCATCTTAATTTGATTTATATATATAGATTTAGTTTTAAATTTACTGTATAATTACGTTTATAAATAAGAGCGATCGTCATTGTTTAGAGAATATACACATATCTAATGAAAATGATGTAAATTAGACTTTTAAAACCAAACCACATAAAGGTAACTTCTTTCAACAAAGTGTGTTGTAGATATGCGATTTTCAAATGGTGTTATCAACATTCATATAGGTTGAAGTCGTTTAGTTAATAGTCATACAAATTAAGTTATCTGCCTATGTCTATTACAATCACAGTATCGTTATACCATCATTCATATAGGCTGAAGTTGTCTGTCATCTTCATGCAAACTAAAGTCATTTGTCACATCAGTGATTCACATGCGATGATACAGTATCAATCAGTTGTTTTCTTTTTGCAAACAAGATACTACTTTATGCTTATTTGTTCCGCTATCAATTATCTATTCTTCTTTTACAAATAATTAAGGTGATCACTATTTGATATCTTTATTTTTAAAAGATGATATTAAAAGTATTTTTTTTATAATCACGATCATATCAAATTTACGTATATATATTTTTTTGTATATGTCTAATTTCTGGTTTAGCTCAAAACAAGTCTATAAATAGAGTGGACTTTTAAAGTAAATTCTTTGACTTCCTCTTTTGTTCCCTCTTTTCTCCACTACCTTAATTCTTTTTATCGTTCTCTTCGTCTATATGTTTCAACAAAACCTAATAGATTAATAATATTATACAACAATTGATGCCTTCACCGAGTAGAAGCATTTACACACGACAGTGTATATTAATATATATATATATTTAAGAGGATTGATTCTTTATAGTAAATGTTGCCCGAGATTAACTACAATAGCAAAATATTCACGCAAGTTGGCAGACGTAACCGTTTGTACTTTTTATGTCTAAAACTTATCTTACTACTTAATTATACCGTCATCTATGATTAATCCTTTAAATATTCTCCTAAAATTGTAAGTAACATATAACACATAAAGGAAGGTAGGATTTTCTTTTATTTTTTCTTAAAAATATTAGCTTATGCCCTATAGTCAATCGGTTAGTTGTAATTTTTATAACATAATTATTTAAAGGTATTCTTCATCTTATGCATGTTTGTTTAATTAACTACATAAAAAATAAAGTTTATAGGATAAATGTACCTTATGAAAAAACTTATGATGAGATCGCGATAATGAAACATATATTGTATTTAAGTATTATGTATAGATTTTGTCTAAGAATAATTGTTTTCTGAATTGATCTGATATGAGAATTTCATTTAGAACATTACTTATATGTCTATGAAAATTTTTATTGTACTTATTGTATGAGTTATAATTTAACTTAAGATCTCCAAAGTACTCGTTATAGGAATTGCCATATTTTTACACTACTTATAACCTGTCATATCAAGTGGTGGCTTACTTTGTAGTCATTGGATATAATATGAACTGAATGAGAATAGTTGAGTAATCAATAAATGATTCATCATCCTAAAATAATTGGAGAGAACGAAATTAGTTCTCCAAGTACGAGGGGATAATATTCAAATTTAGTTCTCAAAGGACGAGGAATTAAGGTTAAAGCATGTGTATATCAAATGATGTTATGAGAATTTACGTGCATTCACACAAATTTATAGGAGGAAATTTGATCTTATATTTCTAATTTTTTAGGTATACCCTCATGTCTTTTACCTATATAGGTTTATAATCCATAATAAGTCCATTCAAAATATCAAGAAGTGAACAAAAAAAATGAATTTAATTAGTTATAAATAAGAAGATATTATACAACTGCAAAAGAATAATTAAGTCCTCGATGAGGGTTTGGAGACTTGAATGTATAAGAGTTTCAATAGGCCCGACTTAATATATAAATAAGTAAAAGTGGATTTTATTTTTAAATTTATCTTAGTAAAAAAGTTAGGAATGAATAAAGATACGGTCAATTTATTAGAAGTCATAACTTAATTATGCACTTACTAAGGCTTATTAAGAAATTATATATCTATATATATATATATATAATGTAGAGCCCCACTCCCGCCGACTATAAAAGTAAATGTTGCATGAATATTAAAAATTATTTACGTGCAGTAATTGCTAAAAACGAATTCCCATCTTACCGAAACAGGGCTTGAAATCACCTATATCACCTATCATGTTCCAACTCTGCTCCAGTTTATTTCAGCCACACACAATTAAACTGGAGCAGGGTTGTGGCTGAAATAAACTGGACCAGGGTTGGAATAAGGTAGGTGGCACAGGTGATCACGTCCCCTGAAACAGTTCATATCGTGAAGTCCATGCAAGCCAATTATTTGCCATAATTTTCTTCAATTAATTTCAAACAACTTCCATACAAACTAAAAGAAAGGATTGGTAAGCCTAATCTCATTATACATCCATGAATGTATACCATTGCCCGCCACCCCCTGGCCTTACCCATACTTTTGGTGAAGGAAAGAAAAATAGAAAAAGGCAAAGGCAAAGGCAAAGTCTGATCTGACGTCATATGGCCTTGAGCCCGACAAGGATTCAAAGGGTAGCTGGCCCCCACATATCAGCATTCTGTCCTACTCGTTGACCAACTGATGATGGACCCCGCACTTAGACTCAGACAGTCTGACACCAACACATTTCTCTATATTCAAGTTATTCTTTCCTCATTATACCAAAAAAAAAAAAAAAACAAAGTTATTCTTTCCTCATCCTCTTTATCTAAGCTTAAGAAAATGACTATTTATAGATTCTTACCTTCTTTTTCTCCACTAGTTGACAAAATAACTTGGCATACACTCGTCTTTCTCAATCGCCAATAACTGTCTAAACTCTAAAGTAATTTCCAAAAGCTTTGATTACGGAGAACCATCCTGCTTATTGTATTTGCACACAAATGAAATTTTCGATTTTTATTTTTATATTCGAATTTATAAATTCTCGTAATTTTATTTTACCTATACGTCGTAGGTCTTTTTGGATGCATCCCATGACTCTTTGGTTCAAGAGCAACGCAGTGAAGAATTGGAAGTCCGAAAGAAATTCATTAAGATAGACAATGATGAGTCTGCTTGTTTGCTATATTAATCATATGAAATATGTAAACAAGATGCAACGATTAGTCAAAGTAACTCATACTACAAATTACATCAAACCAAGTTTTGCTTTCTTGTTGACAACTACACAAAAATATCAACGCGTTTTAGTTTTAATATAAGTAGACTAGCTTGCAAGTGGAAGTCAATCAATACTTCTATAAATAAATAAGTGTGACCAGAGGGAAAAAAGTTATATACATATTGCATTAAAAATAAAAAGCATTGAATCATAGTATAAGTTGTTTTTTTTCCTAAACAAGTACTGTTAAGAGAGAGAGAGGGTTTCGTTTCAAACGTATCGCGTGACATTACATGCGATTTGTCGTTTAGTTCCTCAAATTCACAGCAACCAACAAACCCTTTGACTTGCAGCCAAAGTTAAAAGCAGGGACCCAGACATAATAAGAGAGAGAGAGAGAGAGTAAAGAGTGATCTTCAATTTTCCCACTTCTAGATGCCACGTCAGAAATAGTTTTCGTGAGAAAGCATTTTGCATTGTATAACATTAAATAAATTAAGGGCAGGTCTTTTTTGACTTTTAACTTAATTTGCTAATATAAAATATAAAATGACTTTCTAAATAAGATAGAGTATTAAAGATGTACCGCTTGCTTTGGAGTAAGTAATTTGGTTTAATAATGAAGAGAGAGAAGGGAATTGGTGTCCTTTTTGACTAAAACCCATGCTAAAAGACAGACGGTCCTTTTCTCCTTCTTGCCCACACTTTCGATCCTGACCGTCCATTTTTTTACCCCTGTGACTCATGTGTCCTGTTGACGTGGCAATGAAAGATACCTGGACTGGACGAGAGGGTAAAATCTAATAAATATTTTTATTTTTATTTTTTGAAAAAAAAACTTGAGTTGTGGCAATGTCCTGTTCACGGTAATGTAAATACTATTAGAAACATTTTTCCTATCATAGGTTTAGTGAAATTATGACGTTGGATTTATTTTCCCAAATATAAATAATTAAAAATTTTAAATATGCTTTTCGGAACCTAATATTGGACGCTTCAAAAGCAACATCAGAGCAACCCTAAAGTGGGACGGTGTCGGTTTTCGTGAAGTTTACCACCACAACTTTAGCTTTATGCAATTATTCCCTTTTATTTTGTAGAGTATTAATTGGAACTTCTCTTTTTATTTTTCGAGTTTTAATATACACAAATTAGAATTTTCCTATTACGGAAAGATGATACATTCCGCGACTCCATGGTCCATACTCCATAGTGGATTAGGAATAGGCGTCAACAAAAATTGTATTGATCTAGATTTAAGTTACTGCATGCATGCTCTTCGGAACTTCCATAACCATTTTAATGATTAATACAAAATAGAATATTCGGTACTAAGTTTAAATACTGGTCTGTACCAATCTATTTTACTTAGTATCGATCAGTATCGCAGATATTTGGAATACCAACCCGATTCTACTACCTTCTTCTTTCTTTCTTTTTTCTCTCACACTCTCACTCTCTCTTTTCTTCACCATCATCCCTTTTATTATTAATAATATAATATTTAAATTCATATATTAAATAATAGTTATACTTTTTTCTACAGAGAATAATTAAAAATATGTTAAAATGAAAATTAAGAGGCCTCAAATTTTTGTATTTCTTTTTTAAATTATTAATATAAATATAACAATATTTTTTATTAATAACAATTACATATTAAGATAAAAATATTTTTTATTATTGAAAATTAAATATTAATATAGAAATTATATTTTATTATTTATAAAAATTATTTTTTATTTGATATTTTGATGTAATTATTATTTATTATATGATGAAATTATAATGTTTTAAATACTTTGTATTATTCTTAATTTTATATTTCTATAATGATAAAACAATCTTTTTCATATTAATTGCGGTTATGATTTGTATGTGGAATATGTGAAAATAGTATTAAGAAAAATAAATAAATTGTTGTTATTTTAAATTTATATTATTATGATTTTTTGAAACATTTGGTTTAAATTATATAGTACAACATTGTAGGATTATTTTACAATTTTTAAAAAATTTATGAACTATTTTATAAATTTAAAAAATTGCTCTAAATTGTGCCCGGTTTTGACCGTACCAGTACAGTACCGTACCAAAATTTAATCCGATACTAAATCCACTATGGTATTTATAACATTGCTCATAACCATAACAAACAGAAAAAAAAAACTTTTTATTTTACGCTTGAAGCTCAAACAATGGGAGGCAGGACCACATACAAAAACAAAACAAACAATAACGATTCAGTAAAAATTTTGATAAATGTCAGGTCTGGAAAGATCCAGTATACGCAATCTTACTCCTAATTAGTAGAGAGGTTGTTTCTGAATGACTCACAAAAAAAATAAAAATAAAAAAT
>JAOTBA010000005.1:13045045-13056433 GCA_025629845.1 Erythroxylum squamatum | reverse complement strand
ACGCAAAAGCTCCTGCTCAAGTCTTTGGACATCATCCTTATAGCGCTGGGAATCTATCTCTATTTTTAGACGCAAGGCCTCCAGTTTCCTTTTATTACTAGCCTCAGCTGCCTCCTTGGAAAATCTTTCTTCCTCCACTCGGGTCAGAGCCTGCTCTCTCGCCTTTACTTCCTCCCTCCACTTCACCTGCAATAAGACTGCAATTAATAAATGGGTAAAGCGACGGAACCAGCGGCTATTATCAGACTTTGGATAGAAATCTGCCAAGCAATTGAAGAAATTACAGCAGCATTCACAATAAATGAATTGTAATTAACAGCAAGCAAGCATATGAAAATCCAACTTGATCCTGAATCCGGTTTAAGCACAATTCATCTTTGCACAATAATTACCTACAGGCCAGCATTCACTTTACCATCCAAGTCTTTACACCAGAGAAGCAGAGAAAACTCTAATGCTCCTTTCAGACCTAAAAGAACAAGTCACTAGAGCATCAAACTAGTCCAACGATCTGCTATAAGCCCGAAATCCCAAAGCTTACGGATCAAGAAGTCAATGATGCAATGAAAATTGAGAATATGATAGCCAACACTTTTGATTTCTATTTTATTTTAAAATGATGAATACCATGAAGAACTCGCCTCAAAAAACCAATCACCTCAGAGAAAATTCCCCACTTAACTTAACACCTTGGACAATTTGCAATAATCCATAAGGTTGGTGGTCGAAATAGTCTGCAAATATATGCTTGTTTTATTTTTGTTGATCTATTATATAGCACTTGTTTTGTTGACTCAAAGCAGACAGATGCAACAAATATAATGAAAGATATGCAAATCAACTCATAAGTAACTTGGCCAAAGAAAACTTGCAGGTAGGCTCCAAAATAGTTGTGCCCCCAAAAGAAACATACTTACTATTAAGCAGTATCATGCCCATAAAATGCAGATCTGCTCATACACAATTTTAAGCCCCTTACAAGATGCAGATTTGCTCGTAAGTAGTTTCGTGACCACAAAGAGGCATATACTCACTCTTAAGAAGTTTTGACACCTAAAAGACAGCTTCGCTCACACACAATCTCACAACGCAAAAGATATAGATTAGCTAATATGTAGTCTCAAGGTATGAAATATGCAGATTCACTCATATGCAATCATGCAGCTATAAAGATACAAACCTGTTCACACGCAGTTTTGTGCCCTCATAATATCTCGTAAGTAGTCTCATGCTCCAAATGATGTAGACTCGTTAATATGGAATATTGCGTTACAAAAGATGGAAATTTGATCATATGCAATCTAGCACTCTTATAATAGGTAGACTTTCTATTAAACAATCTCGCATTGTTAGGATCTTCGGGAGAGAGAGAGAAAATCATTCCAGAGGAAGAACAGTGGGCCAAGGAGGGAGTTAGTTATTAGCTGATGTGGCTAATTAGTTAGGCATAACAGAATGTACCTAGGGAGGTTATAAAGGGGGGAAAAAGAAGAAGGGAGAGGGTAGGCAGAAAATTGAGAGAAGAAGAGTGACAGAAGGATTCACACCTTCTGAGGAGCAATTCTGCTCTGGTTAGGGAGGAATACTATATTCCTATACTGTAGTGACATATATAAGTCACAATTATACTACAATAATATAGTACAACTCTATATTCTGAGGTTAGAGTCCTAACACGCACCCATGAAAATGCAGACATGCAAACTAATAGTCCCTAACTCAACATGATGCAGAGTTGCAAGCATATTGCTTCGCGCACATATGTACCCGAAAGAATACATATTCATAGACTTTGTCTCTCGCTCGACAACACAAAAGCATGCAATCTCATGCTTAAAAATGCCCGACGAAGACATCTCACTTCAAGTGTACGAGCCGTATAGCATAAACTAGAGTCCCAATTGAAAAATGCCCGACGAAGATATGCACGACGACAATTCTAAGGAGGTGGCTGGTAGTGTGGCATCTCAGCAGGGGGACGTCTCCACTGAGGAAGCCGACAATCTCATTCGCAGCAATAAGAAAGTTAAGCGCGTCGCTTCCGGTGATCCACCTTTGGCTAGTGCTGCTGAAGAGAGGGAGCCGCGCACTGAGGCCGCTCGCAAATGTTCCTATAAAGATTCCTTTACAGGGGCTGGCTCCGGTCCACCTGGCGTTGGTGAGGAGATCCCGGAGCTAGTATCAGAGGATGAATTCGACCCTGAGGAGATGGATGATCCGGATTGTCCCACTATTCACATCACTCCTCTGGATAAACAACGCATTAGGCGTGTTTGGGCGAATACTTTGATTATTAAAGTGCTCGGCAGGAGAGTGGGCTTTAGATTTCTGGTGGCGTCGTTAAAGCGACAATGGCAATTACATTGTGATGTGGTGTTTGCGGATATGGGGAATGATTATTACTTGATTAAATTTCACAATATGGAGGATTACCGTGTGGTGCTGGAGGGAGGACCGTGGATGGTGGCGGATCACATTCTCGCTGTCATGCAATGGCGTCCTAACTTTGATCCGTTCGCTGCTTCTATTGACAAAGCCACGGTGTGGGTTCGCATCCCTAATCTGCTAGTCGAATATTATGATCATATTATTCTTACTCGGATAGGGAATAAGTTGGGCAAAACTATGAGGGTTGACGACAGTACCGCCGATAGTTCTCGGGCAAAGTATGCAAGGATTAGTGTGGAAATTGATTTGAGTAAACCATTGATAGCGAAATTTCGCCTGCGCCGCCGTATCTGGAGGGTGGAGTATGAAGGTTTGCATCTTGTGTGTTTTAGCTGTGGCACGTATGGCCACCACAGTGACTTTTGTCCGCATGAGCCCCCCATGGGGGTTTCGCCAGAGGCCGGTGAGGCGCCGGTATTGGCACCTGTCGAGGTGCACCCACCACCCGGCTGTCCTCTTCCACGGCCGGAGGTTGAGGAGACCTATGGTGCTTGGATGCTGGTTCAGCGAGTAAGGCGTGGCCGTCCCCGTACTGCTGCAACGAGAGGCAATCCCATTGCTCGAGGCGAGTCTGACACTGACGGGCGTGCGACAGGAGCGACTGATGGAACGGATGGACCTTCGGACAAGGCTGTGCCACTGCCGGGTTCTCGTTTTCATTTGTTGGCAAACCAGAGTTCCCCTCCCGAGCCTGGCCAGGATGACGGCATTCCTTCGCCTCGAGATCAGCTTTTGCCGCAACGCCTATCTCATCAGGCTGTTAACATTAAGAAGGGCAGTAGACGCCAATCTCAGTTCCCCAGGCGAGGGGTCACTTCGGGCCCAACAACTGCTGCCTCTAAGCCCGGACTGGAGAAGTCAGCCCAACTGTCTGTTATTCAGGTCCAGGGCCCGCTCCGGGGCCAGGATCCCTCCATTGGGCAAGGCTCGTCCACGTCATCCCGCCCATGCATGCCTCCCATGCAGTCTCCTGACGCTACACCACGTTCTGATCCTTCCCCTCGGCCGTCTCTCTTGGCTGCTCCCGTTTCAGGATCTGGTGTTGTCCGACATACCATCTCATCCCCCTGCCCCTCCTGACTTGTCTGCGGACGCATCCAGCTCTAGCCATTGTTCTCGCGGTAGGGGGGAGTTGACGACTTGTGTTGTCCCTGAATCCCCTTTGGGTCAGGAGGAGGGCCCGCAGTTGCCGGAAGCCGAGGGACTGATGGAGGAATGTCCTTGTCCAGCTCAGGCTGCTTAGTGTCGTTCCGTTGCCGCCCTTTTGTTATTATGATTAGTTTTATTTATTGGAATTGCCGTGGCGCAGCCACTTTGGAGTTTCGCGAAGTTTTGAAGGATTTTGTTCGTCTTCATAACGTCGACGCGGTGGTTATTGCTGAACCACAGATAAGTGGGTCGACTGCTCATCGGGTCACCCGTCAGCTGGGTTTTTCTAATATTTTTCAGGTTGATGCTCAGGGTTTTTCGGGAGGGTTGTGGTTTTTGTGGCGGGACACGACTGATACAGTCTCCGTAGTTGCGAGTGGACGGGGTTTTATCCATCTTCAGATTACTCCGTCCAATGGTTGCACATGGTTTTGTACTTTTGTCTACGCCCATCCTGCGCCACTACTCAAGGCAGAGTTGTTTCAGAGGCTTGCGGCTATGGCAGCGACCATGTCTCATCCTTGGCTCCTCACCGGGGATTTCAATGAAATGTTGGTCCCAGAGGAGAAGGTAGGGGGTGCCCCTTTTGATTTTCGAAGAAGTGCTAGATTTCAACAGTGGGTGAATGATTGTAAATTAGTGGACCTTGGGTTCTGTGGCCCGAAGTTTACTTGGCGGGGGCAAGATCACAGTACGTATGGCCGTGTCTTTGAACGGTTGGATAGAGCGTTTGGTAACTTAGATTGGTGCACTAGCTTCCCCTCAACTACAGTCCGGCATCTCCCTCGTGTCCGGTCGGACCATCATCCGTTACTTGTCTGTATCGCCCCTCCGATTTGTCGGCCCGCGGGCACAAAGCCCTTTCGCTTTGAGCTCGCTTGGATAACGCATCCTGACTATCAACGTTTATTACTGACCCATTGGGATAATTCCGAAGCCCTTCCGCTTATGCTTCAGCGATGGCGGGATAGATCGCGGGAATGGAATCGGATGGGGTTTGGCAACATCTTCCAACGGAAACAACGGGTCCTATCCAGGATTGGAGGAGTGCAACGGGCTCTCATGTTGTCTCCCAACCGCTTCTTGACTTCCCTAGAGGCGAAGCTTCTAGCTGAATACCGGCTTATATCCAGGCAGGAAACGCTACATTGGTTCCAAAAATCCCGGACTGATAGGATCTGCTTGGGTGATCGTAATACCCGTTTTTTTCATGCTACTACTGCGGTTCGTCGGCGGCGGAATCGCATTGAGGCTTTGCGGGACGAGACGGGGCAGTGGGTTTTTGAGGAGGATAAGGTCCAGTCACTCTTCTTGCATTATTTCCGGGAGCTTTACTCGGAAGAGGTCGCAGTCCGCCCACTTTTTCTTCTTCGGGGAGGTTTTCCGACCGTCCCGGATCAACTATGGCAGGTGCTGACTACGCCGGTGACTGCTAACGACGTTTCACACGCTCTTTTTTAGATTGGTGCGCATAAAGCGCCGGGTCCGGATGGCTTTCATGCACACTTCTTTCAGTCTCAGTGGCAGCTAATGCAACCCAGTGTTGTAACGTTGGTGCAACGTCTCTTTCATACCCCTTCTCTCATCAAAGGCATCAATGACACGTTCGTCACCTTAATCCCGAAGATTGCTCAGCCGGAGCGGGTCACTCATTTTCGGCCCATCGGATTGTGTAATGTCAGTTATAAGATACTTTCAAAAATTATTGTTCAGCGTCTTCAGACTGTTCTTCCCAAGCTTATCGGCCCGTATCAGAGTAGTTTTGTCCCGGGGCGGCAAATCTTTGATAACATCGTTGTGACCCAAGAGATTATTCACTCCTTTCGGCGTTTGCGGGGAAAGAGGGGTTTTATGGCGATTAAGGTTGATTTGGAAAAGGCCTATGATCGCCTCAATTGGGCTTTTCTCCAGGATACCTTGTGTGTGGCTGGTGTTCCTCCTCCACTGTTGCAATTAATAATGCATTGTGTTACTTCGGTTCAAATGCAGGTTCTCTGGAATGGACGGCCATCTCCTGTTTTCCATCCTTGTAGGGGTCTCCGCCAGGGGGATCCCCTGTCACCTTACTTATTTGTATTATGTCTGGAACGCCTGTCCCACCTTATTGAGGCGCGAGTGGGCGCGGGTCTCTGGAAGCCATTTCGGGTTGGCCGGACGAGGCCGTTGATCTCCCATCTCTGTTTTGCGGATGACATGATCTTATTCGCCGAAGCATCGGTGGGACAGATGCGTCATATTCTGGACTGTTTGGATTTATTTTGTGAAGCATCGGGGCAACGCATTAACCCACATAAGACCTCGGTTTATTTCTCTCCCAAGGTTCCGGCCTCGGTTGGTGGTGATATAGCTCGCATTTCTGGTTTTCATCGGACGTTGGACCTTGGCAAATATTTGGGGGTGCCTTTATTACATCGCCGCATTACTAAGTCTACATATTCTCATATTCTCCACACTGTGCAGTCGCGATTATCAGGGTGGCAAGCTGATGGTCTCTCTATGGCCGGTCGTTTTACATTATGTCAATCGGTTTTGGGAGCTCTCCCTTTATACACGATGCAAACTGCTAAAATTCCAAAAGGTTTACTTAACCAGATGGAGGGCTACTGTAACCGGTTCCTTTGGGGGGATATGCCGGAGCGGCATCGTATGCATCTTGTTTCCTGGCGCCAGGTGTGTAGCCCGAAACAAGTAGGGGGTCTAGGCCTAAAAAATTTGGGGGCCATGAATCTGACGTTTCATATGAAACTTGGTTGGTCTATCCTCTCTGACCCACACAAGTTGTGCAATCAGGTGTTTTGCGCTAAATATAAGCAGACTCCGCCTTTCCACTAAGGGTTGACGACCAAGCCGGATGCTTCTCCGTTGTGGCGTAGTATTTGTGCTGTGTTTCCCATGGTCCAGGCTGAAACCACATGGGCGGTAGGATCTGGCAGCCAGATTCTCTTTTGGACTGATCGCTGGGTGCCCGAGGTGCCAGCCAATCTCCGTTCATATGCTCTTCAGCAGATCCCAACGGACCACTTACCCAGGTATGTTTGTGATTATGTGGATTCCAGGGGGGAATGGGTGTGGGATCAGTTCTGGGCCTGGTTACCTCCCATGCTTGTGCTTCGTATTGCCGCGGTTCTCCCGCCTCGCTCCTTTCATCAGGTAGACCACCTGTATTGGGCGCCAGAGGGCAGTGGCCACTTCTCCACTCGCTCGGCTTATGGCCTCCTTCGACGGCACCTGTGGTCTCCCCGGCATCCTTTATGGCCGCTCATCTGGTCTTGGTTCGGTCCAAAACGCGTTCAACTACATTTGTGGCTGGTGGCCCATAATCGCCTTATGACCAATGGACGCCGGTTTCAACTATCTTTAACAGACTCTCCTTCTTGCCAGATTGTCCGTTGCATAAGGAGTCTGTAGCCCATGTGTTCCGGGACTGTTGGCGTGCGCGCACGATTTGGAATCAGCTTCTTGAGGGGAGGGCGCGTCACTCTTTCTATTCCCAGGATTTCCACACCTGGTTGACGAGCAATTTGATTTCGGCCCCCGGGCGCCGTCCTGCCTCTGTTTGGCCTCTGGTTTTTGGTATTGTTTTGTGGAAATTATGGATTTGGCGCAATGAACGTTGTTTCAACCCTTCCTTGCATTCAGTTCACCATATTGGCGAAATCCATTCTTATGTCCACGATGCCATCTTGGCTAAGCAATTACACCGAGATGCGCAGCCCTTGTCTGTCCAGCGGCCTCGCGTCCTTGATGTTGGTTGGATGAAACCATGTGAGGGCTGGGTTAATTTGTGCACGGATGGCTCCTCCAAAGGGAATCCTAGCCTGGCGTCAGCGGGTGGCTTGATTCGGGATGCTGGTGGCCGGTGGTTAGTTGGATTTGGAGCCAATTTGGGTATTTGTTCGGCCAGGCAGGAGGAGTTATGGGCGGTTTTTCATGGATTGACTTTATCCTGGATGCATGGGTATTATCAGGTGGCTTTAACTATCGATTCGGCGGTAGTGGTGGCTGATGTCACTAGCGATCACTCTTTGGTGGTGAACCCACTGGTGCTGGCTGTTAAAGAGTTACTCTCTAGGCAGTGGGTTGTTCGAGTTTGTCACGTTTGCCGGGAGGGAAATAGGTGTGCTGACTGGTTAGCCCGCTATAGCTACCAGTTACCTATCGGGGTTCATTGGTTGTCGGATGCTGTGGAGGGTCTTTCCTCGTTCCTGTTTGCTGATTCTGTGGGAGTTACTTTTCCCCGTACCATTGTGATGTAATTTTATTCTCGGGTGTATGCCCCGCTTTTCACCAAAAAAAAAAAAAGACATAGAGCCACAAAATATTGTCTCGCGCTAGAAAGGTCACAAGGTTGCAAACATTTGATCTCGCACTCGACAAGATAAAAAGCCATATATATGCATTCTTACTCTCAACAAGATTTAAGTTGCATAAATAAGGTCTCGCATTCAAGAAGACGTAGAGCTATAGACATGCATTCTCATGAACGACAAGGCATATGCACATACATGTAGTTCCAGGCTTTACAAGAAGTTAACATGCATTCTTGTGTTCGAAAGGATGAAGAGTCACAATCTTTTTTTGTCTCTCACAGCAAGATGCAGAGCCGCAAACATGCAGCCTCGTGCTCTTCAAGACAAAAGCATGTGGTCTTGCGCTAAAATGATGCAAAGTCGAAGACATATGGTCTCACACTCAAAATGTTGGGAGTTGCAAACTTGCAATCTCAAACTCAACACAGATGTAGTCACAAACATGCAATCTCAAGCTTGACAAAATGTAGAGCTGTAAACATGTGATCTTGTGCTCGAAAAGACACAAAGTCACAGATATATGATCCTGCACTCGTCGAAATACATAGCTGTAAACATGTGATCTCATGCTCGATAGATATGAAGGCTTACTTCATATTTGGAATTAAGACGTACATATGCAAGCTTGTTATCTCGCACTACAATATGCAAACATGGGGTCTTGTGCTCAAAAGGATGCAGAGTCACAAACTTTACGTCTCTCACTCGACAAGATGCAAAACTGTAGATATGCAATGTACAGGCCAAAAGCAATCCTGAAGTACTTTGGTCTTAAGGAAACTTCCCAATCTTACTTAAGACCAGTCAGTGAAAATGATACTTCTCACAAAAATGACTCACCCCTCTTCAAGTAGGTAGCTCAACCAATCCTTACAAGAAGATAGAGGAACTCATGCCTCAAAGTGCAACCTTCTGAGTAAAGAAGATTGATTCATGTGTAGGGCATATATCATCTTGCCTCTCCTATATAAAAGGAGTTCACGCTTGAAAAAAAGTAGGTGATCATCTATGCATAAAAATTACCCACAGGTTTGCAGATACTTTATCATACCTAAATGAATAAGCCATTAGAGGATCGAGGAAATTTAACCCAAAGATCTGCTATAGGTCTGAAAGCCCAAAGCTTAGGGATGAAGAAGCTTGATAAACAAGGAACATCAATATATAAGCCAAGCCAAAAAAAAAAAAAAACCAACACACCTCAGCATCTTCTTGAGCTTGTCGAACCATTTCCAAGCATCTTTGCAACTCCTTGATCTTTTCTTTCTCATCTGCAATCTCACCCTGCAATTTAGTTTTCTGTTTCTCCCAAGCCACAAGCTTCTTCAGGCACTTTTTCTCCCTCCTTGCAACCTCCAAGCAGGTCATCACTGATTCAGATGCACTTAACTTAGAAGCCTCCATCTCAGCTCTAATTTCAGCATTCTCAGTCTCTAGTCGTCTCACAGCAGCATTTGCTCGGTCCACTTGGGCACTAGCCTTTCTCAAAGCATTCTCCATCTCTGTCAACCGCTTCATTGTTGAATTATCAAGAGTTGGCTTTCCCTTTCTCAACTGCTGAATCTCCTCCCGCTCCATTCTCAAGATTTTAAGTTCTGTTAAATCATTACCAAGTCTTTTAGCTGCTTGAACAGCCTTCTCATGTGCCCATTCTTTACGGTCCTTTAGTTGTCTTTCCAAATCTTTAACCTGATGTACCAAGTTCATTATCATTTCGTCTTTCTGATCTTCTCCAGCAACTTCCAAATTCTCTTCCAGATTCAGGTCATGAAATTTACTCAAGACTGAACTAACCACATCTTGGTTCTTCAAATTCTGAGAGTCCTCACACTTATCCACTGGAATTCCACCACCATTCACCACTGAAGCTGCACTCCCTGATAAACCACTCACAAAATCCAGCGGTGGTGCCTGAGACTGTATCTGTATCTGTGTCGAATTAGCTCTAAACCCAGCGGCAAACTTTGCAACATTCCTCTTCAACAAAGACTTTACTGAAGGTGAAAGATTGAACCTCTTAGGACACTCAAAATCCTTTGGTAGAGATAGATCCGCACCGTAAGATAAAAACCCATTAACAGCAAACTCAGATCCACTGCCATTTCCAAAACCCCACCCTCCATGAAATCTACAGAGAGCCGGTGCAACGACACCAACACCATTATCAACCGCATTACCACAAACATTATCTACATTGTTCTGTGCAGCAGAATACCCAATCCCAGGGGCAATAGGCATAGGAATCTCGATTGTGGTGGCTTTATTCACATGAAGATCACTCATTAACAAGCACCACATAGCATCGCCTTTACTCAAATGTGGCCTAACTTGTTGCAACAAACAAATCATACTTGCAAGGGAATACTCTTCCAATTGCCGAAGATTACTAAAAGTAAGCTCAGTTTCGTCCGAATATCCATTACTATTCCCAGAATTGTTATTCAGATAAGCGAGCGAGTTATGCAATATATTAGTCAGCACATCCATGCCACCATAGCAATGCCCATTCCGCAGAATTGCTTGTAATGCAGTATCCTCATCATAACCCAAAGAAACAAGCTTATCAATGGCCTCTTTATATAAAAATTCAAGATTTTTCAACAATATCTCCTCTAATTGTTCCTCAGTACAATAACCCCACCCGCTCTCATCAATATTACCACTCGAGTTGTAATGGTTGGGGTCGTGCAAACCCGTGCTATAAGCAAAAGTTTTGAGACTCGATTGGAGAACGGACTTTGACATGGATGATGCATAGCAACAGGGCTCAAATTCGGGTCTCGCCGATCGGACCCTTCGATTTGCACGAACATGCTTGTCCCTTGCAGTACAACCCATCTATACCCGCAATTAATCAAATGATGTTTTTAGATACAAGATTAAAGAAGAGCAGATATATGGATACATGGTAAACTTAAAAACATGACCTTATTGAACCAATGATCACAAGATTGAATCGAAGCAGAGCCTTACAGGGACTGATTCTGATTGTGATGATGTGAGATTGAGAAAGAAAAAGAGAAAAACAGATGAAAGAATTGTAAGCGTAGGTGTTGGCAAAAGGAGCACGCGCAGCTTATATTTTAGCTTAAGCTTTTAGGTAAAGGTATCGAGTTTCCAATAACTCCAAAGTATTACCCAATAATACCTACTTCCGGTATTTCTTAATCCAATAGTAACTAAAATTTATGAATTTCTTAAATCCAGGCCATTTAAAATTCACAAGTTTGATCAAATTGATGCTTTCATCAAATAAAACAAGACTAAGCAGCTGAAAACCTAAAGATTAAGTACAAAAAAAAGGGTAAATAACCTACATGTTACTTTTTTTTAAACACCGACCTTGAGTAATGTCTCCGTTGAGCATTGCATCCTTAATTGCACAAGGGAAAGGAAATGAAATTTTGAGGGGAAAAGAAGAGAAAAGAATGGAAGAGAAATGTGATTTCCTTTCTCTTGTTTGTTTTCTTAATTTATCAAA
>JAOTBA010000005.1:13031210-13044945 GCA_025629845.1 Erythroxylum squamatum | reverse complement strand
TATACCAATATGGACTATTTTGCAATTTTTAAAAATTTTAGGGACTATTTCATAAATTTAAAAAAATTTCCGAAACGATACCCAGCATCAGTACAGTTTCGTTCCAGAACTCAATCCAGTACCGAACCTGATACGGTATTCAGAACGTTGGTAAAACCCAAAGATACACGATTCAATTTGTAAGACCAAAGTGTCTTGGGAAGATGTGTCCTAATTAAGATGCTTCCAAAGCCAAGAAACGGACTCTATCACTTAAAAAACATTGTTGTAATAATAAAAAAAATCCAAATGTCGTATTTTGGTCAACTATGAATCGTCTTATTTTAAAGTGTATAATATTGGTTAAATTTCCATATTAACATCTAACTAAAAAAGATAAATAATTTATAAATAAATAAAACTGTATCTTCAAATAAAAATAATATATTAAATTATGTAATCGTGTAATCAATTTTGAATTATTAATTGTAAATAATGTGAAATTTTTACACAATTAATGCACTGACTAGACATTTGAGAATATTTACAAAATTTATCCGTCTATGTAAACTTTATTATTGGACTAAATTAATCCAAATTCATATATAAATTATTCATTTTTTCACAATTGAATTATAGATATTATATAGATAAATTAATTTTAATTTTAATATTTAATCTATGTAAAAATTTAAAAATACATATAATAAATTTACAAAATAAAACATACAACAATAACTCGCCCTCAAAGGGTGTGGTTCGATGGTTGAGAGCGGGGCTTGGATTCGGTTAGGTCCCAGGTTCAATTCCATGCTAGCCCTTCTTGTAAGAGCCTGAGGCAGCTGGAGTTTTATCTGTAGGTGGAGAACTAGTTGTGTCTTCAATGATGAAGTGCGCCCGCTTGGTCAACCTGTGGGGTGATGCGTCAGTTGGACCTTCCGAAAGATGTGTCCTCTTGACCCACCTACAGAGTTTCCTCGAATCTAAAAAAATAATAATAACTCGATAAAAATCTCACTAATATATTATAGTTTAGAAGATTCAGTGATACACAATTTTATCTCGTTACAGAAGAAGGTCCGTAGAAATCCAATTGGATGCAAAGTTATCCTTAACTGTTAGATAATCTATTTTTAAAAAATTTATAAAATGAAACATAATTATGTCAATTATTGGTCATGTTGATGTAAAATCATCAATTAAAGCACGTGGCGTCCCTTGTCTGTTTTCCTTTTTCTTACATTTCCATTTGTTCATATACTATTTTCTCTTACAATCTGAGTAACCCTAGTAACCGATTTCCACACGATTTGACAAGATGGAAGAGTAAGCTTGTCCTTTCTTGTCGTCTGGTGCACTACTTAGACAAATTGAAGAGAAGTTCTTAGTCAAAGTCGGTACATGCGTCTCACATTTTTGGTTTTATCTAACAAACCCTAATTCATCAGTATGAGGATTCGAAAGAGCGGAAAGTTCTCCATACTCTTGTTTATGCAAGAGTCTGGAGTTGAGCCGGTACAAGCATACTCATGCCAGCTCAACCAGTCTCCATGGGATGTGATTCCTTTATATGAAGAAGAGGTTAGTCTCTCCGTTCTTGCTTATAGATCTACTAAAACCCTAATCTTAGAATTTCGTCTTTATGCCCTCTTCATTTTCCATGTAATTTTGAAATAGTGTAGGTGTATATTGCATTTAGTTTTTGGGTCAAGTTCGAGTAAATCTCTAACTAGGTTTTTTTCTTATTTTGTCACGTATTGATTTTTAAATGGAATTCAAGTTTGATGAGTATTTGTCGTTTATCTCATCCATGTTTTTGATTCTTTCTCATTTCACAATCTTGCTTTCCCTTTCCAGTTCAAAGAAGGAAGCAAGTCTAAGGAAAATGAGACAGTTGAAGACTCCATTGACGCAGTTCGAAGGTAAACTTTCGTATATTCAAAAGTATTCTTGTCGAAAATTTACTTTTGATGCGGATTAGGGTTTCTAAAGCAGTTCAACAGTTGATGAGTAGGTATAATTCGAGATTAACGATGAACATCAAACCTCTAACGATCACTAAAATTGAAAAAAAAGAACGAGAATGATCATAATTGTGTGAAAGGAAAAGGCTCTCGTAACGATATTCTGCACTTAACCTTACGCAATCCTCAACAATAAAACCCTGTTCCAAACTTAAAAATGGCGGTCTATTTGACAGGGAACGTGTGAGGTCGACTCTGAAAAGGCCAAGAAGCGGTCGAAGAAAGCTTTCAACAAGGAAAAAGCAATCTCAGGATACTGACGACGAAAATTTCTTCTATTATTCTGGTTTTGGCCCAAAGCGGCTGAGCAAGAGAAGAGCCCCAGATAAAGCTGAGGACAACAACGGTACTTGCAAGGATACTGAGAATGGTTCTTCTTCTTCTGTTACAATGGATGCTAGTTCTCCAAAGGATGTGTCATCTTCTTCAATGGAAACCTGAGTATGACAAAAAGGGTTTCTTCTTAGTTGCTTTATTCTCGGTAGTGACAGAACTAAACTTATATACCTGTAGAATTGAAGCAAGAACAACGAGATGATCTTATGGAGTCTTAGAAGTATAAGTTGTCTTCTTCTTTTTTTCATTCAAACGTGTTTTTATGGATGCAATTCACTAGGTAATTACCTTTATAAAGGGTACGGCAGTACGAAATAAGTAAAGATTAGGTAAGCAGAACTTAATGGGAAGCCAAGTATTGTTTCTTTATATGCCGTGTGCTGTAGTGGGCAAGTAATTATATAGGTAATTAATATCGTACCAACAAAAAAAATATAATTATTTTAAAATATAAATTTCTTTAATTAATAATAACAATCACTAAAATTGAATTTAAAATTTTAAAATAATTTAAATTCATATCATTTTATTTTGAAATATAGATTTGTTTTATGAAAAAAATGTAAATTTAAATTCAGTTCATAAATTTTAATCTCTTACAACTTCATACTTTTGTTTGGATGTAAATAGGACAACATTATATAAATATTAATTAATTTAGAATAAATATTGAAATATAACTATAAATTAAAGTTGTAAGTTAGTTTTATATATTAGAACATATTTGATTTTTCTTAATTATTACATAACCCAAATTCAGCTTTTTATTTACGAACCGAATTGGATATGTACTTTGAAAAGATTAAACTTGGTGGATGTAAGACTGGTCCAACTCAACTTATTACCAATATAGTCTATGCAACTTTCTAAGATTATGCAAGAGCTTATGATGTTAGTACCAGGCGAGTGTCAGAACAATTTTATCCTTTTTCGTAAAGTTGGATAATTATTAATTGCATTTTTTACTTTTTTAATAACTTATCGGTTAAGTTGTGTAATTTAATTCAAATAAAGATAATAAAATGACCTAATAAATGATTTAAATCAATAGGTCGAGTCCGATTGAAAAATAGAAGCAAGTAAACTATACCTATATCGGCTTTGTGATGGGAAAGCCTGATATGAAAGTTATATATAAAGGTTAAGATTTCCTGCAGATCAATTAAGAGAGTTTAATTTTTGAGACAACAGTAGAAAGACTTTACCCGTATTTCGGAGATGAATTTCCGTAAAGACAGCGGTGAATTCACACTCGTTTTGATTTCGGAAAGCTCGTTTGAAATTACGAAGACCGGAATTAGATATTTCTGTATTTCTTCATTTATTACCCTTTCACATTCAATCTGAGATACGTAACTAAAATATGAGATGTGATTCTCTGGCTCCGTTTTTGTGTACCTATCATGTCCCATTAGATCTAAGCTAAGCCATCTATTTACGTGGATCCCACATAAATGGATGGCTTGGATTTAATGAGGCAAGGTAGGTACACGAAAATAAAGACAGAGGATTTCAGGCCCTAAAATACTGTTTAGTATTACAGGGAAGACTTGGTCAATCCTTAGACAGTTATTTACATTATTGGGCATCTAAGAAGCTCTTAGCTATTGCCTCTTTTATTAGCTATCCACGCCTAATCAATCATGATTTATAGTTCCTTCCGCCCAAAACTATAGTTACTCTTTCCGAAACTCCAACTGTTGAAGAGACTTAAACAAGACTTAAATAGAGTTAACATCGAATCGAACCGTATTTAAGTCAATTCTAATCCGATTTTTTAACGAAATTTAAATTCAATTTGAAGTAGGTTCAAGTTGATGTCAAAGCCAATGTTATTGTAATTTTAAATTCTCAAATTTATATAAAATAATATTATTTTAATTAATTATTGGTTGGGTCGGCTGTGCTAGGCCCAGGCCCAGGACGTTCAATCCACACATCCACGGCCCATTCACAGGAATTAGTCTCCTATGCAAACACAAAGATCTACGTAAATACCTAAACCTAGGTCTATCCCATATATAAGGTACTATTATACCATGATACAGGTATTTTATAGCCAGAGTCGGACAGATCATGGATCAAAACAATGACGTTCAGCCCCAGCAAAATCCGACTGAACCACAACTTATAAAAAGTCTAGGCCCATATAACGATAAGCGAAGGATCAACCCTAGATGAAATACCTAACCTTATAAAAAGAAATTTCAAATCTATTGTAGTATGTATAAAATTTGTATCTCTAGATTGAGATAGATGTTTAGAAAGATGGTTTATGTTTATAAAATTTGTAAGTTGGATTGTTTGAAAATGGATGTTATTTAAGTAGTTATGAATATTTATATAACCTATGAAACATGGTGTTATAATTACAAACATGGAGGATGGAACAACTTAATTTAAAGATAAATTATAATAACCTAAAGCAATTTATCTTCAAAAAATTCATTTCATAAATTCAAACAACTTCTCAAAATATCTACACAGATTATGAATAAATTGGTAAAGTAAAAATAGTTGGTGCAACATACAAACTCACAATCCAATACTATATAACAAACTAGCATTTTCCATTATTCAACTCTTCGTTAATATCCAATAGTTATTGTTAACATCATTTTCAAATTATCTTTAACATGCATGTGAAAATCAAGCTCCAAATCTACCAGACCAATTTTAGCTTATTCACATTAGGAATAAATAGATGTGGAATTTAATAAAATAATATGTTTCTTCTTTTTCTTTTGGAAACTGAATAATGTATTAATTCCAATAGGGACATTATGATCTAAGTACAAAAGGATACGTACTATCAAGCTAAATTACCCCTTAATATAAAAAAAAAGCTCCCTCACACTCATAACCAAGCAAATTACATTACTTAGCATCTTTAAAAAAAGAGTTAGATTACTTAGGAATTAAGTTCCTATAGCGAGGTTCTGTTTTTGTTGATATTTTAGCTGATTCCTTAAATTGGTGATAATTGCCATATGTCGGTTAGAAATGAGCTGATTCCTTACTTTAAGCCTCTGATTCCAATAATTTACTTGATCTAGTTAATGGTCTAGTGTGTCCAGTCCTTCATGCTTCTATTACTCGCTTGGAATGTCTTTGGATTCTTGTGGGTCTATAAAGTTAGCATTATAACCTTATTATTGTAGGTTTTGTATTTACAATGATTTATGAGCCAATTTGTAATCTGATTCCTCTCTGTCATTGGGCAATATAAGTTACATTGCTACTGAATTGAAGTCCAAAGTCCTTGAGTGACCCTACAGTTGAAGAATAAGTGCTCCATATTCTCACTGTATTGGTTACATGGTCAATATAGAGGATTGATACCGCTCGTTAACCTCATTAGCTTTTCTTTGGTTATAAGCTTGTCTTTAATGGCTAACTAAAGTATAAAAGAAGATTTGGGAAGCTTAGAGCTATCTTAAACTAGATTGTGCCAGGGAACTTTAGGGGTACTAAACTCTGAAGCTAAAGTAACATAATTTGTTCGTGAATGATTTGGTATGATCCAGTAACTAAATAATTTTATCTTCCTTATCATGTGACCCTCTTTCCTTTAGGGCATTGTCCTTTATTCTAAAGAAGCCCTTGAATATGTTAAACCATTCCCTACTCTCCAAGAATTCCTTGACTCTAGCTTTATTATGAATCAACTGCCTCAACTATTGAAATTTAGGAGTGAGGATAAATGGACCAAGATTATCCCAATTATTATGCAAGAATAATATTTAATCTATATTCCTAATTTTAAACTTGATCATACCTCTCACATCGTCTTTTAACTTAAGCAATTTAACTATAGTCTACGAGGAATTTGTGTTTGGTAATTTCAACCAAATTTTTTGCCGTTTAAGGAACTGCATATAGATCTATTTAATATATGTTGATTCTTTATTCATAAGTATTCTCTAGATCTTTTTGTTATTAAAACTTTGTTTATTGTTCCAGTACACCTTAGGCCTAAAACCCCCTCATTTTTAGGTGTATGTACTTCTTACCACTTAACTTTTATATCTTTGGGAGTTCTCATTATTGACTATCAAAAAAAGTTTTATCGATATCTATATTGATGATGTTCTTTAGTAGTTGAAAATGAGACAACTAAAATATTTTAAGATTACTGAGAATAAAAGTTATCAGTTAAAGCTTGCAGTAAAGGAAAGCCATTTGTTTTTCTAGTTGCTAACTCTCCTGTGTATAACTTCCAGTAAAGGCTTGCAGTCACTATAACTTAGTCTTCTCATAATAATGGGAACTCGTAAGTACTTGAAAGGGGTGTACTTAAAAGGGGTGTCTTTAGCATTAAGGCTTATAATAGAGTTGAATAATGAGGCCTAAGGTTTGGCAGTTGCAGATAAGATTAGATGGCTTTTACTAAGATTTAAGGACAATCCTAAGATAAGGTTAAAGGATTTAATAGATTCCATTAAGGTCCTCATAGAGACTTCATTTGCTATACTAAAGAGTAGTAAGTCATCCATAAATGATTATAGTACTCAATTCTTTACATTTATAATGATAGTTAAAATTTACTTACCTTCCGATGTTGTATATCATAATTCTATTAAACTTTTCTAGACATAATATGAAAATGTATAGGGAGAAAGGCTCCCCCTATTAAAGTCCCTTGGCTCCTTTAAAGACTCTTATAGGCTCATCATTACATAGAATAATGAATGTAGTAGTTTGAATGCACTATTATACCTAATTTCTAAATTTAGGGGAATACTGAAGCTTCCAACATGTGTTGGATGAATTGCTAACTTACTGATTCAATAGCCTTTTAAAAGTCTA
Source organism: Erythroxylum squamatum (assembly GCA_025629845.1). NCBI lineage: Eukaryota > Viridiplantae > Streptophyta > Magnoliopsida > Malpighiales > Erythroxylaceae > Erythroxylum > Erythroxylum squamatum. Next base: position 13,037,797 of record JAOTBA010000005.1, on the reverse strand, counting down.
TCTTAATAACATAAATTTTAAGGCTTACCTTCTTATGGTATCTTTTGAATAATTCCAATGCTATCATAATATTGTCTCATATGCTATAGCCTTTAATGAAGGCACCTTGGTAGGGACACACTATGGATCCAACCACAACTTTGAGTCTATTGGAAATAAGTTTTGAAATAACTTTGAGAATTGCTACACTATGAAATAGGCCTATAATCTCTAAGGTCACTTAGGTTATGCACCTTTGGAACTAAAATTATGTATGTTTTATTAAGTTCCTTAAGCAAGGGTCTTGTAGTAAAGAATTATAGGATGCATTTAGTTACAAACTCCTTAACTAGCCCCAAATTTTCTAGAAAAAGAACCCATTAAAGCCATCCAGGCTTAGGGAATTGAAATGATTCATAGAGAATATTACTTTCTCAACCACCTCAGAAGTGACAGGACTAGTGAGATCTTCTATCTGATCCTCATTTAATGAATGGATGAAGTAGGATATAAGAATTTGCATATAAGAGTTATTGAAAGTTCTTAATGAATTTTGGAAGGACTTAAATATCCATTTAAGAAGCTCTTCTTACTCCCGAATCAATTCACCATTTAATCCTTGAAGGAAGCAGATCCTGTTGGCATTTCTTCTAGATGATATAAACATGTGGAAATATTTATTTTCACGCCTCTTTCTTTTAACCATTGGAATATGGATTTTTGCTTTAGTAAGAACTAGTGGTTACTGAGAGCTGGACTATATTTTTTGAAGCAAGTTTCTCCTATGATCTGATATGTTCATTGTTGGAAGCTTTATAAGCTTCTTATTAAGCTTTAGTAAGATGATCCTTAGCTTTTTGTAACTCCTAGCTTAAGCTTGAGCTCATACCTTGGATTAGATACTTAAGTTTAGCTATAATAGCATTAAGTTTCCTTACAAACTAATATGCATACTAGCCTTTGAATTGTACTTCCAAACCCCTCTTAATTGCCTCTTTATAACTTGGATGGTTTATTATATGGTTAAACTTAAAAGTGACCTTTATGAGAATTCTCAGTTTAAATAGTTGATCTCAATTAAATAATGGTTAATTTTAAGGGGTTTGTGAATGAAGCTTTACTGAGAGGGAAAACATCTTACAACTCTTAGTTGAATACAACTTTATCCAGCTTCTTGTGAATTAACCAAACCTTACTCGAGTTAGTCATCCAAGTAAAGAAGTCCCTATTATAATTTAAGTCTATTAGTCCCAGTTTATTTAAGTAGTTTCTCAGTCCCTCACTATAACACCTTGTGTTTTGTCTAGCTCGTTTTGCTTTAACTATGAAGTCTATGGTATTGAAGTCACCTAGTAGGATCCAAAGATTAGACATTTCATTTCCTTTTAATGTTATTGAATTCTATAATAATCTCTTTGGAATTTCAAATTTGTAGTATATATGAAGGAAATACATATAGTTTTAAGCTTAGGAAATATTTGAATTTTAACAGAAACGTGTTAGTCAGTGGAAGTAATATGGGAAACCTTAATCCTAGATCTATCATATGATAAAATAATCTACCTATTATAATGGTGATCATGGTTTATTAGTAATGCCAATCTTTAGTTTAAGAAGTAAAGTTTTTATCAACTGTTCATTCTTCAGCTTGGTTTCAAGTAAATATATTACAAAAGTGGTTTCTTATTCATGTAATCATGTAATACTTGTTATTTTTTGGAACAATTTAACCCTTAGTATTCTAGGAAATGATAGACATCAAGGGAGAATTTATTTATAGGATTTGAACTTTGCCTTCCTCCATAATCTTATCTTTGTAGCTAGTTTAAAGTTTGACTTCTCTTGTTGTTGGGAACTGAGAATCTCTTGAAGTTAGGAACTATGGTCCTAAATATATACCTTCTTTTCACTCTTTTGTACAATCATTTCATCCTTATAATTATCACAAGATGGAGAATGTTGAATCCTTAGTGAAGAGGTACCAATGCTAGCCGTGATTAGGGTTTCTTATTCTATAATCACTCCTTCTTTAAGGATTTGCAGGATTTAGAGTTTGGTTTAGAAGTCATGTTTCTTTCCACTAGTTTATTGATTTCAGCTAAATGAGCTTGACTTTAACCAGTGGAGATATCTACACCCATAAGCTCCTAGTCTCCTCAAATAAATTTCCTCCCTATGGCTTTTTATTATTTTGTTGGTCTTCCAAAGATGGCTTCTACTGATAGCCAACTTTAACTCTTTATTAATTTAGCTTGTTGCCCTCCCCTAATTTTAGTAATGGGATGAAGCTCCATAGCTCTTGCTTGATCTTAATCTCAATATATACTCTGGCATAACCCAAGCATTTAACATCTGTGGTAGTAGCATCCAAGCAAAGTGATTTCCCTATGAAGCTAGCCAAATGACAAATCCTCATTATGGGCTAGTATTTGATTGATATTGTTTTAGTTTTATATTAATATTAAAAATTTACCACAGGTGCATGATGTAGTTGTAGCTGGCAAAAGTAAGTATAGGTCGATCCCATTAAGACTGTAAGTAATCGTAGTTATCCTTTTTCTATTATCTAACCTATGAATCAAATTTAGATTTTAATTAAAAATTAAAACAAATAAACTAAGATTGAAAACAATACTGAACCCACGACAGAGGAGAATACTAAGAAGATATCAACATCAAATAATAGTATCTAAGTAATGAATCCCCCTAAGAACCTTAATTATTAACCATCTATCATGCAATTATATTATTGATTATTGGAACGTGAAAATTCCTATCTTAAGGTATTATCTTTCTCAAGACTATTAATAATTAATCCATTAGTTGATTAACATAAATCTTTTTAGTCAAAACCCCTAGGATTACATTATCGATTTATGAATTCCACTATTAGGTTTGACCCTAATCCAAAGGATTTATCTCAGCCTATCTTTAGATTTGTATGCAACTTCTTCTAATTATGGTAGATCTATTCATATAAGATAATTTCTCGATTTCAATCATATGAAATCAAATCATGCACTAATATTCTGAATATATTAGAACAAGAATAAAAAGCATAATCAAATTGCTATAAATCAATCAATATAATTGCATTAGACAAAAGATCAAATTATATTGTTATTTCCACTTAGGGTTCATCACACCTAGACGCTAAACAAGTTTAGTTCCTACTCATAGAAAAAAAAACTAAATATAAATATGAAAAAAGCTAATATAAAACAAATAGACCAACATTTGATTAAACTATAATTAAGTATGTTCAACTACAAATCACAAATCCTAAACCTAGGAATTTATAACTCATAGCTGAACATGGATTAACTACTCCCCTCTTAAGCTCATGGAACTCCAGCCATTGTTACATCTTCAAGGGGATGGAAAACACTTAGCCACGCATAGCTCTCAGAAGCTTCACAACTGAGAAGGAATCAGAGGCACCCATGTTGGAGGTTGATGGTGAAAGTGCAGGAAAAATGAGAGAGAGATGAGAAAAGACGATGGTGTAAGATGATGATTGATAGGATGATGTTGTGTCGGCTCTCTCTTCTATGTTTTGTAACTTATCCCAAAATAGGTTTTTCTCCAAAACGAGTTGCTAGGTCGGGTGTGTATAGTTAATGAATTTTTCAAAAATGATTCGGGTCTGGTGCTGATTCGATTGCTTCACCATGGTGAACTTTTCCCGAAAGGTATTCTAGGCAGGTTATTATGACTTCGCCGCGGCGACATAAGGTCTTCGCTTCTGCGAAATTTTCCCAAAAGGTTTTTTTGGAATTTTTGTGATTTTGCCGCGGCAATGTGAGGTCTTCGCCACGACGAATTCTTTCCGAAAGGTTTCTGCTTGAATTCTCTGGTTTTTCCGCGACGAAAGGTCATCCTCGCCGCAGCGAACTTTGCCTGTTGGTGGTGTTGACATGTGTTCTTGACTTTCTTGGTTTTCACTCTTGGCTTTACTTCTTGAGTTTCCTGCAATGAAAAATAATAGTTTGCAGTATCAATTATCCTAAAAATCAATTGAGTGCAATTACTAACTATTTGTGACAATTTTACCTTCAAACTACATTAATTCAAAGCAAGCACTAAAAAACTAAATTAAGCACAATATCCGATAACAAGAGCTAAAAAGTATAACAAAAACCATGAAATTGTTTCCTCATAATATAGAAAACTTGGGTTCAATCACTCTTGAGATAGATGAAAACCAGTATCATCACGATGAACGTGAATAACCAAAAAATAAGAAACTAGTCCCAAATCCTTTAATGAAAATTTAGCATCTAACTTAGTAATAAACCGCTCCAAGAAGATCTCATCATTACCAATGATCAATAAATCATCAACATTTACCAACACATAAGATATAGAAGAGCCATATTGACGTACAAACAACGACGAATCTGAATGACACCCCTTAAAATCATGTTGAAGAAGAAAATCTTTCAAAAGATGAAACCAAGCTCGTGGTGCCCGGTTGAGACCATATATTGCCTTTCGTAAGCAAAAAACATAAGCAGGTTGCTTTGGATCCTTGAACCCCAGAGGTTGAGCCATATATATTTGTTCTAGTAAGTCACCATTCAAAAATGCATTATTTACGTCAAGTTGATGAACATTCCAGCCTAGGCAGCAGCTAAAGATAGAACTAAGTGAATGGAACTAGGCTTGATGACAGGACTAAATGTGTCAAAATAATCAACCCTTGCTTCTTGATAAATCCCTTAGGTAACAAGATGAGCCTTACAACGTTCGATTTTACTGTCAGGATGACGTTTGATCTTGTAAACCCACTTACTTCCAACAATATTAGCTCCATAAGGAGGGGGAACAAGTGTCCAGGTCTGATTTTTGTGGAGTGCATCAATTTCTAGTTACATGGCACATTGTCGCTCGGGGTGCTTGGCTGCTTGCTTGTAACTAGTTGGTTTTGTTTCAAGAGTAGATATAGATGCAGTAAGTGTATGATGTGTGGAAATTAGAGCCTTAGGTTTCAAGGAGTTGGTCTAAGCATGAGTTTGTATAGGATGAGTGGAAGTAGTAGATGGCCTAAGATGAGGAAAAATAGTAGAAACAAGTGGAGGAGGTTGCGGGATAAAGAAAGATGACTCCGGAGAGGATAAGACAGGCTGTGAGTCGATAGATGTGGGTATAGAAATAAACTGAACTAAAGAAGATGATGCGGATGGACTGGGTATTGCATTATAATTGTTGTCAATAGAAGACTCCAAGTGAGAAAGTATAGGAAGAGAAGAGACAACATATAAGGGAGCAAGAGAAATAGGGGAAGAAGGAGTCGAAGCCACCGAAGTAGAGTTTTGAAAAGACGAAAAAGGAAACTTGGACTCATCAAAAATAGCATGACACACTATATAAGTTTGACAAGTAGGTGGATGAAAGCAAACATAGCCCTTGTGACGTGAACTATACCCAAGAAAAATACAAGGTTTAGAGTAGAAGTCCAGTTTATTTAAATTATAAGGTCGGAGATAGGGTTAACAAAGAAAATCGAAGGTGCGTAAAAAATGATATTCTAGCACCTGATTATACAACACTTGGAAGGGAGATTTGTAGCTAAGAATTGGTGTGATGGTTCGATTATTTAGATATACTGTTGTACCAAAAGTGGGTTCCTAAAGCTCAAGAGGTAAACTGGCATGAGCAAGAAATGAAAGACCTTTCTCTACGATAACAAGATGACAATGCTTGACAGCCCCGTTTTGTTCATGGGTATGTGGGCATGGATGCCTATGAATAATGCCTAAAGATTGTAAGAAGGATGATATTTCCCGATATTCCCCTACCTAATTAGTTTGGAGTTGTTTGACTTGGCTATTGAATTGGGCATGAACCATAGCTAAATTTTTTTACATGCATCAAAGACTTGATCTTTATGTGAAAGAAAGTAAATCCAAATAAACTTGGAATGATCATCTACGAATTGAACAAAATAACAATTTCCATTGCTAGACAAGATCGGGGCAGGTCCCCATACATCGGAATAAACAAGCTCAAATGGAGAACTAGATGACACATGAGATGACTCAAGAGGATTGAAATATAAACCAAGCAACAACATGCATCTTATACACATCATTATGTAAAGATATATGCAAATAAATTAAACGGAAGCATAACCGAAACCATAAATACCTCTAGCCATTGTCGACGATGATCCTCGTGATCTTTAAGTGTTTCAAGTTTCTATCATCTTTCTAAAGCAAGCTAGATGGTGTACTCTTAATGCTCGGCGAGAATAGGACCCAAAACAACGTGCATATAAACCCACTAAAACGTGCATATAAACCCACTAAAACCTACTCAAGTCTCTGGTCATCATAAAGACAACGAGTTAGGTAGATGGGCAACACCATATAGTGGGTAGGGTTCAATGGACCACACATGATAATGAGGATGGTTAGGTAAATCGTAAAAAAAGACTTGCATTCTCCCACTTGGTCTATTTAACCCAACACCACATATAACAAGAAATCAAATATATGAATCATGGCGATAGGTCCTCTTATAATGAGTAGTGATCGAACCAAATTTATACTATAAATTAGGCCTGTTTTCTTTAGTAATTATGCATTTGTTGGCTCCTGATTTAT
>JAOTBA010000005.1:13020980-13031110 GCA_025629845.1 Erythroxylum squamatum | reverse complement strand
GGAATCAAATATGAGATATTTGATTTTATTAAAATTAAATTAATTAGAATTAGAATTTGATTCTAATTATAATTAAAGAGTTTTAACTTTAATAAAAGACTATCTTGATTTTTCTATTTAAAGGGAGAGCTTTATTAAAGCTAACACTTTTTGTCTTCTTCCTCCAGAGGCTGGACAATTGGACAGCTTGTAATTGATCATTCAGAGAAAAAAATTCAAAGTTTTTTTCGGAAAGCTAATAAGGTATGGTTTCTAAATTGAATATTATTTTGATTCAAGTTTAATCAATTATCGGGATCCGCTCGGAATCCGAAAAATTTTAATTTCTGTTGCGCCCGTGATTCAATCATGGTAGAATTCCAACAGTCTGGTTGCTCCGGAATCAAAATACCAGCTAGGATCGGAGGATACACCTCAGTTGTAGCAACCGTAGCTGTAGGTGGTAGAGGCTTAGCTTTATCTTTTGTAAAGTTATAATTAAAACGGTTGTAGCAGTCTAAAGAATCGTGTCCAACCTTGCACAAATCTGGCAAGTAACTTTTGATTTTCCATTATTTGAGTAATTGTTGTTGGAGCGATTACCATGAGATGCAAAATTGTGAGCACAACCACCATTTGAACCACCTCGGCCTCCACGTCCACGAAAGGTTCCACCATAAGAGTGATTACGATTTGATGACGATCGATCAGTTTGAGCAACATAAGCAGAGGGGAGAGGAGTCGGTCGAATGTCCCCCAATCTAGCCTCATGTTTAAGTGAAGTCCAAATAAAGTGTCCACTGAAGGTGTATCAGAAAGAACACAAAAAGAAGTCATAAGAGATTCATATTTAGGCTCAAGGCCAAATAGGATATGTTGAACCAAGTCAGCTTCTGAGACAGGCTAGCAAGCAAATCAACAATGGAGCGTTTTTTTTTTCTCCTTGGTCAAGAGTAGACAACTGCTTTTTGAGATGCAAACTGCGTGCCTTTGACTGAGGCTTGAAAGTCCTTTCCAACATCACCCAAGCTTGACGAGCTGTCGTGGCACGACTTATATGTCCTTGACATCGTTCATTTATACGGGAACGGATCCACAAGAGAATGCGCTTGTCTTGATGCTTCCAGATTGTGTAGGCTGGACTCAGAACTGAGTTGTGGTCAGCGTCAACTAGTTCAGGGGTTGGGGCAGCAGTGTCGGACATGACAAGATGATATATCTAAGTCATAAGCTTCTAGAGTTGAGAGAATTGTAGGGACCTAGAGATGATAATTGTCTCTGTCTAGTTTTAGGTTGAGGTTGGGAAAATTGAAAGAATTGTTTTGAGCATGAAGGGCAGCAATGAGTTGATTGTTAACATTTGATGCATTGTCGGGAACGATTGGTAGCAAGGTGAGCAAAGAAGAAGGGAAAAAAAAGTTCAGAGATCGAGCTGGGATCGTTGACGACAAGGCTAGAGCTCTGATGCCATATAAAGAAACAAAGAGATGATTAAAGGACTTGAAGAATGTTGGCTTCACCTTCCCCGGCTGTATGCGTTAGTATTTATCATTGTAAATAGAACATAATTCCAGATGATTACAAATCAGTAGATTACAATAAGGTGAGAGATTTTCTCAACTAGTATGTATGATAAGCCTTATCATTTGTATCAACAGACTCAAGTTTATCAGTTGACGTGCAGGGTAGTCTTAATAAAGACAAATATAAAGAAAAAGAAATTCCTTTATTGTATTGATGAGATTCCACTTCTAGTACTGTACCTTGGCTTTAATTTTAGTGCACAACTTAAACCAAATTTTGTTGTATTAAAACGAGTACAATTTATTTAAAGTTGACCAGAGCTCTAACTTGGTGTTCGTGAAGAAATATCAAATAATAAATTGGTGAAGAATCTCTAGATGTAATTAAGTCTAGTGGAGGGACTCTCTTTATTTTTTAAGCATGCAAGAGGCTTGAATTTGAAGAGTACTGTAATAACAAACAACATAAAATTAAAGTCACGCAACATTCATATTATATTCCACGTGAAGAATACATGTTTAGATTTACAAGAAGAAGTTCATCACTCTTAATTTCTATTCCTAATAACATGATGTTCCCACAACTGTGAGTCGTCGTATTTATATACATCTTTTTTAATGGATGCCTTTAGTATTAATGATTTTGTAATATATGAAAAAATTGTAGTCATTTGTCGGCAAAATAATGACAAATCAAGTAATACCAGGAGCACTTCCATTGCACGAGATTATTTAAAACTCAACTTAAGAGCGATCAAGACAGCGGAGAGTGAAGAGCAGGAAAAAGTTCAGGAAATTTTGAAGCAGGAACGTCCTCGAGATGTCCCTGAGGAGCTCTTCTATCTTCTGCAAGAAGTGAGAAGGACCACTGTGTTGATTCAAAGCCATGAGCATAGAAAAGAGGCCCTTCACTTGGTTGAAGTGGACAAGATGTTTGCGACCTTCGATGAGTTTATTCAGAAAGCCTCTATGCTGGTTTCTGGAGATACTCCAGAGCAGGGACGGATCCAGAAATTTTTTTAAGTGGGGGCAAAATTTCACTGGAGGCAAAGAAAAATTTTTAGTGAAAGCAAAATTTTAATAATAACAAAATTTTAATTTTTTTATAAATTAAAAATTAAAAATAACATTTTTTTCATGTAAAAGTTTATGGAGCCAAGTGGGGGCCCCACTTGCCCCCACTGTAGCTCCGTCCTTGCTCCAGAGGACGTACGTTATTGTTTTCAATTTGCCGGCCGACAAAATCGAGAAAGAAAGCTTGGTTAGAGACCAGAATTTGGTCAAGAAAGAGGGAGATGGAGAACTGCAAAATGATAGCTCCAAAGGCGTAATGAAAAGTTTTTACTTTTCAGGTAAAGTATTTACGTATGCTTCTTTCTGTTCCAGTACTTGGTATACGTTTGGATTAGGGGTACAACAGAATCCGTTTGGCTCTTAATTAGTTAAAACATCGACCATTGTCACACTGATTTAATTTACAGATGACTCCTCAATATCAAATCCAACGTACTGATCTTCGCTAGATAGTTTTAGTTGGAAAATTCCTTAAGCTTAGAGATGGTTACGAAATAAATGGTCAAAATGACCAGGTCTTAGGTAAAATTGATTATGATATTTAGTGTTTAATTTTAAGAATAAGTTTAAAGATATTCTTGTAATAATTAGCAAATAAACAAGATTTTCTGTTATATTTCAGCTCTATATAATGAGTTTTGTTGCTATCAATAAAAAGGAGGTACTCTATAGCAAAAACATATTCTTTTTCCTTGACTTTTATTCACGTATTATTCTTCAGCTTTATAAAGATACCATGGTATCAGTACTGATAGGGACCTGTGAGATGAGTGAAACCAAAACACAAACCTGATTTACAACCCAGAATTACAATAAGAATTACAACTATCTTCAAGCAATAGAGATTGAAATACAACTGTCTCAAGGTGCACTACCAATTTTTGATGGTGAAAACTATCAAGTTTGGGCTGTTCGAATGAAAGTTCATCATGATGCTATGGATGTTTGGGAAGTAGTGGAGGAAGACTATGAAGTGTCTCTATTGCCAACAAATCCTACAATGACTCAAATCAAGATGCACAAAGAAAGGAAAAATAAGAAGTCTAAAGGCTAAGTGTAGCAACTTATATCACTAGTCCACAGATATTGTCCGCTTTGGGTTGCCTCTCAGGCCAAATCCCTTACGGTTTTGCTTTTCCTACCCTTAGGAAGACGCATCTATGGGGGAGAGACATTCATAAATACCCTTATAAGGCATAGTTTGTTTTCGTCTTCAATCGATGTGGGATCTCATCATCCATCATCCTTAGGGCCCAGCTTTCTTTAGGGCCTAGCATCCTACGCTGGAATATCGGGTTGGGAATCAGCTCTGATACTATTTGTAACAGCTCAGACCACTCACCCATAGATATTGTCCGCTTTGAGTTGTCCCTTGGGGAAACCCCTCACAGTTTAGCTCTTTCTACCCTTGGAAAAATACGTCTAAGGGGAAAGGTATTTATATCCTTGCAAGTCGTACTTCATTTCTCTCGCCAATCGATGTGGAATCTCACACTCCATCCACCCCCTCTTAGGGCCCAGCCTAGCTGGCACAACGGTTCAGGTATCGATTCTGATACCATTGACATCGGGTCGGGAACCGGCTCTGATACCATTTGTAATAGCCCAGACCACCCGCTTATATATATTGTCCACTTTGGGCTACCCCTTGGGCCAAGCCCCTTACGGTTTTGCTCTTCCCACCCTTGGGAAGACGCGTCTTAGGGGAAAGAGGAAAACAGTGGGAAGTTTGGCCCGAGGGGCAACCCAAAGCAGACAATATCTGTGGGCGGGTGGTCTGGGCTGTTACACAAAGTCTGTTTGTTTCTACTATTTCAAACATCATATTCACAAGAATTATGAATCTAAAATCGACAAAGGACATCTGGGATTACCTCAAAAAGGAATACCAAGGCAATGAAAGAACAAAGAGCATGCAAGTGCTCAACTTGATCAGAGAATTTGAAATGTTGAGGATGAAAGAGTTAGAAACTATTAAAAAAAACTCCGACAAGTTGCTTGGCATAGTAAACAAGGTGAGGTTATTAGGTAAGGATTTTTCTGAGGCACGAATAGTGCAAAAAAATTGTTGTAACCTTACTTGAAAAATATGAAATTAAAATTTCTGCATTGGAAGAAGCTAAGGATCTATAAAGCAGGTCTTCGAAAGAATTAGTAAATGCACTACAGGTACAAGAACAAAGGAGGATGATAAGAGAAGAAGGAACCATTGAAGGTGCTCTGCTAGCAAAGGAAAAAAAATTCAGGAGGAGACAAAAGCAAAAATTTTAATAAGATCGACAACAACAACAATATAAACAATGACGATTCATATCCACCGTGCCCACATTGCAAAAAAACAAATCACCCACAAAGAAAATGTTAGTGAAGGCTTGATATTAAATGCAAAAAATATGGACAAATTGAGCATATGGAAAAGATTTGCAAGTCATGAAATAAAGAGGCAAAAACAGCAACTGAGCAATATCAAGAAGATGAATTATTTTGACATTAAAGCTCTGCAACTCCTAAGGTAAGGAGGAGTTTATTGGAAAATTCTTTAAACTTGCAGATTATTACGAATAAATGGTCAAACTGACCAGGTCTTAGGTAAATTTGATTATGATATTTAGTGCTTGATTTTAGGAATCAGTTTAGAGATATTATGGTAATAGTTAGCAGATAAATAGAATTTTCTGTTACATTTCAGCTCTATATGATGAGCTTTGTTGCTGTCAAAAAGGGGTATATTCTTTTTCCTTCTCATTTATTCACATATTATGCTTCAGCTTTATAAGAACAACACACTTTAATTTCCGGATGTAATCGAATTGTTTACAGGTGAAGAAGAAACTGAGAAATTGAGTCTAGTGAAGGTGGCAACCATTATTGAAAAATACGCAAAATGCGGAACTATTGTTCTTGATCTTAAAGGCAGGTTGATGGATCAAGTTGAGTGGCTTCCTGTATCAATTGGAAAATTATCTGCTGTAAAAGGGTTAGATTTGTCTGAAAATCGGATAATGGCACTACCACCCACTATCAGCAGCATGAAAGACTTAACAAAACTTGATCTCCACTCAAACGAACTGATAAATTTTCCTGATTGCATAGGGGAGCTCATCAATTTAACCGATCTTGACGTCCACGCAAACAGATTAAGAAATTTGCCTCCAACTTTCGGGAACCTGACAAAGCTTACAAACCTTGATTTGAGCTCAAATGAGTTCACTCAATTGGTGGAGACAATTGGCAATTTAACAAGTTTGAAGAAATTGAACTTGGAAACCAATGAGCTTGAAGGACTTCCGTATAGTATACTATCGGGAGTTGCTCATCGCTATTGGAGCTCAGACTAGATTTCAATCAACTGAAAGCTTTTCCTGAGGCAATTGGAAAGCTTGAATGCTTGGAGATTCTCACAGCACATTATAACAGAATCAAAGGATTGCCAACTACTATGGACAACCTTACCAATTTGAAGGAGCTCGATGTAAGCTTCAATGAGCTCGAGTCTATACCCGAAAATTTGTGCTTTGTAGTTGGTCTAAAGAAGCTGAACGTTGGAAAGAATTTTGAGATCTTAGATCTCTGCCACAGTCCATTGGGAATCTTAACATGCTCGAAGAAATGGATATAAGCGATAATCAGATTAGTGTTTTGCCAGTTTCTTTCAGGTTCTTGTCGAATCTGAGAATTTTCAGAGCAGATGAGACTCCTCTGGAAGTGCCACCGAGACAAGTAGCCAAGTTGGGTGCTCAGGTAAAGTTATAAAAACTATGTAATTTTTCTTGTTCAGAATTCGCATTGTTTCTACTTAAAAGTTAGTTAATGAAATGTTTTCTCTATAAGGCTGTTGTTCAGTACATGGCTGACTTCGTGAATGAGAAGGCTGCAATGAAGACCAAGAAGAAGGGGTTTTGGTTTAGGTTCTGCTGGATCATTTGGCCTTCCATGAGAAATCGCCAATGAAAGATACAAGCTTCTGTTATAGATCAATAAGTTGCTCAGATCTGATTTCTATGGGGAAGATGTACATTGGGAAAATGTTTATTTCTTGTTTGATTTAATTTTTGTGAAGTTGTAGAAATCCTAAGCACTTGCTTGGTTTAATTCTAATTGACAGCAATAAATTCCATACCGTTTACATGAAATTAAGATCTCTTTGTCAAGATGACATTTAGTTTTGCTACGTGCATATATTAAGTGGAGTTATTTGTAGCAGATATTATTACATGGCTTAATGCCAAAAGCTCTATTTCGACTATTTAATTGATATGCAATTTATATAATATATAAGAAATATTAGATTAATGTAATCAAAGTTGATAAGAAAATTATACTCATTTTAAGGTAAATTAAAAATTTGATGAGTAAGAAATATATGAAAAAACTAAAAAACTCAAACGATATAAATTATTAATTTTAATATTATTGTTCCTTATAATACTTATGAGAGATGAATTGGGTATGTTTCTATAAAAATCTAGTTTTTATAATTTATCAACCACTGTTAAATTCAAAAAATTTATGATGGTGACATATTAATTAATTGTTCTGTTACTAATTGTTGCATGAAAGCTATACAAGATGAAAATAAATGAAGAAAAAAATAATTTATATGGTTTAGCCAATGTATGGCTTACGTCCACGAATAAGGTGATACACTTTTTTTTTTTTTTTGATAAATCAGAAGATTTTATACAAATATGAAATGTTATCAACTTTACTGGAGACTACTTGAACAGTAATCTCTTACCTACCAAAAGAAAATATAAGGATGACAAGACGGAGCTACGTCACTTCCCGAAATCAAACCCAAAAAAAAACTGATACAACAATAGCATTCCTACCAAAGAAACCTTCTAGAACTAGCTCATCTAACCACTTTTATTATTACCGTGAGGAAAAAGATACAAGGAGAATAGTATAATAATATCAATATATTTGTAGCCCTTAAGTTACATGTTAGAAGTGTAAGGGTATTATAACTTTATTTTTCAACGATGCCTAAGGTTATTAAAGTTTTATTTTTGCTCATCCTCGAATTTTTGTCATGAGTATGATGCCTGACCTACTCTTGACACTGATGCTAATATATTTCTCACTTTTCAATCTTTTAGTTAGTACGAGTTTAGTGTCAGTCCCATGCCCTTGTTTAATGTCGATTAACTGTATTCACCAAAATTTTAATTCATATTTCACAAATTTCCATCTTGATTTAAATTCTTCAACATCCAACCAATAGTCACTCCCTGCCATATAATCTCCTAAGGTTTTCAGGCTATGCAAACAATCAATAATTTGAAGCTATGCTTGAACTTTCTTATAAGTAATGACTTTATTAATATCTTAGCTTTATCTTCTGAAGTGTAAACCTTTTTTTTAAACAAGATCTGGCCAAATGCAATCAAATTTTCAATCTTATAAAACCCCATAACATTTACCGTAATAATATCGATCCATTTATCTTTCTCTTGAATTTCCCTAGTTCCCTAAAAGATAGTTTTTATCGATGGTAAAAGCATACAATACTGAATCTTCCTAACCATATCACCTTAAGTGCATAATGGTCCATTTTCCTCTATCTTTGACTATATCATATTGATCATTTTCTTCTAACATTATTCTATCTCCTAAACTAGAATTTTTAACTCCTTTAGCATTTGTTATGGGTTGTTCTAATTCTATTTTTACCACCATTGAACTAATACTACTCATTATTGATCCTAGCACGTTCTTTCCATATGTTTTTCCTAACATATGTTACTCATTTTATATTCTTAAAGGTTTCCCTAGACTTTTAACCAAGTGCATGAAACTTCAAAAATCTATCTTCTTATATTTTTCACCCTTTAATATGCTCTCCTTATGAAAATCTGTCATGCCATATCATGGTATTATCTTCATTTTGTAATGATGATTAAGAGATAATTAACAATTCTATTACTATCTTTCCTATTAAGACATATATGCCATGCAGTAATTTTACTTCCATCATATTCAATGCACCCTTTGCTACCTAAAACCATCCAGCATCACCAAAAAAAACTTATACCCTAGCTATTAAGAGCACCCGTGGAAATCAATTTTTTCCAGAACTTATAAACATAATAAGCATCCAATGTTTTAATAATTTTGTTCATGCATTTTGATCTATATTAAACCACTACCATTAACAGCACACTTTCCATCATCACCTAATCTGATAGCTCCATTCCATGTTTTAAAGCATAGAATTACTTCTTATTGAAAGCTATATGACAAGACACATTAGCGTCTATCACCCATCAATTTTTAGAATCAAAATTACTCATAGTTAAAACATGACCACCTATTCCATCCTCTTCATCATAACTTTTGTAGACTATAACACTACTTACTTTTCCATCTGTTTCCTTTTTCTTGCTTCCCTTCTCTCATTGTGGATAGTCCTTTTTAAAGTGATCTTTTTCTGTAGAGTTAAAGTGTCGAACATCTTTTTGTCTTAGATTTAGATCATAACTTACTCATATTTCTATTATTCTTTTCTTTGTCCCTTCCTTTGCTAATAATTTGATCCATATTCATATATGTTAGAGACACTTTTTATTAAATTCTTTGGAATGCATAGCATCATTGACATAAATAATCTCCCTATACAACATGATACTATGAAAAAAATTCATATAAATTAGGTAGGGAACACAAAAGGCTTAGGACTTGATCTTAATCCACAATTTTAACCTTAACACCTTACAGATCTAAGTTGGTTTCATTAAAATTATCAATGTGATCTTTTACTTGTGTACTTCTTGTGATCTTCTAAGTATACAAACATTGCTTTTAATATAAGTGATTCATAACTTATTTCTTTTGATGCTTACCTTTAAGTCATTTCCAAAATAAAGTAGTAATTATTTTATTAACCACCTCTCTTAAAACCTCATCTCCCAAGCTTAGTAGTATTGCACCATGCATCTCTGACACATTCTCTTCCTTCTTCGATGCTCCCAAATTCTATAGTAGTTTTTCTTCTCCTTCCAACAATGTTGCACATTGTTGTTAAATAAAAACTACCCTTATCTTTACCTTCCATAAATTGAAATCAATCAATCTATTAAATTTCTCAATATCGAACTTGTGAAGAGGCATCTTGACAAGAAAATTTAGGCTTTGATACTAAAATTTGAGATAATACTTGCTTTGACACTTATTATTGAATAACTTAACAGCTATATAAGAAGGAAATAAATGAAGATAAAATATAAAATTTATGTAGTTCAGCCAATATATGACCTATGTTCATGGTTAAGGAGATAAACTTCTTTTATTACTGTGAGAAAGACAATATAAAGAGAATATTATAACAACAACCTTCATAAGCACACACCTACATAAAACCTAATAAAGGTATATATAAATTAGACTTATATGTAAGAAGTCAAATGATAATGTAACTCTTTTTTTTTTTTGGTACAATTAAGAGAGACTAAAACTACCTCATAAAAGAAATACCACAGGCATCAGCCCATACAATCAAGGAGAGGGCGTCAGGAAGATCATCCCAAACCTGAAAATTAGAAGCAATGCTAT
>JAOTBA010000005.1:12973896-12997027 GCA_025629845.1 Erythroxylum squamatum | reverse complement strand
ATAATAATAATAATAATAATAATAATAATAATAATAATAATAATAATAATAATAATAATAATAATAATAATTAATTATTATTATTATTATTATTATTATTATTATTATTAATAATCAGTAGTAGTAATAAAAATAAAAATAAATAAATAAGTAAGAGAGTGATTAGTACTTGTTTAAAAGATTAGGTTAAATCTAAGAGAAAAATGTTAACAGACTTACATGAATGACATGGATCTCTATAAGAGGGATCATTTATCTCTATTTTAATATGTCAATTTTTTTTATTGCGGACCATTTCTTCGATAAATTCCAACATAACAATATCATTCTTGATTACCTCCTCCCAATTCTTTTTAGGCCTTCCTTTTCTCCTCTTACAATCTCTAAGTATAATCTTTTCGTATCTTTTCATTGGATCGTCTGAATGTCTTCTCTTAACATGTCCAAACTACCTAAACCTTGTCTTTCTTAATTTTCAATAATATTAGCTACTTTTAATTGGTCCCTTATCACTACATTTCTGACCTTATCTCTTCTAGTAAGGTTGCACGTCCAACAAAGCATCCTCATCTCCATTACCATTAACTTTTGACTATGCACCTGTTTGATGGGTCAGCACTTGGCCACATAGAATATGGCCGGCGTAATTATTAAACGATAGAATTTGCTTTTAAACTTGGGTGATATCTTCTTATCATATAAACTCTTAATGCACTTTTTCATTTAAGCCACCCTGATTTGATATGGTGGACTATGTCTTCATCAATATCTCTATAATAGATCATAGATATTTAAAACACTCCTTTTGTGATATTACTTCTGAGTCAATTTTTACCTCCATATCAATATCCTCCCTATGACCCAAAAATTTACATTCTGCATACTAAGTCTTACTCATTTTAAAGTTCTTCAACTCTAACACATCTCTCCACAGTTCAAGCTTGAAATTGACACTTTTTTTTGTCTCATTCACTAAAACAATATCATCAACAAATAACATACATTAACGCACATCCCCTTGGATTTTTTTGGTGAGCTTATCTATCATTATTGCAAACAAAAAGGGGCTAAAAAAGAAGTCTTGATGTAATCCAATATTTATAAAAATACTCTGTATCACTGCCTATCGTCCTTACTATAATTTTTACACCTTCATACATATCCCTAGTAACACGTATATAGATCATAGAAACACTCTTAGCTTCTAAATACCTCTACATAATTTCCCTAGATATCCTAGCATACGCCTTTTTTAAATCAATAAAACCATATGTAGATTAAGCTGTTTTTTCCTGTAATATTCTATTACTCTTATAAGAAGATGTAAAGTTTTTGTAGTGGACTTTTTTAGCATGAAGCTAAACTGATTTTTCGAAATAGAAACTCCCCAAGACCACAATACTTACAGTTAAAAGGAAAGCAAATACATTCAATGTAAACTATCCTCAATTGTTTTCAACAATTTTAATTTTAATTTTAATTTGCACCCACTTCTAATTTCATTTTTAAAGAAACTAATATATCCATTATCTTTATTCATATATACCAGCTATAATTAGCAGCTACTTAGAGTCCCATTTACCCATAATTATCTTTGAATTTGAAAACTAAATTTGTTTTATTGGTAATTATAGTGAGGTTAAGATTTTTTAAACTTCTTTTTGAGCATTTAATAATAGGGAAGAATATATCACGCCAAGGTAAGTAAGGAATTTATGAGAGACAAAATATAACATGAGAAATATTTAAGTTAAATTGCTGAAAAATAAAAAATAAAATTATTTTTAAAATTTTAAACCTAAAACAGAGACATTGGTTATGAAAGGAAAATCTAGATGGTTAAACCAAAAATATTAAAATTAATTATTGTTAAGTGAGCCAAAAAAAACTAATTACATGAATTTAAAATTATAAAAGCCGAAAAATAATTAATCATGTTTATTATTTCCTTGTTAATTAATGAAATGTTGCCCATTAACCTGTTGCTAACCTGAGCATTTATCATGTATTGGTAATGTAATTATAAGTTGGATAGAATTAATTATCCACTTGAGTCTTCAAATAGACAGTGAAGTTTTACAAGACAGACAGACAGACCATGTATAGTTGTGAGAATACTGTAACCTCCATATCTGTACTACTTTCCGTTCCCACGTTGCTTCCAAGCTAACGCTTCTGACTGTAACAGAAACATATTCTCCAAATATCATAAACAGGTGTTTTAAAATTTTCATGACTAACTTGCCATATGGCTCACATGCATACATGACTTTTAAATGTAACTTACAAACAACATTTGAAGTTTTCTCACAGTATTAGTAGCTTCAGACTCCATATAATTTTAATTTGCATAATTCTACTTCCAGGTGGCATAATATTAGATGTTGGAATTTACATAAATTTTGGCCTGAAAATCAAAATCCTTTAAGCACGGGCCCACATATTGCTACGTGTCATTGTCCGTTTGAATTAAACAAAATTTACCTTAGTATTTGCTAACCGCCAGGTGTAATTACTAATTAGTCAACCAAGACTCAACAACTTCGCCCAAACACCTACTTTTAAAATATTTCTGAGTTACTTTTAACAAATTTAAATAACAATATCTATATTATATAGTATACTCACTCTCTTTCATTTTCTAAAATTGAACTCATCTCTACCGTTTCTGACTCTTCTCTCTCTTTTCTTTACTGCTAAGCTCTTCCCCCCTCCCTCTCTCTCTACTTTTTTTTTAAAATTTTTTTTTTTGTTTCTCTCCTTTTTTCGGCGTCCAAACAGAAGGTGGCGGAGTCAAATGTGACACATGGGAAGTGGACTCTCCTCCCTCTTCCCTTGCATCAAACCGGCGAGAAGGACTCAGCAACCACCGGAGCAACCGGAGCTCATCTTCGCGGCCTCTGAGCCGTTAGACGAAACCCTAGGTCACTCCTTCTGCTACGTCCGATCCTCTAACCGCTTCCTCTCCCCAACTCCCTCCGATCGCTTCTTGTCCCCTTCTCATTCCCTCCGATTGTCCCCCTCCCGACCCATCGGTTCGGAGACCGGATTCAAGGCCATATCCGGCGCGTCGGTTAGTGCCAACTCTTTTACGCCCAGGACTGTCCTTCAGTTCGACGGTATTTACGACGATGCCACTGAGACCTCCGGCTTTGTTGCTACCAGCACTAGCAGTGCTCATAACAATAATAACAACATCGTGAATGTGAATGGGTTCGAGAGTACGGCCTCTTTCGCTGCCTTGCCGCTGCAACCGGTGCCGCGTGGCAGCGAGGGTTTCTTCCTATCCGGTCCCATCGAGCGCGGCGCATTGTCCGGCCCCCTGGAGGCGAACTCCGGCACTGCCTCTACCGCCGCCGACAACGTGCACTTTTCGGCGCCGCTAGGCGGGCTCTACAAGAAGAGGAGAAAAGGCAGCATGTCGGAGATTAAGAAGGCGATATACAGGAACCTGTCGGAAAAGAAGAAGCAGCCTTGGGTGGTGCCGGTTTTGAATTTCGTCAACCGGAGAGAGAATCAGGGGTCCGGAGAGGAGAGAGAGAGCAGAGACGAGAGTAATGTGCAGTGGGCGTTGGGGAAGGCAGGAGAGGACCGAGTGCATGTGGTTGTTTCAGAGGAGCATGGATGGTTGTTTGTTGGGATTTATGATGGGTTCAACGGTCCTGATGCGCCTGAGTTCCTGATGCGCAATCTTTATAGGGCTGTGTATAATGAGCTTAAGGGTTTGTTTTGGGAGGTTGAAGAGGAGAGCAATTTTCAAAGTCAAGGCAATCCATGCGTGGAAAAGAGTGGTCAAAATATTGGTGGAAATGAATCCAATTTAGTGTCTAGGGGAAATGACAACGGAGTGTCAACTGAGGAGAATGATGATAAAGCTGTAGCTAGAGCTAACCAATCCGTGGAAATGTGTTCTGCGAGTGATGAGAATGGTTCAGTCGTTGGACCAGAGTCTAGCTCGGTGCCGCAGGAGCGAGCTAAAAGAGTAACGTTTCAGTCAGAGGGGACAGAAAACAGGCAGAGAAGGATGTTGTGGGAGTTTCTTGCTGAGGATGATCCTGAAGATGGGCTTGATCTTTCTGGTTCTGAAAGATTTGCCTTTTCTGTTGATGATGCGATTAGTGTAGGCAATGCTGGATCTGCTGTCAGCAGAAGGTGGTTGCTGTTGTCGAAATTGAAGCAAGGATTAACCCGGCACAAGGAGAGGAAGCTGTTCCCATGGAAATTTGGATTAGAGGGAAAAGTGGAGAAGGTGGAGGTGGATAGCAATAGAGTGGAGGAGAGAGTTTTGAAGAAGAGGAGGAAGGTGGGACCTGTGGATCATCAGTTAGTTTTGGGGGCATTGTCAAGGGCTTTAGAAGTGACTGAACTAGGATACTTGGATATGACAGATAAGGTACTTGATACAAATCCAGAGTTGGCATTGATGGGTTCATGCTTGTTGGTTGTACTAATGAGAGACGAGGATGTCTATGTGATGAATGTTGGTGATAGCAGGGCCATTGTGGCTCAATATGAGCCTCAAGGTGTTGGCTCTAGTGTGGATGATAACAGGTCGAGCATGGAGGGGATAGTTGAGTGTCCTGGTCAGGCAATGAAATTAACTGCTTTACAACTATCAACTGATCATAGCACAAGCATGGAAGAAGTAAGTCTTAAATCCTTGGGAATGCTTGATAAAAAACTGCTCTTGAGGAGTTAGTGTTGATTGGTTTTTTTCATCTTTTTACGACAAGTTAAAATCTAACTTCTAATGGTTAATTATCTTATTGATTCTTGTTGCATGCACAGTGGCCTGCCAAATTTATCTAGAAGTAGTATTTGGCCTTGGTAGCTTGGGCTGCTACTGACTAGAACCTTGTTTTGTCAAACACAGTGGTTCATATCCTGCTTCTATGCTAGAATACCTTCTTTGACAACTAATATTGAACTTCATAAAGATACTTATTTTATTTAAAGTTCTAGATAAGATCTAAATGTTAAAGAATAGAGGTTTGAATGGAAATGACAGAGGAAAGAGTCTAGGGACTTAATGCTGGTTGTGAATTTGGAACTTAGTGTAATGATTGTCTGATAGCGTCCAAAAATTATGCGTTTTTTTTTTTTGACATTCATGCAGTTTCTTTTCTTTCCCATTTTTTGAAAGCATTCGAGATGCTCTCTTATCTACTTTGCACAGTGATTATCGCTGTATTAGATTTATATCTTTTTACTTGGGATGAATATTTTGTCCTAGATTTGATACAACTTTTGCTCTACATTGGCTTATGTTGTTAAATATGTTCAAAGAAAAGAACTGAAGGATTAGGCTTAATATGTTTAGTCCTTAGAGAAGGGGTCATCAGTGAATAAGAATAATTTCCTCTACAGGCATGCATGATAGTTGGATTTGGCTGAGAATGGATAATAGAGAGGTTGTCTTTTCTCATAGTTGAATACCTCAGCCTGCAAGAAACAATTGCCTCCAGATCCTATATCATGTAGATCGTCATAATTACCATCTTTATATGTCACATATGAACATTACTGATACTCTACATTTTGCCCCTCTTGACTTATTAAGGACAAATGCATATGCCTATGAGAGAATGTTATGAAATCGATGATTATCTTGCCCAGAAAATTAAATATTTTAAGACTCTCTTGCATAATCTAAGGCCTCAGACTGGAAGCATGAAGGTTTATGACATTCATTTACATCTCAATTACATAAATGAGACATTGCTCTTTCGTTATGTTGGCATCGTTCTTGAAGTGTTCCCTTCTTGTTTTTGAGTCCCATGGCATCTTTTTATCTGTGGATCTGTTTCCTGCATCAGATTTGCTTATGGTAATGATGATAAGTTGAAAATTTGCAGGAAATCATAAGAATAAAGAATGAACACCCTGATGATAGCCAATGTATTGTAAATGATAGGGTGAAAGGCCGTTTGAAGGTTACTCGAGCATTTGGTGCAGGATTCCTTAAACAGGTTTTGTGTTTAAAACCTATTGCTAATGTGTTTTAAAAGCATTTGCTATCAAAATTTATTTATTTGATGTTAAAATGATCAAGGAAAAAGGAGGCATATGTTTTACGTTCTAATTTAAGACATTCTCGCTGAAGAAGCATTATTTCTTTTGTTTGTGGAATCCAATTTAAAATGTACACACTGACGTTCAAGTAATCTTCTCATCATTGTTTCTCTTTCTGATTCAGTTTGGTCGTATTATGAAATATGCTTTGGGTATTTTCAAAACAAATCCTGTTGCGTTAAATATGCTTTCTCCCTACTCTTCAGATATGCACAATAATGTTCAACATATGATTAGCTAAGTATAAATGAAATGTGAAACTTTTGTTGGCTAGATTATGAGAATGGATATCTAGGTTGGTTAGATGCTATAACTGCAAATATATGGAATTGCTTTATTTCTAGGCTTGTAAATTTTGTACTGATTGTCACTTGCTAGAGACAGATGTGCAGTGGTCTTAAGGTTCTTACAAACAATGGTGCAAAGGGGTAGTTTTTAGCTGAACATTGTTAGAGTTTTTCTAGCGGCAGAAAATAAGGAAGCATCCACCTGCTTTTCCACAGACAATAACTTGTGTGATGGTATATTCGTGGTTTTGCAGCCTAAGTGGAATGATGTACTGCTGGAGATGTTCAGGAATGAATATATTGGAACTGCTCCATACTTAAGCTGCTCACCTTCTCTTTGTCACCATCAATTATGTCCAAGGGATCAGTTTTTGGTCCTTTCATCTGATGGTTTGTATCAGTATTTGACTAATCAAGAGGTGGTCTCTCATGTTGAGAGTTTCATGGAGAAATTTCCCGATGGAGACCCTGCACAGCACCTGATAAAGGAGCTTCTTTCTCGTGCAGCCAAGAAAGCTGGTAATCTTTGCTCTCTTCTTGATTTAGATACACTCAGATTTTGATTGAATTTCTTGATTTACATACACTCTCAATTTCAGTAGTAGCCTAGTAGGAAGTTGTATGATGCCTACCAAATGCAGAAAATCAAATTTTAGTTACCGCTCTGGAGGCTTTTAATGCATGCTCTGATGTGTGAAAGGGAGCTATACTTTCTGAAAAAGCTAACATCAATCTTTTCTTTGCTGAACTACCATCTGATGTGTTTAACTTGTCATAATATGGTTATTTAGTTATTGTCTGTCGGAAGTTATTTTTACACCTCAGAATGAAACTCAAGGGGCTTCAAACTCGTGCCCAAATTTTCTTCTGTTCTCTTGATTTCCTATTGGGTTTGAGCTATATACCTAGCGTTTGATTGTAAATATGGTTGCAACTTACCACTGGCTTCAGCTAAGATTTACAAATTCTGTTACGTCAATGTTTGATCATTTTCTTGAATTATTTAGTTGATTCTTATACTGTTGCTGTGATCTATAATTTCTGTTGCTTGTCTGAAGGGATGGATTTCCATGAATTACTGGACATCCCACAAGGTGACAGGAGAAAGTATCATGACGATGTTACTGTTATGGTGATATCGCTTGAAGGAAGAATCTGGAAGTCATCAGGAAAATACCTTTAACCACAGCAGACAATATCTGAATTAGTGGAGCTTCCTGTTACAAGTGGAAAGCTGTTCCATTTCTGAATCACAATTTCCTGCAAGCAGCTGTTGTATTCTGTCACTGCTCCACACTTCAGGAGTCATCTTTTCTCAGGTTGAGATATCATTTAACAGGGTTAAATCAGATGATACTGGCAGAGACTAATGCTTGTAGTTAGTCATGAATAGTTGAGTAGAAGCGAGGATAGAGAAAATGAGAGAGATTGCGATCGGAGGGCGGGGGATTGCAGAAATCCAGAGATTGGGATATTTTTAGAAATGCTCTTTAGCAATTGAAGAAGCAAAAGAAGAAAAATGAAGTATTTGTTTCCTTTCCTTTAAACTTGTGTTTTTCCTTATTTATATATAGGTGGAGTCTCTCTCCCTAGATAGGTGCCTTCTTTTCTTACCTTTTCAACTTAAAAGCCAAAAGGGTGGGATAGTGTCTGTAATTTTTAGTGGGGGTATACTGAACTTTAGCATTTCCTGGTCAAAGATGAGCTCTTGTAATTTTGAAGGTGGATTTCCACCAATGCGATCTAAAGGAATTTTCATTTTGCAATTCTTGTAACCTATTTAAGCCAGTAGTTTGATTGTACAAGTTAGTTAGTGCAGAATTTGACAATAAAGCATTACTGACACCAAAACTTCATTTGCCTTTTATTATCACGTTGGAAAACAAGAACCACATGTCCCCTTTTACTTGCTAGCAAAACTATCAAGAGACTTTCCTAAGCAAAATGGACATATAAGATAACTTATTGTCTGCATATTAAAATAAGACAAGAAGTTACATAGTGCTTCAATGAGACTGGGTAAAGCATTCTGCTTCAGAACAAAAAAGAAAATCTCAATACTGGAGAAGCAAAACACAAGTTAATTCTTATAAGTTGAACAATGAAAATGCTCTTTATAGATCAACAGCACAAGGTTGTGTAATTATTTTCTCTTCATTTTCATGGTGAGACAGCAGATGGAATCCTCGATTGTACCCAATTTACTAAATCTTTACGGTTTGCCACAAAAGAACCAGCTCTATTCTCACTGTGTCTGAAAGGTGCTGCAAGACCTTTCACATGGGAAGCAAAAGCATTGGCTAGTCCTTGAGAGAACTTGTGTGTTCCTGCACCAGTGTGAGCGGAAAATAATTCTGGCAATGCCTCGTTACGCTGAACAAATTTAGCCAAGGTTCCCAACCACTCTTCTAATGCAGTGTGTGCTGCACCAACGGACAGTGAGCGAACATCCAGGCTCCACTCATCTGCAGTTCTGTGGTGCAAATCTGGGTATAACCCATAAAGGGTCCCCAGATACAGCAGTTCATGTGCTCTTCCATGAAGATTCCTACTTCTACATATATCAATTAAGCAATTACAGAAGGGTCTTCGTGCCTCAACTACAGTGTTACTGATTACATCTCTAAACTCTGATTTAAGAGTCTCAAAGTTGGTTTGCTCTTCTTCAACCAACTTCACAAGGGCAACTAGTTTAGAATTGGCTTTCTGCAGACAAGAAAGAACCTTAGAGGCATCTGAAATTTGTTCACATAGTGATACCACAGAAAGCAAGGAACCACAGAGCCTGTCGTCTGGCTTAACCCCTTTATTTACTGAAAGATCAAAGACTCTAACCAAATCATCAATTCTCTTAGCCTTACCTAAGCACTGTATCAAACAGGTGCAGCCCATCACATTGAGATCAATCGCCCTCTCAGACATCTCGTCAAATAACAGCATTGCCTTATCAGCTTTCCCTCCGCTACCATAAATGTTTAGCATTGCTGTATAACTCCAACTATCTGGTCTACAATGTTCTGATCCTTTCATATCTTCGAACAATCTCTCAGCCTCCTCCTCCAGGCCAAGATCTGCGCACATATTCAGCAATGTATTATACAAGATAAAATCCATTGGCCACTTGTTTGACCTCATCTTTTCCCATAATTCCATTGCATCCTTAGACCATCTAGCCTTCCCATAAACCTTGACAACAGCAGTTAAGGTCTTCTCATCAGGAGTTAAGCCAGAATCCAACATCTCCTCAAATAAGCTTCTTGCCATGCCAGGCTTCCCTGCTTTGCCTGTTGCTTCTATCAAGGTATTATAGACAATGACATTTGGCTGCACTCCTAAAGCCTTCATTTCTTGCAGAACATATCTGACACCATCGTAGTCCCCAGATTCACCAAACATCTTTGCCAATATAGAGTATGTAACAGGGTCGGGTTTCCATCCACTAGCTATCCCTCTTTCATACAAACTCAAAGCCTCTTCAACCTTGCCCAGTTTACCGTAAACATCTAAGATAGCGGAATATGTAACTTCATCTGGCATCAAACCAGTTTTATACATTCTCTCAAACCACTCTACAGCTTTATTAAACTTATTGCATCTTTTCGCACAAGTGATAATTGTAGAATAAGTAATGTTATCAAGCTCAATTTCATTGCTTACCATCTCATTTGCAAGTTCTTCAATGAGCTCAAATTGCCTACCAAACCTCAAAGACTTCATTGTGATATTGTAGAATATAGTTTCCAGAGGAAACAACTTGTGGGTTTTGATCCACTTGAAGAAAAGATGAGTCTTTTGCCAGGGCTTCAAGCTATTGAGTATCAAGAGAGCATTTTCTCGGGTTACTGGATATGGGATTTGTTCCAAAACTGACATAAAAGAGCTTTCACTATAATCACTATCATTAAGCTTCCGAGCAAAGCGTTTGAAATCTCTAACATCAGGATTATGAGAAAAATGAGATCTTTTTTGTCTTTGTAATGAAAGCACATACCTCCTGGGTTTAGTGGGGTTAATCCATATAGACTTAGGTTTGGACAAGAGTTGAGCGTGGTAGTCATTGGTCGTGGATAAGGTGGTCGAAGAGAGAGGCTTGAGTTGGTCGGACAAAGAGGGACTATTGGGATTTGGTGATTCAAACAGAGTCTGGGATTGGTTTGAAGAAGATTTGGACGAGTTGCAAGTAATGTTTAGTCTCCTATTATTTGGTTTTTGCCTAGTAGTGATAAAAGGGTTTCTCTTTGTATCAGCTTGTGGGACTAAAAAGTGGACGTCTAGAAGGGTGGATAGACTAGCAGCCATGACTGAGTAGAAGGGTGTGAGAGTGAGAGAGGCGAGGAAGGAGAGGGAGGAGTTAGGCTAAAGAGGATGTCATATATGTGTTCTGCTTTAGATACCTTCACTAACCTTATCTGCATCCAAAGTCCAAACAACAAAATTAAATGAATTTACCGTTTCGTTATATCCAACGTAAACAGATGTTTAATTAAATATTATATGATGAAATTTTTAACGAATATTTGACTCCATTGTTAACGTTAAAAAAAAAAAGAAGACAGCAGAGACTTAACGTGATTAAAAATAGTAATATTTACTTTTAAAATGGGCTCAAGTTTTATCGTGGGACCTATTCATACTTTAAAATTCTTGACATCTTATTCCAAGCAGTGATTGATCCAGATGGTAAGGTCTCTGGTAATTGCTTCAGTTTAATTGTAGGTAGTTGCAAAACCGAAGGTAAAGATTTCGTATGAGATTTTAGCAGTTCAATATTTAGAAATACATACCTTTTTGGCATTGGTTGGAGTGATTGCAATGTTAGTACAATTTCTTCCATCTCATCTATAATGAATAAGTTAGAATTTTGTAAAGTGTTTTTCTGTAAACTCATGCAATGAATGAGTTCTAACTCATCTTTACCTTCCATATCAAAGACTTTTTGAGATAAACAATCAATAACATCAATGATAAAATAGAATGAACATCACTAGGGTACCTCATAGCTTCAAAAATATTAAAGCAACTTTTTCACTATCAAATTCAGTATTCAATATTCCTGCGTATACATCAATCTTTGTCTTTGATGTTTTCAAGAATGGTCGACCCAAAAGAATTGGTGTATAATTAGACGAAGGTTCTCCCTCCATGTTCAGTATGTAAAAGTCAGCTGGGAAAAATACTTCGTTAACCTGCACTAAGACATCCTCTATAACCCCTTCAGGATAAGCGTTAGATTTATCTACCAATTGAATTGTAACAAGCATTTACTTCAAAGATTCCAAATTCAATGAAGTGTAAATAAAATATGGCATGACATTAATTGAAGCTCCTAAATCTAACATTGCTTCTTCAAATCTAGTATCACCTATTTTGCAGGGAATTGTAAACGTACATATATCCTTACACTTTGGGGGAAGGTTTCTTTGAATGACTGCGGATACATTTTCTCCCGCACTTACTTTTTCGTCTCCTTTCAATTTCCTTTTAGACGTGCATAATTTCTTGAGAAATTTGGCATATGGTGGAACTTGTTTAATGGAATCAATTAAAGGTATGTTCACCTCTACCTTTTTGAACATTTCCAAAATCTCCTTATCTTGCTCCTCTTTCTTCGATTTAGCAAACTTTCTAGGAAAAGGAGGTACATTATTAGTAAAATTTTTAATTACAAGAGATTGAGAATTTAACTTGGTTCCTATTTCAACTTCTTTTGGAGGCACTTTAAGTTAGCCTCTATTTCTTTACCACTTCTCAAGGTTATAACACTTGTATTCTCTTTCGGGTTTACAATAGTTTGAGAAGGAAGTTTCTAATTTTCCATTTAGCTCACAATAGTAGCTATATGACTCAATTGATTCTCTAGATTATGAATGCTAGCTCTTATTTGTTGTTGGAATTGTTTTCCTTCATTTTGAAGTTGAGTGGTATTTTGAGTCAATGTTTTCATCATGTCTTCCAGTAAAGATACAAAGCTTGATGGTTGAGCTTGTCTTTGATATGGTTGTTGGCAGGAGCCTTGTTCTTGTCTTTGCTGCCCATAATTGTTGAATGGAGGATTCTTCCATCTTGAATTGTGTGCACAGGGGTAGCTAGGATTATACTTCCTTTGTGGTTGACCAGAAAAACTTCTAAAAGCATTCACTTATTCCGTGAATGTCTTTTGCAAGGTTGGACCCATATTAGTTGGATGTCCTATCATTGTACAAATTCCTCATACTTTAACTTGTTGAGCACCATTTGTAGAAATTTGTCTCACTAAAGTGTCAGCCCAGCTATTTGTTGCTTTAATATGGCAATACTAGCTTTACTGACTTTTAACGGTCTGGGGTCCTCTCGAATGTAAATTGTTGAGAGTTAGGAGGCATGTTGGAAATCAAATTTTTGGCTTCAATAGATGTCTTATCTACCAGTGCACCTCCATTTGTTGCATCTATCATACTTCTTTCTTGTGGTAGAAGCCCCTTATAGAAGTATTGGATCAAGAGTTGTTCGTTGATCTGATGGTAAGGGCAGATATCACACAACCTTTTGAAATGCTCCCAGTACTCATATAATCTCCCCATAGTGCTATTGAATTGCACATATTTCCTTCCAAATATTCTTAGCTCGCGAGAGGTAGGGAAGTACTTCTCCAGGAGAAGTCTTTGCATCTCATTTCAAGTAGTGATTGTTCTAGAGGGTAAGTAGTAAAGCCAATCCTTGATGGTGTCTCCCAATGAGAATAAGAATGCTCTCAACTTAATATGCTCTTCTTATACCTCGACTAGCTTCATGCTAGAACAAACTAAGTGGAACTCCGTGAGGTGCTTATGAGGATCTTCACCTTGCATACCACAAAAAGTAGGCAAAAGATGAATTATACTAGATCTAAGCTCAAAAGCAACATCAACAGTAGGAAAATAAATGCACAAAGGTTGATGGTTAAAATCAGGAGCAACCAATTGCTTAAGAGTGCGATTATTATTTTTCTTTGCCGTGTTAGAATCTATTCTAGAAATGGAATCACTAGAAGAACTAGAAAGCAAACCTAAGGCTATCCGAATTTTTGGTGAAGAATCAATTCTCTTATAAGATGTTTACGAATCCTCATAACTTTGTGCAACTCTTCTTCTCAATCTGCATTGTTCTTTCAATTTCTGGGTCAAATTTCAATTCACTAGAGTGAGAAGATCGTGTCATGCACTGTAACTAACCAAACAAGAAAAGAAGTTAATCAAAAATAAAAATAAAACAAAACAAATAAATTCAAAAAAGCAATGGATATTAATCCACGACAATGATGCCAAAATTGATGTAGCACGTTGTAATACTACACAAAATAACTAGACTTAAGGTTATAGACAGTGATGAGTCTAGGTTGATCCCATATAGATTAAATCAAATTGCTTATCTAAATTATATGTATATGTAAAACAAGGGGATTTAGGTTTGGTGCAAATTAGAAAACAAAGTAAGATTAAATATATAAAAGAAAATCAAATCAAGTAGCAGAAAAGTGAGAAAGTTGACAATTGATTTGAAATTCGATTCTTTGGTTTAATCTCGGCCTACACATAATTTAGCATACGT
Organism: Erythroxylum squamatum; assembly: GCA_025629845.1. Taxonomy (NCBI): domain Eukaryota; kingdom Viridiplantae; phylum Streptophyta; class Magnoliopsida; order Malpighiales; family Erythroxylaceae; genus Erythroxylum; species Erythroxylum squamatum. Next base: position 12,983,102 of record JAOTBA010000005.1, on the reverse strand, counting down.
CATTGCATTATAATCTTCACATCTCTCTTTGGATTATTGATCGTAGATTAATAACAAGCTTTGCTAATCCCGATTTTTCCTTATGTCGTAGTTGATTAAGATGAGCTCTCTTTAAGTTTGATCGGACAATTGCGTTATAAGTGAGAACAACAGATCAATCTAAGCAATCTCGGATTATTTAACCTAGGTTATGTTATCCCTAATGATATAATACCATTAGTTGACACAAATGAATTCAAACATGACTATTACGTATTGTATTCAAAGTTCTAGCAATGGGTTTTCATTAAAAACAATACAATACCTAATTCAATAAACACAAGATAACGTAAACAATCCGTAAAGGGGAAAGAACATGATATGCAAAGATGATTTGTTTAATGTGCTCTTTAGTGTTGATTGCACCTCCGAACCAGCTTTGAGAACTTTAGCACTCCATCTTCTTCATGAATCTCTAAGAAATAGCCATGAATCGCCTACGTCGTTCCCAAAACTGAAGAAGAATGAATAATATCTGAGCTTGTTTTTTCTGCCGTCATAATATATTATATTTATATTCAAAACTAGGTTTTTCAAGTGGACAGGTGACAAAGTCACGAGTGTGACTTGGTGTGTCACACTCGTGAGTGCAAGTCCCATGTAGCGTGATAACATGGCCATGATATGTCATAGGCGTGAGAAGACTCTCATAGCCATGACCTATTTGTTATGGTCGTGAGATACATCTCATGGTTATGACTTTTCCATTCTTCATTCCTTTTGGTACTTTCTTATCTCCTCTTGCTCTAATCCTTTTCCTTCTTGCTCCATGAAGACAACTGAGTGTGAATCTTAAGAAGATGAGTCAATGAGTTTGGCTCACTCTAGCTATTATGCTTCCAAATTGTACCTAACATCAAATATGAACTAAAGTGAGTGTCTTAAGCATTTTAGAACATTAAGCATTTTAGGGAGATAAAGAAAGCTTTATTGATTGGGTGTTTGATTCTAGTAAGGTTATTCGGGTTATGACAGAATAGGTGATGAAGCTGGATTATTGTAGTTCTATCTGTGTTGGACCTGAGATATAAGATGGAGGGGGTTAATTTTATATATAATGTGTTGTATTGTGATTGGGCTCATGAGCAAATAAATGTTATTAAACAATTCTAGTGTGATTTGTTTAATGAGTATCAACTCAGAAAGGACAAAATTTAGGAACAAGATCACAGTAGTTCATGTTGTTCAGCTCTACCTTCAGTTTCAGGCTCGAGCCCCTCTTCTAAGGGCATTTTGTTACTTTCATTTGCAAAATTCATGAAAGATGATGCAGTTAGATAAATATTTGATGGAAGATTATGTGGCAAAGTAAAAGGTATGTAGTTCGATGTATTGTTATGGTGGAAGAGTTGTGAGAATAATTTTCTGATCATACCAATAATTGCATAAGACCCGTTGGCAACTACATCATCTACTGTTGCTTCAGAGTTTGTTGTTAGCACTGGTGGTCGGGTTATTAGTTCTTATCTTGCTTGACTTCATCCTAGTATTGTGGAAGCCATTATGTTTGCCTAAAGTTGGTTAGATGATGAAGATATTGGAGGTAAACTCTTTTCTTTTTGATATCCAAATTTCTTCTATTTTTTGTTATCTTACCTTATATATTTTTTAATTTGTATATTAATATAACTAGAGGTACTGATGCGGAGGTGATCAGTCATACACAAACTCGTACTCATCAATCAAGTGAACATTATTTTGATAAAATATTTGATAATGAAGGTGTATTTAATTATTTATTAATTATTACCTTGTGCTTAATATTCCTTCAATTTTAAAATTTTAATATTAGAATACTAAATATAATGTTTCTACATAAAGAAGAAGTAATGCAAACTATTGATTATCCTGATTACAACAATTAGCTGCTCTTTCTAGTCTCTACTCCCCCGAGTCTACACTTTCCACTCTCACAGTGCCAGTCTAGAATATTATTTCATGATTTTATCTTGAATTTTTGTAAATTTTACCATTTAAAAAATTTGGATAATCATTTTTGTAAATTATGTCATTATGTAATGAATTTTGTTCTTATCATCAATTAATTGAATTGATTTATAAATTCATTTTATCAATATATGTTTGTTTTACATATTCGTCATAATAAAATCTCAATTTTTTTAATCAATTTAAATTCTTAACTTCAATTAATTGAATTTATCACTTTATATATAAATATATTCATTTCATATAATCATATTTTCCTTCATTAATGAATTTAGTTTATCTTATTTATTTTATCAATATATATCCATTTCATCCATTATAGAATTATAATTATAATTATTAAATTGAAATTTGTAATTTTTGTTAATCTAATTGATTACTTTATATATTTTTTAAAATTCAAAAAAATAAAAAGATTAAAAAAATCAAGCTAGCCCAAGCCTAATCGGTTTTCCAGCCTAGTAAGCGTGATCATACGAGTTTCATGCCTATATCTTAAGGCTTAGGCCCCAATTATTCTGGCTGGGCTGAGCTTAGGTCAGATAGGCCCAAACCCAACCCAACTCAGTGCCATCCTTCTGAACTACAACAAATATAAGAGCATAATTCATGTAAAAAATAGTTGCAATGAACAATGAAATTAGTTGTGACGAGTATTCCATAATGTCATGATCAATGCAAACAAGTCTTCAGCTTTCCCTCTTAAGTAATTCTTACTTGTATTTTACTAATATTTTGACTTGAAAAAAGCAGCTATATTATGAGAAAATTATCACCCTTATTGTACTAGATGCCATGAAATTTGAGTGATTACAACATCAAAAGCAACGGGTATAATTAACTTTGGTTTTGCCTATGAACAAGCACCAAAGACACGGATCCTCTGCACAATTGGAACACGGCAGCTTGGGCAGCTAGCTTTACCCTTCTTCCCATAATTATCACTACAATTGGCACAAAGAACTTGGTGAGCACATGGAAGGAAAACAACAGAGACTTCCTCCTTTGCACATATTATGCATTCCCTATTACTATTGGCTTCCTGATCAGATGAAGCCTCCAGTTTGTCCAATTCATGAAGCAGCTTGGCAATTGTCTCTCCACGTGGCATTGTCCTCTCTGGCATTCCTAAGGACTCAAGATTCAATTCACTCAACTCTGCAGACGATTTAAGACGCAAAAGCTCCTGCTCAAGTCTTTGGACATCATCCTTATAGCGCTGGGAATCTATCTCTATTTTTAGACGCAAGGTATCCAGTTTCCTTTTATTACTAGCCTCAGCTGCCTCCTTGGAAAATCTTTCTTCCTCCACTCGGGTCAAAGCTTGATCTCTCGCCTTTATTTCCTCCCTCCACATCACCTGCAATAAGATTGCAATTAATAACTGGGTACAGCAACGGAACCAGTGGCTATTATTAGACTTTGGACAGGAATCTGCCAAGCAATTGAAGAAATTACAGCAGCAGTCGCAATAAATGAATTGTGATTAACAGCAAGCAAGCATATGAAAATCCAAATTGATACTGAATCCAGTTTAAGCACAATTCATCTTTGCACAATAATTATCTACAGGCCTGCATTCACTTTACCATCCAAGTCTTTACGCAGGAGAAGCAAAGACGCTGCTTTCAGGCCTAAAAGAATAAGTCACCAAAGGATCAAGGCTAGTTCAACGATCTGCTATAAGCCGAAATCCCAAAGCTTATGGACGAAGAAGTCCATGATGCAGCTTTGCTCACACACAATCTTGCGTCCCAAAAGATATAAATTTGCTAATATGTAGTCTCATGGTATGAATATGCAGATTCACTCATATGCAATCTTGCATCTATAAAGATACAGACCTGTTCGCACACAGTCTTGTGCCCCCATAATACGTAAATTCACTCGTAAGTAGTCTCATGTTCCAAATGATGTAGACTCATTAATACGCAATCTTGCGTTACAAAAGATGCAAATTCGATGCTCCTATAATACATAAACTTTCTATTAAACAATCTTGCATCCATAAAAATTCTGACACGCAAACTAATAGTCTCCAACTCGACATGATGCAGAGTTCCAGACATATTGCTTTGTTCATAGACTTTCTCTCGCTTGACAAGATGAAAGCATGCGATCTCATGCTTAACAAGACAGAGCCACAAAAATATGGTCTTGCGCTAAAAAGGCCACAAAGTCACAAACATTTGATCTTGCACTTGACAAGACACAGAGAAATATATATGCATTCTTACTCTCAACAAGATGTAAAGTCGCATATATAAGGTCTCACATTGAAGATGTAGAGCTATAGACTTGCGTTCTCATGCACAACAAGGCATATGCACGTACATGCAGTCCCACACTCGACAAGATGCAAACATTTATTCTTGTGTTCGAAAGGATGCAGAGTCACAAACTTTTTGTCTCACAAAACAAGATGCAAAGCCGCAAATATGCGGTCTCGTGCTCTTCAAGACGCAAGCATGTAGTCTTGCACTAACAAGATACAAAGTCGAAGAGATGTGTTTTTACACTCGAAAGGTTGCAGGGTTGCAAACTTGCAATCTCAAACTCAACAAGATGTAGAGCTAAATATGCAATCTCAAGTTCGAAAAAATGTAGAGCTGTAAACATGCAATCTCGTGCTTGAAAAGACACAAAGCCATAAATATATGATCTCACACTCGTCAAGATACATAGCTGTAAACATGTGATCTCACGCTCTCAATGAGTCAAATATTAATATATATGCAATCTCATGCTCAACAAGATGCACATATGCAAACTTTTTATCTCCCACAGCAATATGCAAACATGTGATCTTGTGCTCAGAAGGATGTAGAGTCACAGACTTTATCTCTCACTCGACAAGATGCAAAACTGTAGATACGCAATGTACAGGCCACAAGCAACCCTGAAGTACTTTGGACTTAAAGAAACTTCCCAATCTTACTTAAGACCAACAAGGGCCAATGATACTTCTCACAAAAATAACACAACCCTTTTCAAGTAGGAGGCTCAACCAATCCCGTTTTGGAAGTGGCTCAACCAATTCTTGAAATAAGACAGAGGAACTCATGCCTCAAACTGCAACCTTCCGATTAAAGAAGATTGATTCTTGTGTAAGGCATAGATCATCTTGCCTCTCCAATATAAAAGGAGTTCTCCCTTGAAAAAAGGTAAGTGATCATCTTTGCACAAAAATTACCCACAGGTTTGCACTAGCTTTATCATACCTAAATGAATAAGCCATTTGAGGATCGAGGAAATTTAACCCAAAGATTTGTTATTGGTGTAAAAGCTAAAAGCTTAGGGATCAAGAAGCTTGCGAAACAAGGAACATCAATATATAAGCCAAGCCAAAAAAAAAAGCGCAACACACCTCAGCATCTTCTTGAGCTTGTTGAACTATTTCCAAGCATCTTTGCAACTCCTTGATCTTTTCTTTCTCATCTGCAATCTCACCCTGCAATTTAGTTTTCTGTTTCTCCCAAGCCAGAAGCTTCTTCAAGCACTTTTTCTCCCTCCTTGCAACCTCCAAGCATGTCGTCACTGATTCAGATGCACTTAACTTAGAAGCCTCCATCTCAGCTCTAATTTCAGCGTTCTCAGTCTCCAGTCGTCTCACAGCAGCATTCGCTCGGTCCACTTGGGAACTAGCCTTTCTCAAAGCATTCTCCATCTCTGTCAATCGCTTCATTGTTGAGTCATCAAGAGTTGGTTTTCCCTTTTTCAACCGCTGAATCTCCTCCCGCTCTATTCTCAAGATTTTAAGTTCTGTTAAATCATTACTAAGTCTTTTAGCTGCATGAACAGCCTTCTCATGTGCCCACTCTTTACGGTCCTTTAGTTGTCTTTCCAAATCTTTAACCTGATGTACCAAGTTCATTATCATTTCATCTTTCTGATCTTCTCCAGCAACCTCCAAATTCTCTTCCAGATTCAGATCACGAAATTTACTCAAGACTGCACTAACCCCATCTTGGTTCTTCAAATTCTGAGGGTCCTCACACTTATCGACTGGAATTCCACCACCATTCACCACTGAAGCTGCACTTCCTGATAAACCACTCACACAAGCCTGCAGTGGTGGCTGAGACTGTATCTGGATCTGTGTTGAATTAGCTCTAAACCCAGCAGCAAACATTGCAACATTCCTCTTCAACAAAGACTTCATAGAAGGTGAAAGATTAAACCTCTTAGGACACTCAACATCCTTTGGCAGAGATAGATCCGGACTGTAAGATAAAAACCCATTAATAGCAAACTCAGATCCACTGCCATTTCCAAATCCCCACCCTCCATGAAATCTAGAGATAGCCTGTGCAACTACGCCAACACCATTATCAACCACGTTACCAACAACATTATCTACACTATTCTGTGCAGGAGAATAGCCAACCCCAGGGGCATTAGGCATGGGAATTTCGATTGTGGTGGCTTTATTCACATGAAGATCACTCATTAACAAGCACCACATAGCATCACCTTTACTCAAATGTGGCCTAACTTGTTGCAACAAACAAATCATACTTGCGAGGGAATACTCTTCCAATTGCCGAAGATCACTAAAAGTAAGCTCAGTTTCATCCGAATACCCATCACTACTCCCAGAATTATTATTCAGGTAAGCCAGCGAGTTATGCAATATATTAGTCAGCACATCCATGCCACCATAGCAATGCCCATTCCGCAGAATTGCTTGTAATGCAGTATCCTCATCATAACCCAAAGAAACAAGCTTATCAATGGCCTCTTTATATAAAAATTCAAGATTTTTCAACAATATCTCCTCTAATTGTTCCTCAGTACAATAACCCCACCCGTTCTCATCAATATTACCACTCGAGTTGTTATGGTTGGGATCGACCAAACCCGTGTTATAAGCAAAAGGTTTAAGACCCGATTGGAGAACGGAATTCGATATCGATGATGCATAGCAACAGGGCTCAAATTCGGGTCTCGCCGATCGGACCTTTCGATTTGCACGAACATGCTTGTCCCTTGCAGTACAACCCATCTATACATATAACCCGCAATTAATCAAATGATGTGTTTGGATATAAGATTAAAGAATAGCAGATAGATGCATAAATGGTAAACTTAAAGACATGACCTTATTAAACCAATGATCACAAGATTGAATAGGATTACAGAGGAAGGAGAGCCTTACAGGGACTGATGCTGATTGTGATAATGTGAGATTGAGAAAGAAAAAGTGGAAAACAGATGAAGGAATATCGTAGGTGTTGGCAAAAGGAGCACGTGCAGCTTTTATTCTATTCTAGCTTAAGCTTAAACGTCAAGGCATCGGGCTTTTATCGTCTACATGACGTAACCCTTTTTTTTTCCCCCAAAAAATCCATTTTATGGCGAAAAGAATAATGACCCTCATTTAAAATACTTATATTTAGTGTTTGAACCTTCATCTCTCATGTTTTATTTTTATCACTAATTCCTAAAATTGAAACAAAAAAAATTCTTAATTTCCAAATTAAAACCCAGTTCGTCATCTCTTATATCTTCTCTACAAATTGCTAAATCCAACATATTTCATTTAATATATTTGAAAAATGTCTGTAATAGTATAAGTTATGTGTCCTATTTCAAGCTAACATATATTTTCTTATTGTGTCGTGCTGGCAGCTTCGTTGATGCCATTTCCTTAACTAATGCTTTAGGTCATGGTCGTGCTAGGCAGCTTCGTCCGTACCATTTCCCTAACTACTGCTTTAGGTCATCTCCTTATCCAATGATTATTTATTAAGTATATATACTAAGGACGAGTTGGGATGGACGACCACGCAATCCATTCCAACCGCCCATTTAATCCAACGGTGACATTCTCTCCCTTCCCCTCTCTGAAAGTTCTCGACCCATTCTCCCTCTCTGAAAGTTCTTCTCGAGCCATCCTCTCTCTGTGAAAGTTTTGCAGCTATCTGTTCATTGAATGTTGTGCCCTCCACTTATATCTGTCTATTCATTGAATGTTGTGCCTCCCCAGTTATATGACTTATACTTATGTCTGTTCATTGAATGCTGTGCCTTTATGTCTCTTTATTATTACTCTCCCTCATTCATTCATTCGCTTAACCTGGAGTTGTGCAAAGGTTTCTCTCTCTTCCTTTACCTCTCCGCCCTTGCCTTCCTGTGCAGCTCTCCGCCGTCGATGTCTTCTGTCTCTGGTGAGTTTCCCTTCTTTTGTTTTCTTTTTGGCTTTGCGTTTTTTTCATTCAACTTTCATCCAGGTTTTACTGTGTGTACAAATGGCCTACGGCTTTGTTCAACACAGATGGTAAGTTTTGGTTTTCAAGAAAAGTTTTCCTTCTTCTTTTTTCCTTCTTCTTGTGTTGTTAAGTCGTCGTTGCAGGTGTTGTAGTTTCTATCCGGCAGGTGTTTCTCTTTCGGGTTTGGTAAGACTTGGCTTTTCATTTTTCCTTCATTTTCCCTTCATTTTTCCTTCTTTTGTGTTAAGTTCTCGGTTTCATCTTTTGTTTCTCTACAGATGTTGCAGGTTCTCTTTCCTCCATGTGGTAGCTTCTCTCCCATGTGTTTCTCTTTCTACTTTGGTAAGTTTTCCTTTTTCCTTTTTTTTTCTCTGCTCTACAGCTGTGATAAGTTTTTCTTTTTCCTTTTCGTCTTTCTGTTGTTAAGTTGTCGGCCTTTTCTTTTGTTTCTCTGCAGGTGTTGTAGTTTTTCTCCGGCATATGTGGTGTCGAGTTCCTCTTCTCTTTCAATGGGCTTTGGTAAGTTTTAGTTTTTCCTTTTCTTTCTCTTCATCCTTTTTTTGGTCTTAAGTTTTTTTGTTTCTCTGCAGGTGTTGTAGTTTCTCTCCGGCAGCTGTGGTATCGAGTTCCTCTTTAGAGTTTGGTGAGTTTTCCTTTTTTCTTACTTTTGTCCTTTTCGTCTTTGTGTGGTTAAGTTCTCTTTTTCCTTTTGTTTTTTTGCAGGTGTTGTAGTTTCTCTCCGGCACGTTTGTTGGGATGAGACAACACCTTTCTCTGAAAAGAACAAGAGGGGACTTGGATGAAGTGGGGATGAGATTCGGAGAGTCTGGTGACCGTCATATAAAATGTACGGACTGCGTAGACTACGTTGTCGTCCATGAACTACGATAGTTTCTCTTTGACCGTTGGTAAGTTTTCGTTTTTGCTTTTTTCCTTTCCTCTCCCACTTTGTTAACTTCTCCTTTCGTACAGGTTTTTGTGTGTACAGATGCCCTACGGTTTTATTAA
>JAOTBA010000005.1:12955403-12965866 GCA_025629845.1 Erythroxylum squamatum | reverse complement strand
TGAAGTATGCGGGGCCCCTACTCGCCCCGCTAGATTGGGCTTGAGTCCGCCCCGGTACGCAAAACACGGGCCCAACAATGCTCCTTTAAACTTCAAGGGGCATTTTACTCAAATAAATGGGGAATTTTAAACTTGCTAATGAGATCTTCAAAATTAGCAAGCCTAAATTGCCCTTCTTATTTACTTTCCTTGAAAGAATATACATATATATATATATATTTTAGTTCTACATATATTTATCGAACTACATAAACCTAACCTTAGAAGATTAATATAAGCCACCTAAGTATTCACCAGAATCTCTTAAATACATAGTCATAGTGGTGCTACACTCTTATAGGATACTAAAAACAAGTAGAGAAGATCCTCGAACTAGGCTTGCAAGGTATAGGATAAAGCTCCCAAGTCACAATATTTTTAATAATATTGAGCAAAAAGAATAACATCGTACTTAAAAAGCACACACGAGATTTTTATAAAGTTAACAATGGTTTAAATCAAGTCATGATCAAAGGATATGATCATGAGACCTGATTGACCTATTTTGCGTTAGTTGGTTAATATTGTAATAACCACAAGTGCACGGTGTAGCTGTAGCTAGTACTGGCAAGTACGAGTTGATCCCATGAAGACTATGAATTACCCTTCTCCTATTATCTAGCCTAAGGATTGATTTTATATTTTTAATAAAAAGAAAATAAAAACTAAAACAATTAAAGAAATAGAAAACAATAATGAACACAAAGATAGTGGAATCCCCTTAAACCCTTAATAGATTGACCTTTTATTATGCAATTGTTTGTTGATTAATGTGATCGTGGAGACTCCTATGGTATGCTAGTAGCTGACCTTGAATCTACTAAAAACTAATCCTAAGGTCTCTAACCGAATTAATCAGGTTAAATCTTATAGGATTGCATTACTCTTTTATGAGTCCCTCTACTAGGTTTGATCCTAATCTAGAGGATTTATGTCATCCTATCAATAGGGTTGCAATCAACTCATTATAATTACGGTAGATCTATTCACACTAAGATTTATCAATCTCTACATATGAAATCAGATTATCAATAAAACAAGTAATCAGATCACAATAATCAATCAAACTAATTGCATTAATAAAGGAATCAAATAATATCAAAGTATTAACATAAGGTTCATCTGACCTAAATACTAACTGGACGTTTAGTTACACATGATTGAATACGAAATCAAATATAAAATGAAAGAAAAAATGAATCAAAAACAATGGAAGCATAATTTTGATTCTCCCTGATTGTCTTTTATGAAATGTTCTTATGATGTAGAGGCTTGATCTTGAATTATGATGGATCTTTCGATGATATCTTTGTGTTTCCTTTTGTCTAAACCAAAATCATCCCTTTTATATGTTCTCTACGTTTAGAAATCACCTCCGATAGTCTCTTCCTTTCATTAGCCGCCGAAAGTGTCTTTTTATTAAAACTAGTTTTTGGGACTTACAAAGTTTGGTACATTTTGGATATTCCCCAAGTCTAGAAATCGCCTCCAAAAGTCTCTTCCTTTCATTATCCACTGAAAATGTCCTTTTATATTAAAAACTATGGTTTCTAATGTAACATCTCGTTTTCATACCAAGGGTTAGAACCCTAGATCTCTGTAAATGAGAGATTAGAAAATTGCATTTTCATATTCATGCATAATATATCATTCATACACATGAATTGGATTGTTTTGCACACATTTTGATGTTTTTTTCATGCACTCATTTGACATTTTTTAGTTATAAATGATTGTTTTAATGTGATTATAATGTGAATTATGGATCATGTGGTGTTGAGAAGCTAGGGCTAAGAGTGATTTGAAGATCTTGGAGTAAATAAGTAAGTATAAAACATTACTCTTCTTTATTTGTTGAATGAAAAATGTTTTGATGATAGTTAGATGTTGAAAGATCTTGAAATGGTGATGAAAATATGCTGATATGTGAATGAGAAAAATATGGGTATGTTCATCTGTCACGATCGTGCTTGACGTAAGGAGACTTGCATGATCATGCACAAGCACAATCGTAACAGAGAGGACATATCAGGTAGTGCACGATCGTGCTTCATCAGGTTGTGCACGATATTGCATAAGCACTATCATGACAGTGAGGAATCAACAAGCAGTGCATGATCGTGCGCAAGCACGATCGTGACAGTGAAGGTGCACTGCTATTTGACAGTTTTTAACACCCTTCACTCTTTTGACCATAACTTCTTCTCCAGACCTCTGATTGACTTGAAATTTGACAAACAAGCTCCTCACACATTGTCCTTCCTCTCTACCAGAATTCTTTGTCATCTGAATTCACTAGGAAAGGATTGGTAAATGGTTGATTGATGAGTTTAGGATGAAAATGATGAAGTGTGTTGGAATTTGTTAAATGGAGTGTTTTCACTAAATAGGCATCTGTATTTTGGCAATAACTTGATCTTTAGTTGTCCAGATGGAATTATTTTAAGTCTAGATTAAACTAGGGACATATGGGTGCACATTTCATGAAGGAATCGAATTTCAATTCTATCTCTAAGAGTTTCAAATTTTAGCTTTAAGTTTAGTAGTGAATGCTATCGCAGTTTGAGTACAGTCTGAAGTATTTTGTGTATAACTTGTAGAATACTGAACTAAATTGTATGAACTTTAGTTCATTAGAAAATTACAACATATAGGAATATTTTTTAGAAGACGGTGTGGCCTAAATACCTCATTTGCCTTGTCAAAATGGCCATGTAAAATTGACCCAAAATTTTGTTTTGAGAAAAGCTGGAATGATTGATTGATGATGTTATAACTTAGTGAATGAATTGTTTATATCAAAGTACCAAAGGCATGAGTATAATGGGAATGAATATTTTCATATGATAGTAGTTGTGATTCAAAAGAATTGAGTAATATGTATTAAGTAAATGTGAATAAGAATTAGGTATTATGAAAGCATATACTGCTAGAAAAGAAATGACAAGAAATTGAATTATGATATTAGATTAACCAAGTTTTCTTTAGGTGTAAACGTAAGAATAAGCTAGACAAATACAAATAATAAGGTTTGAATGATTAAGAGACACGATTAAGGGAACATACCCGGAATAGTCAAATTGAGCATGCGTTAGACATTACACCTATATATATGTGTACAATTGAATGTTTATGTGATTGTGCAATTAATAATGTGTGTGCAATATTTGTATTGTATAATGTTGATATATAGTATAGAATGTCTGCTTCTAGACGTTTCCGGATCAAGGAAGCAAATGCTAACCTAGAGCGTACTGTGAGTCGACCTAAATGGTCTCTCTTTCATTGTTCGCTCTATTTTAAATTTCTGTATTGAATTACTACTGATATGATGTGAATGTGTTAATTCCGGAAAATGAATATCTGAGGCGTTTGATGCATGTAAAATCATTGGAAGTGCTCATTGAATTTGAATTTGACAAAATAAATGATTCTCAACATATATGTTGAATGTCAGACCAAGGTCCGATGACAAATGTGAATAAGATTGTGATCGTGAATATGAAGGTGTAACATTGAGCACAGTTGATTGACTGAATACATGTGATGCATTTCATTACATGAATGCATGAACAGATAAAGGTTGTTGTAACTGAAGTAGCCACTGAAAAAGAAATTAAAGCTCAGAAAGTGAAAAAGAGCTTAAAGCTCATAAAGTGATTAAGAGCCAAAGGCTCACTATATATAATGAGCCCTGTATCCTCAACGGATAAGGGACATTTATTAATGAGCTCGGTGTCTACAATAGATATGGGACAGTTATAGGCACTCGGTCATAACAATAACAACTGGAAGTAAGTCTCATGAGCATTGCATATACATTTAATATGTATGTTTTGAATGATTAAAATGTATTGTTTAGTAGTGTTGAATGAGAAATGTGAAAATTGTGAACAAAAGAGCTTTGCGATGCTAAATGATGATAAATGAAATGATGTGAATTATGTGATTGCATGAGTTAATGTGTTATATGATATGAGTGAACCATCGAGAATGGTTAACTCACTGAGTTCACAAAACATACCAAAATTGCAACGTTGACTTTTCAGGCTTAGAGGAGATCTCCAGTTAGACAAATTGGAGTCTAACCACTGCATTCAAATAAAAGATAGAGGACGAGATTAGTTGTACCTGCATATATCTATAGTCCTTCTTTTTTATTTTAAAAATTGTATTCCACAATTATTACACAACATTTATGCGAATTGAAAAGTGTACTGATTGTATGACTAGAAATGTTTTATAAATGGGCCCATATGATTACTGGAATATATGATGATGTGTTAATTGTTTGTAACACTTGCAATTGAAAATGTTTTTGAATAAAATGGGTCGAAAAAGGTTTATTGATTTTTTCTAAATGCGCGTGTGATGCGGGAAAAATTTGCAATGAGTTTATTCTAGCATGCCACCCTTACAGAGTATATTCTCGAATACCGTCGATATGTTCGCGAATATGCCTTATGAGAGTGGGATGCTACAATTTTGGTATTAGAGCCCAGGCTTAGTGTCTTACATGGGCATTTTTCGAAATATATGTCAAGTTATATGCATTTTAGATAGGTCATAACTGGTAGTAGCACCTGATCCCTAGTCTGAATCGCATTTACATGAGTCACACTCACGAACATTTGTTAAGAGTTTGAGCTAATAGAAATAGTGAGAAGAATGATGATCTATCAGAATGTGGGAAAATGAAAGTTTGTGGATATTTAGAAATGAGAAATAGTATATGGTTAGATATGATAGATAAAGATTCAACGCAGTTGTATTGGTGGATGTATTATTGAATGACATCAATATTATGCTGTGGTGATATATCCTCGAATGTGATCTAGATGAGAATGCATTGTCGTGGGTTGTTTGAGGAAAACAGAGATAAAGTATAAATGATGAGATTAAAGTATACAAGCAGAATGGAATGAAAACAAAATTTATTATGACCTTAAAAAGATGAACTTGGAACTGAAATGGTTATTTGGTTAATGTGACAAGAGTTATGATCCATCATAAGAATATATTAGTGGAATTGAGATCAGAATTTCATAATGATTATGCATCTATAATTTTGAATTGATTGCGAATATACATATGTAAGATAAAATAAATGATGATTGGAAGAGGAGATGAATGAGAACGAGATAAGTAAAAGCACCCAAGGTTAAGTTGAATTGTTATTGTGAGTGAATATCTGATGATGTGATTACTTTGACAAGTGATGTTATGAGCACATATATGTTATATGCTTGGAAATGATATAGGAAGTGATCTGTGACTTATTAAATGCTCATCAATCTTAGCCCCCATAATTAAACTTATGAGATGACTCAGGGTAGCGCATGAAAGTATTTATAATGATTAATTGGGGATAGATTAAGAGTGTAATTGATGTTACTTTGTGTGATAAATTCGAGTAAAAGGAAGGAAAAAGAAGCAGGACATGATAATGGCACAGTCCCCATAATTGTGGCTGAGATTATTTGGTTCTTTCACGATCATGAAAAGGTCCACATGATAGTGGTAAGCACAAAAATAGAAATTTTCTTTAGAATCAATTGTAATCCAGGTATCATTAGCGAATTATATTAATTGGTGACTTATCAAAAGTACATCCCTAGATAAGATGTAATGATCTTGATGGAACATACCGAAGTATAAAAGTAAATGAATATGTTTACAGTTCCATTGATTTTTATTATAAGGAATATAGATATGATAGAAATTGATCTTATTGAGAGATGATGAACAGTTGGAATTGATCTTCTTGAGGTATTAAAATGACTGAAAAGCGATGATGAATATAGTTGACTAATAAATAGTATGTAAAGCGTACAGATGATTGAGGAGAAAATTCTTCTTTTGATATAGACTTTCATCGAAGTATATCATGTAAGTAAAATGTTCTATTTCTAAAAGAATGGAGAAAATCATTTGACAAAAGAAGTCAATTGGGAGACTGAAGAATAAAGTGTGTCAATTTTGCTTGGATCAATTATTGACTATGATCATAGATGATTTATTAAATGTATTCGAAAAGTTGAGAAGAATATTTTGAACACTTAAAGTAAATCTTACATATCATGAAGGATAAACAATTATATACCAAATTCAATAAGGGTGAATCTTAGCTTGTTCAAATAATATGTTGGGTTGTATAGTATCTAAACATGGAATATTGGGAGACCCAAAGAAAATAGAGGTAATGAAGAAGTGAGAAACTCTGAGGAATATATATGTTAGATCCGGAGTTTTCTAGAACTAGTTGTATATTGGAAACTACCAGAGACTGCTAAGGAGTTTTTTCTAATCTTACCCTTTTGAAAAAAATGTTTGAGGAAAAGTGTGTAAACCGTATAGGCTGATGAATGTAAAAGAAATTTTAAGGAATTAAAACACCGATTGATTACAACACCGATGTTAATTATATTATTTGAATTTGGAGATTTTGTAGTATATAATGATGTTTCACACCAGAGATTATGATGTAATCCAATGCAGTATAATAAAGTAATTTCATATGCATCGAGACAATTAAAGTCTCATGAGTTGATTATTTGATACATGATTTAGAATTTGCTAAAATAGTAATTACTTTAAAAGCTTGGAGACATTATATGTACAGTGAAACATTTTGGATATATATAAATATACAGATCATTTAAGTTTGAGGTAACTATTGAGTTTGAAAGGGTTGATTATAAGACTGAGACAATGGATAGAATTACTGAAAGATTATGATTGTACAAATGAGTACTATCCTGGTAAAGCTAGTGCATATCTGATGCATTGAATAGAAAATTCATTAACGGAATAGCATAAATTCAGATATTGAGATTACCAAACCTAATGCAATAAAGAGCATTGAATGTTGAGTTGAATTTGGGGCAAAATGAAGTATAATTAGCTGCATTGAAATTTAAAATCAGTTTTACATGAAAGGACTAGCAAAGCCCAAAGTGAAGATTCAGAATTGTGAATCTTATTGAAGAAATGAAAATGAATCCAAATTTTGAGTTTGAATAGGAAAAATGATATTTTGTGAATGTAGGAAAAAGTATGAGTACTCGATACAAAGGCCAGGCAATGTGGGTCTTCGTCGAGAGGGAACCCCATACTAGGGCAGAGAACCTGCACTGAAAAAATAGATGATCATGTGTCTCTATAAAAGAGCTGCATAGCACACAAGTCGAAGAAGAAAGAACACCAAAAATCTGGAGTCTATCCATAGTCCGAAGGCAATCCTGTGATGCTAACCAGAGGATAAAAGAGTGTCGCATAATATGCTCTAGAAACCACAGTAGATGGTGGATCGGATCCACTGGTCGTCGAGCTCGGATAAGGTTCCATGCAGAGTCAATAGAAGAAACTCCTAATGAGTGACCTTTCCAAACCTAACTATTATAATGCTGAACCTGAGGTCTAAAGTGGATAGAGTCCCAAATCTGCTGCAGCTCACTGCTCCCCTCAAGAAAAACGCACTCGCCAGAATGTATAATCTCTAAGACCCTAGCATCCCAAGAGAGTCCAGTAGAAGAGAGATCTCAGAATGAAAATCAATCACACAAAGGCCCCTAATCTGACAGTCAATAATCCTGCCATATGGAGGTATCTCTCCCATCACTAACACAGGCAACTATAAGACCTATGCACCACTCTCGGCTCAACAGAATCTTCTACCAAACCCAGGAAGAGCTC
Source organism: Erythroxylum squamatum (assembly GCA_025629845.1). Lineage (NCBI taxonomy): Eukaryota > Viridiplantae > Streptophyta > Magnoliopsida > Malpighiales > Erythroxylaceae > Erythroxylum > Erythroxylum squamatum. The sequence continues at coordinate 12,958,132 of JAOTBA010000005.1, read as the reverse complement.
GATGTGCCAAAAAGATCTACCCCTCAGCAAAACAGTACATACCTATATGGTCCATGTAAAGGATCTATCTATGAATAGTCTCCACACGTACTTAAGCGTGGAAACCCTATTCCAATCTCTGAACCTCTTGACTCTCATACCATCCTCCTGCCTCTGTAAACAGACTGACTCCCATGCCACCTTAGCCCCAGTGTGGGACAGTGAAGTACCCCTCTAGAGAAAAGCTAACAAAATACTCTTAATACGGCGAGTAATGCTGGTAGGCAGAATGAACATACCTGACCAGTATACCTGTATGGAGAAAAGCACAAATTTGATCAGCTGTAACCGACCCGCATAGGTAAGAGACATTGAGGCCCACAACCGAATCCAAGAAAGAATCCTCCCCACAAAAGGAAGACAATTTGAGTGTCTCAGTCGTGTTGTGATAAGAGGGACCCCTAGATAACGTATCGGAAGGGAACCAATCTGAATCCCAGGTATTCTCTGTATAGAGGAAACCTCAGCCTCGAGGATCCTTGAGAAGAAAGCTCGGCTCTTATTCAAGTTCATAGTCAATACTGAAACCCTCTCAAAATATGCCAAAGCCTGTCAGATAATCTCAAAAGAAGCTTCATCTGCTCGACTGAAAATCATCAAGTCATCCGTAAAGCAAAGATGAGTGAGAGAGGTCTGCCTACACTACCAATGATAACGGTAGCTCGGAGCTGCGGTGGCCTCTCTCAGTATCCCATAACGGTAGCTTGGAGCTATGGTGGCCTCTCTCGGTATCCCATCTAACCCCTCCATCGCCAGTACAAATAGATAAGGAGAGAGGGGATCCCCCTGTCACACCCCTCGTGTAGCAGAAAAATAACCATGTAGTGCGCTGTTAAGGATTGAGCAAAGAGATTATTAAAGAAATTATAAATAGTAACCTATGTTATACATCCTGGTAGGAATACGCTAAAACAACATCTAACGACCAAGGATGAAGAAGCAAGAGGCTAAAGGTGTGATTGAATATTTGATTTCCGACGGTCTTAACAGTTGGCGATATGCTTACAGCTTATATTTTGCAGTTCCTAGGGACATGAGATTAACGTACAGTTCTGATTTGAATTTGATTCAGTAGGACATGGTATGAGGCGTTATACGATAGAAAGAGTTGTTCACCCTTATATTGAAATGAAAAGGGCCAAAAAATGGTTGAATGCCAATATTGATTCGAGATACTGTTGATGAGTAAAATGAATCTGTAAAAGAAATTAAGTGATTTAAGAAAGATAAATGAGTTAGGTGGATCAACACTGAAGATATGGAATATAGTGAGATAGACATAAAAGTTAAATGTATTAACACTAAAGAGATGTGAATATCAAGCAAAAGATGAAATATTTCTGAGAGTATCACCTTGGCAAGGTATGCTTAGGTTAGCAAAAAGGATAAACTAAGCTCAAATTGTATTGGTCCATATGAAGTTATTGAGAGCATAGGACCGTTAACTTAAGTTAATCTTACCATCAAAGATATATAAAATTCATACTATATTATATGGGAGTATATTAAGAAATATCGATATGATTTGACATAGATATATTGTCAGCACAGGAAGTGAAACTTACGAGTAATCTGAAAAATGTTGAGGAAACAATTAAGATAGTGTGATGTCTAAATAAATGGCTAAAAAATTGGGTGATTCTATCGATTATTCTTCCTTGAGAGGAATCATTCGAGTCAAGAAGTTACATGGGAAATAGAGGAGCATATGATGAAAAAATACCCCTACCTTTTTTAATAGTCATATAAGAATTTTGAGGACGAAATTTATTAAGGGGGAGAATTGTAACATCCAGTTTCCATACTAAGGGTTAGAACCTTAGATCTCTGTAAATGAGAAATAGCAATGAGAGATTAGAAAAATGCATTTTCATATTCATGCATAATATAGCATTCATATACGTGAATTTGAGTGTTTTGCACACATTTCGATGATTTATTCATGCACTCATTTGACATTTTTACGGGTATAAATGATTGATTTAATGTGATTATAATTTGAATTATGGATTATGTGTCTTAAAAATTGAGTTGGTGTGTATAAATAGTGATTAGGAATTTTTGGTGAGATTTGATAATTTTATGGAATTAAGGGTATTTTTGAACTAAGAAAAATACCAAGTGGCGAGACAATTAATGAATAGTAGCAGAAAGAGGTGTCAGATGGAAGTAGAAATTATTGATAAAAGACATTAAGATTTAGTGACTTATGTCATTTAAAATTGGGAGTCAATTGGATTAGAATTGGGACACGAATGGACTGGCTGATTAAAAGAACAATAGAGAACCATGAGAAAGTGACATGTGGCTAGTGACAAAACAAGTGCCACACCACTTATTTTATCTCACGATTTTTACTAAGTGAAAGATCCACTCCCATTTTGGTCTTTCACTTGCTATTTACTCCTCTCTTCGTTAGCTTCTCTCATCTTCATCTTCTTTATTTGTCTTCATCCCCGATACTTACTTCTCACCCATCCACGTTGAAGCTTACTTTCACCTTTCATTTTCTACTACTATTTTGTTGTATTCTTCATTTGTTTCTAAAGACCCAACTCTACCACCTTTGAATGATGACAATCGTGTGGTGTTGAGAAGCTAGGGTTAAAAGTGATTTGAAGATCTTGGAGTAAACAAGTAAGTATAAAACATTACTCTTCTTTATTTGTTGAATGAAACATGTTTTGATG
>JAOTBA010000005.1:12918507-12929308 GCA_025629845.1 Erythroxylum squamatum | reverse complement strand
GCCAATTTGATTTATGCTAACTCAACCTAATCAATCAATCTAATCATGCTTGATTAATCGCAATTAATCACAAAAAAATTTTTGGGGCTAACATAGAGAACCTATATAGACAAGCTCTTCTCTTATTTATTTTATTTCTTTATGCTATATTTTTCATATTTCAAATGCTTATTTATTTTATTTACTTTTTTCTCTTTTATTTATTTATTTACTTATTTTATCTTTTTATTTTTTTAATTATTTTATTTATATACTTAATTTTTATGTTTTTATTTATTTATGGATTTTGTGCTCTTACAACTATTTTTAAAAACTTTCTCATTGGATCTACTGAAAATAGTCTCTCTATTAACTAAAAGTAAGGTTTCGCATTTCTAGACCTCTCCAAGCCTCTCATCTTAGCGAGATTCTTACTGGATTGTAGTTATTATTGCTGCTATCATTTTTGCTTATTAAAACCTATATGGAGACATAAGCACAATAAATATCTTTTGGATAACTCAAAGATTGAAGGATCTTATTACAAGAATCATATAGGAGATATATAATCATACTAAATATATTTTGACTCAGTATTGATTCTTAAATTCTTAAGAGAGAAACCTATCATCTTATTTTTCTTTTGATTATTTATATCTCATATTTAATTTTAAACTTGATCATTATCCTAGATAAATTTGATTTTTTAGGAACACAAGGAAGAATAGACATGACATAAGCATGAATGGAATAAATGGAAAATACTTTTAGATATTCTGAGGGTTTTTTTTGGATTGATCATTATGATATCCCATTCTTTCTTACAAAGTTTTTCTAGCAAAGTAATATAGAAGAGAATATGATTCTATTTTAATATTCTATATCAAATTTAAATAAATATAATATTGCTTATTATCCCGTAAATATCTATTTATAAGCTAAATTCTTCACATCCTTTAGTAATACATCTTCTGTTGCTTTGTGATATACTTTAATCAAGAACTTGTGATTTAATGTCATCTTTAATTTTTGTGACACATAATACAATATGTAATATTTCCTTTTAAAACGTTGTATAATTTTGTTGAACATTATTTCAAACTCCTAAAGTAAACCTTACTATTTGTTTTTATTAGATGAAGTGAGATCTTAACCTATAATTTTGATGATGATAACATATAATTCTATTAATATTCTTATTTTTGGTTATGTTATATTAATATTTTAATAAAATAAATTGTATAAAAGATCAAGTTTAATGGAAAATGAAAGTATTCCAATATGCAAAGTCATCAAGGGAAGTCGAATAAGCAAAGTGAAATAATCAAATACAATTCAAGAGAGCTTTAAGGCGATTTAAGTCTAGTGAACCAAAACAAATAAGGATTGAATTCTATTTCTAATAAATCATAGTAATCTTTCTTGTAAACTTATCTTACTCATTTTCATAAATTAAGGGCTCAATATTTGAATGATCATTTAAATTTGGGCAATAATGCATAAATCATTTCATAATTAAGAGAACTTTGTCTTGAAATTTAAAGAAAACCTCTTGATCTTCAAACAAACTTTTGAAAAATTTTGTAGAGGTTTTTAATTAAGGTTTTTTTTATCAAATATGCGTATTTTGTACTTTTGGAAAACATAAAGTGTTGAAAATTGATAACATAAAGTATTTTTTGAAAGTTGGTTTTTATAGGGTTTCAATTAACCTATGGGTCAAAAAAGTTTGGTCAACTAGTCAATGATATTTTTCAAATTTTATATAATGAATGTTAGATGTTTAACTAATGCTTCATCTAGTCAACACCCTAATAAGAATATGGTAGGAGATTGATTAATTCAATATGTCCAGTAATTAACCATTATAATAATTAGTTTATGTGTCTAATAACTATTTAAAATAGTTTTAGGTATAAATAAATTAAAATTAGGTTGTAAGGAGAACCTTTGGTGTATTAAAGAGTTACTAAGAACCTTGAGATGATAGAAAGTGCATTTTGAGTGCATGTATGCACTACATGAATAAGAAAGGATGATTTTCAATTGTATATGGTTATGCTGGTATAGAAATTAAGAAGAATTGCTTTATGTATACAATGTGAGTGCTCCTCTCGATCTTTAATAAGTATTAAGGGCTCCTCACTTATGGAAAATGAATATGATTATAAGGTCACAAGTGAAAAAAGAATATTTTGTATGAAGGTTTTGTTTCACCAATTGCAGGAAGAAAGGTAATTGAATTTTCAAGTGAAACTTAGGGAGTGAAGATAAGCAAAGGGTTATTTGTTCAAACCACTATACACTTAGTTTGCGTCTCTTTCCCTACTGTTTTTATTATTATAATGTTTGTCACTATAATTATATATGTTTATAGTTGCTTGAATTAAATTATATATCTATATATGTATATTCTTATTCTTATACAATTTATTTATTATATTTTAAATAAGATAATAAATATACAAATATAATGTACTCTCACCTCTTGTATGCCATTTTGGGACCTATAATTGATGTTCTTTATAAACAAGAAATAAAATCAGCTAAGCATCTCTTTTTCAAATATACTTTCTCCTCTTATATCTATAATGAAAGTCAATAGACGTGCAATGTTATTTCTCCAACACTAAGCTAGCAACGACTAATTGCTTGGATATGTCAAAAACAGAAGAAGAAGAAGAAGGATGTGAGTTGGCTTATTCATTAAATTTATCTTAGTAATACAATTTATAGACTATGGAAAGAGAGAAATCAAAGGATATTATAAAGGAGCATTGCTTCAAAAGCAAAACCTTCTATCTGCACTGATAGGACTAATTATAGAACACTTAGTAGCCCTCCAAATTCACCTCAAATGCAGTCAAGTTATTACTAATAATTGGAGGTTAACCCCTCAGGATCAAGTATGAATGACATAATTCTAAGCTATCATAAATTCTCTTATTCAGAAAATAGTACTGAGATTAGTTTTATATACTTTTAGTTTCATATACTTAATATGCTCCCTCAATTTGAAACTATCTCTTTTATTCGTTCCAATTTTATAAAGCTAGTAGTTAAGCTATATCTTTTTTTTTGTTATAACTTTTTAGTTTGTTTCCTTATGAAGTGCAAAACATGTTCAATGCTTTATTGCTAAATTTATACTTTGCTCTATCAATCATTTCACTGTAATTTTTCATTTTCTTAAAAAATTACATATGCATAATTAACACTCACCTCTCATTTATTGCATAATTTTAGTGAAATTTCAACAAAGTTCACTATAATATGTTCTGACTCACTTTTCATCTAAGGAAGCAAAAGCATGTCTAGACCTTTAACTTTTTTGATAAGGAAATTACCTATATTGGACAAATATGATGAAACACTTCCTTTTGAACAAATAGGTTGATTTTTGGAGAACGATAAAGAATAGTTCTTATGTCCTAATGAAAATGATAGTTATTATACATAAACTAGAGACTAAGGCACTAAATGATATAAGTGAATGTAATAATAATGATAAAAGAATTATTAAAATAAAGAGAAATTAAAATGAATCTAATAGTGTATTTATGTGTGAAATTGCCACAAGATATGACACACACTTAAACTAAAAATAAAGGACACTGCTCAATTAAAAAAGACCACAGTAAGCTTATCAGTGTGTTGAAATGAGCTATTTCACATAGAGAAAAATGATTACACTTATAATATGTATGCTTGCTTCATTCATATCATTTATACTCTAAGAGGTCTTCGAATATGTTAATGAGGCAAATTAAGATGGAAGAAGGCGTACTAAAAAACATTTCAATGCTTGTCAAGTCTTAACAGGTAAGAACAACGATTGGAATTTCTTATTTTACTAGCTAGTACGGGCCAAAAAATGTACAAAATGTATTAGTACTGTACATGTTTTAGGAACTTATTGATACCAACTGATACTAATAATACTAGTAAAATATTGGGATTAAAATGTAAAATTACAAATTGAGGAATTAATTAAAAAATCCTAAATTTCTAACCACCTAACCCAACTCTTTTTTTCTCTTCTTACTCTCACTCTCAAATTCTCCCTCTTCTTTGCTCACTCCTAGCTCTCCCTCTTCTCTACTCTACTTCACTTTGCTTTGCTTTCCATGATCTTGCCATCACCATCTGCTCTCCATTACTGTTTGGCATCTTCTATAATTAATACTACATGGTTATTTTAAATATGCTTCTTTGGTTCTTGGTTCTCAAATCTATTCCATTCCACCATCCACGCCACTTCTTGGTTCTTATATTTGCTCCTTTGGGCTTATTGCCTACTCCTTTGCCACACAAAGCTACTTCATAATTTTATTCCATCATCAACCAACTAAACTGCTAAATTTGTAGCTTTGTTTGGGTCCCTTTGTCTTTTGTGGTTTATGTTGGTTAATTTACTTATGAATTGGTTTGTGTTGGTTGATCATTGATTAGTGGATTTGGCTAATTCTTAATTCATGTTTGGTAGGTGATTGATTCTTGGTTGGTGGGTGAATTGTGAGTTTGTGTTGATGTGTTATTATTTACAAACCAAACATTTTAAGGGTGTTATTATATAAGCATTGCTAAGTAACACTGTAACTTGTTTTTGTAACTTGTAAGGATATTATTATTTATTAACCTAATTTATGTCATTATATGTCTTATTAACTTAATTTTGTAAGGGAATATATTGTTGAATTTATTTATATTATTAACGAGTATTTTTGCATATCGCTTCATGAAGACATGAACATGAATTGATGAAGCCCTATTTATTTGATTTTTCAGGATATTTTTGTTCTAATAATATAAAAATGAGATAAATTTTTTTTATTAATGTTTGTATTCTTATATTATTGTCACTAGAAAATAATAATACAAATAAACAAATTAAGCTTTGGAAAGGAATATTTTTAATATGATAGTAAATTTATAAATGCTCATTCATTATCCTATCTTATTAATAGTTAAATACATAATATAAAATAATTCATAGGAACTGAAAAGAGATATTTTGCATAATTTTATTTCCCATTGATTATATTTAAGTTAATCTAAGGTAACTAGATTTCTTTATAATTGTATTAAAATGAACTTTAAGATATACCTTGATCTATAAAGTATACTCATTACTCAATATAAATTCGAAATTGTAGATTTTTAAGTGATAATTTTCATTTTGTATAATAAAATCATTTTTGCAATGTGCATTACTAAAAGAAAGATGTAATGATGTTATATAGTTACGTACTATTGAATTTGTTATGTAATGATGTTATGTACAAAAACTTTACTTGTTGAATACAAAGTTACTAATTTAATTTTGACATATTTCTTTATTTATTTGAATAGAAAAAAGGAGGAAAGTTTAAGAACTTCTTATAATTTAATATCTTCAAGTTTAGGAAAAATCAGTGATCCAGTTTAGGCTCATGCTAGATTGGTTCTTGGAATGAAGAATCATTCTATTATTTTGTATTTCAAAAAACTTTTGAAAGGTGAGAATCTCTAGGTTAAATAAGCATTTGGTTGGGATCAAAGATGATGTGGAGCCTTATAAGAAAGCTAACTATGAGGTGAAATGGAAAATGGAAACTTTACTTGAAGAGTATCAACATAAGAAAGATCGAAGGAAAAAACTAAACTACAAAATTGGTAATGGAAGTTTCTTTTTTCCGGTGATCAGGATGATACTGATGATGTTAAAGGTGAATTTCCTACCTAATAAGAAGTAAATGTTAACCTAACGAGAGGAAGATAGGTATCTAATATTTTTTGCATCATGAATAACTCTTAGAGCTCAAACTTTAATTCGTAGTGCCCTCTAATCTAAAGAAGTAGCTCATAATATAGATATGGCAATGACTAGATGACGGTATGATTTAGATATATCATTTCATGCTACCTTTTCTTATTATTAGTAGCTTATGGTGAATGTTATTTCCTCTTATGTTATCAGAAATAAATATCCTTTAATTAATGAATATGGAGGTAAACTTCTTAGCAGTTCTATTTATAAAATAAAAGATATTTGGATCAAAGAAGAATGACTTGAGCAACTTATAAGTGTTCAATAATGTGTAAAGATTGAAAAAATAGAAGACATAGACCTATTATCCATTTTTGTTTTATTATGCTATTAAATTCTATTGATGCATTTAGCCTTGTTTGGAATGTCGATACTTTTTTCCAGATATTCAGTTTTGAATGAAGTTGGACCCGAAAACATTATATAATTCATTACTGACAATGATTTTGCTTATAAAGCAACTAGAAAAAGTTTGTAAAGTAGGTATAACTCTTTTTATTAGACCCCTTATGTTACATATTATATTAACCTGATGTTGAAAAATATAGAGGATCCTAGATACTTTCCTATTATTGATGAAATTGTGTAGAAAGCAAGAAAAATGATCAAGTTCATCTATAATTATGCATAGGTCCTGAATTTGATCGGAAAAGTTTTCACCAATGGTAAGAATTTGTATCATCCTTATATTACAATATTTATGACTAATTTATTATCACTTTAGTGCTTCATTATAATATGATAAATAGGTATTAGAATGGAGGTTTTTAGAATTATACTTCAAGATCATAAATTATGGTCCCAATATCAATTTGTTAAGTTTGAGGGCCTCTAGTAAGAGTACTTCATTTAGCTGATAGTGATGAGAAGGCAACAATGAATTATTTTTATGGCGTCAAGGAAAGGGTGATGGAGGCAATCAAGACCAATTTAAAAAATAGGACTTCTTTATATAAACCTTATCTTGCAGTCATTAATGAAAGATCATAAGGCAAATTTACTCTTTGTTCTTTGTAACTGGGGCATTTTTTAATTCTAGTGTCTATTTTAGATCATGTTTTATAAAGAAAGATGTAGTTAACAGGGGAATGTTATTAACTATTACAACAATTATTGCCCATAAGATGATGCAAGATCTCCTAAACTCATAAATGGATATTTATAAGGATGCTTCTTTTGATTTTAGGATGCCTATTATAATTCTTCAATAGGATAAACTTAATTCAAGTATATATTTTTTCATTTTTATTACTTATTGAGAATTAATCATCACTTCATTTTGTTTATAAAGTTACTTTTATTATCTTACAGTTGCTTAGTGGAACCAATTCAAAAGTAGTGTTCCAGAATTGCAAAGGTTTGCAATTCAAATTTTGAGTCAATATGTGAGTACAACAGGGAGTGAAAGAAATTGTAGCACATTTGAACTTATCCAATCCAAGAAAAGGAATAGACTGTAATAGAAAAGATTAAACAATTTAGTCTTTCTTTAATATAAGTTAAAGCTTCAAGAATGATATGTTATTATCATTATTAAGTTGAATATAATTTCTTGTAATTTATTAATAATTTAATTTTATTGGTTCACTGGAACTCTTAATCAAGGTTATGAGTTTCGTACCGTACCGGCCGGTACAGGTTGGAAGGTACCATACTGGCCCAAAAAAAGGTACAAAATTGTGTAAAAAGGTGCTGGTCGACGATACCAACAATTACACCTAATACAGGTAGTAATTGAAAAATCAGCCTATATTATCATAAATTTTAAAATTTTGGAGGACTGTTTTGTAAAAAAGAATCTTAAAACCCACCCTATCCCAATGCTACTTTGCTTCTCTCACTCTTTCTCTCTCTTGGTTCTCCTCTTCGGTGACTGTCCTCTCCGACGGCTCTCAACCATCGTCTCTTCCTCCACTTCTATCTCTCTCTCTCCAATGACTCTCCACTCTCCTCTGCAAGGCATAAGAAACCAATGCAACATCGACCAACAATACATAGCCAAATTTACACACAAAAGAGCAAAACAAAACAAGCAAAAATTACCCAAAGATTTCAACTAAGGACCAATTCTTACTAATGTTTGTTGTTAGAGAGGTAAATGGGTCTAAGAGAACAAAGAACTCTAAGTGACATTTGGACCATTACTATAGCAAGAATCAGAAAGGCTCTCACATTCTCCCACTTGGTCTATATGTTTAACTTGGTATCACATCCTAATCCGATCCAAGTATAATATATGAATCATGGCGATAGGTCTTCTAGTAGTTGAGTATTATCTTCCACGTATTACGGTATACTATAATTGTATCAACTGAATGTGGTAACATTACTTAATGAATAAACACTATGTTTATTCCAGGTCAAAAATAATCATTTTTTCTCCAAATTCAATAATGTACACCATAATATGAGAAAATATTATAAGAGTTTTATGAAAATAACATTGTCCATCAAGGCAAACTATATAATGGAACTCAATTCCATTATAACAATATGATCCTTGAACTTCACTGGTGGCATGCCTTTTATTAACGGATCAACTATCATCAATTCAGTGTTAACGTGTTCAAAGACCACTTTCTTGTCCTTAACACGTTCCCTTATAGATAAAAACTTGATGTCAATGTGTTTACTTCAACTACCACTCTTATTTTTTTTAGCTAGAGAAATAGTAGCTAAATTGTCACAATATATCCTCAATGGCCTAGAAATGGAATTTACCAGTCTAAGCCCATATACGAAACTCTTTAGCTATACACTATGTGATATAGCCTCAAAATAAGAAACAAACTCAGCCTTCGTGGTAGAAGTAGCAGTCAAAGACTACTTGGCACTCCTCCAAGATATGGCTCCATTGGAAAATATGAAGATATAAGCTGATGTTGATTTCTGTGAATCAACACACTTAGCAAAATATGAATTTGAGTACCCTGTTACCTCCAAATTGTCGGTGCGTTTGTACTTAAGCATGTAATATTTGGTCCTTGAAGATACCTCAATACTTTCTTTTCAGCTCTGTAGTGATCTAATCCTAGGTTACTCTGATATCTGCCTAACATTATAACAACAAATGCAATGTTAGGTCTTATACAAACCTGAGCATACATTAAGCTTCTGACTACAAAAGCATATGGAATGTTTTTCATTTGTTCCCTTCCAAAATCATTTTTAGGGCATTGGTCCAAATTGAACCTATCCCCTTTCACAATGGGTGCTACACGAGATGAACAATCTTTCATCCGAAATCTCTCTAAAACTTTATTAATATAGGTTGCTTGAGACAAACCCAAAACACCACAGAATCTGTCTTGATGTATCTTAATGCTAATGACATAAGACGCATCACCTATATCTTTTATTTCAAAATTTTTAGAGGGACATTGTTTCACATCATGTAACAAACTCCTATCAGTGGTTGCAAGTAATATGTCATCCACATATAATACAAGAAAACAAAATTTACTCCTAATAACCTTTTTGTTATATACATTGATCCATGACATTTTCTTCAAAATCAAATGATGAAATAATATCATGGAATTTCAAATACCACTGGCGGGATGCTTGTTTCAATCCATATATGGATCTTTTAAGCTTGCAAACTAAATGCTCACCATTAGTAGAGGAAAATCCTTATGGTTGTTTCATGTAAACCTCTTCCTCTAGGTCACCATTTAAGAAAGTCGTTTTCACATCCATTTGATGCAATTCTGAATCGAACTGAGCAACCAATGCTAAAATTATACGAAGCGAATCCTTTTTATACACAGGAGAAAATGTATTTGTGTAATCGATTCCTTCCTTTTAAGTGAATCCTTTAGCAACGAGTCTTGCCTTATATCTTTTAATGTTGCCTAATGAGTCTTTCTTTGTCTTAAATACCCATTTGCAACATATGGATTTTGCTACTTTAGGCAACTCAACAAGAACCCAAACATCGTTATTCTTCATAGAATTCATTTCTTCCCTCTTAGCATTGTACCATAAATTTGATTAATTGCAACTTATGGCTTATGAAAAGGTTTCAGGATCATTTTCGACTCCTATATTGTAGTCAGATTCTTGTAGATATACAACATAATCACTAATAATAGTTGATTTTCTTGTTCTAGTAGATCTCTTTAATGTTGCACCAACATTCTCTTATAGAGTTCGTTGTTCAACTGGTTACTAAATGTTGTCAGGTAATTCCTGTATATGGATCTACTAGATTATAAGCAACTTGTGGAATTTCTTGGTTGTCATTTATGTTTACAGTACGCTGTTGAATTTCAACAGTTAGTTGTACAACGTCTATTTGAACTTGAGGATTGTTATGAATAACAATCACCTTACTGCTTGAGGTGGAAGGTTGAGTATCCATATGATCATTATAAGAGACTATATCTTGAAATTGATCCCTCCCACTAATCAAGTCATTCTCAAGAACATTTACATTTCTTGATTCCATATTTATAATGTGATGTGATGGACAATAGATAATATATCCTTTAGATCGTTTGGTATATCTAATGAAATATCTACTTATGGTCCTTAGGTCCAATTTCTTCTCTTATGGATTATAAATTCTTACTTCAGAAAAACATCCCCAAACGTGTATATTTTGCAAAGACGGTTTCCAACATTTAAATAACTCCAATGGTGTCTTTGGAACAACCTAAGTTGGTGCCCGGTTTAATATATACACGGTCGTCTTAAGAACTTTAGTCCACAAAGACTTGGGAAGTTTGAAGCTACTTAATATGCTCCATACCATGTCCAATAATTTTCAGTTTCTTCTTTCTGCCACACCATTCTGGTCCGGCTATCTAGGTATAGTGTATTAGATTACTGATCGCGGCTCTGTCGTTCGATCCTTAAATCAATCCTTGGAAACCAGTCAAATATAATTTATACCAAGGATTGCAGCAAGCTGAACCTCGGGTCGTCTCTCTTTTTGGAACCGATGGAAATTGATCTAAAAACTAGCCTAAGTCGAATTATGCAATTTAAGCAATTAAAAGGGGGTTTTGA
>JAOTBA010000005.1:12878526-12890919 GCA_025629845.1 Erythroxylum squamatum | reverse complement strand
AAATTTAATTATATTTATTAATAATTATTAAAATTTAATTACATATAATTTAATTATAAAAATTAAATTAAATTAAATTATTCATAAGTTTTATTGATAATTAATTTTAATTTATTAAATATATAATATTAAATTAAATTATTCATAATTTTTATTAAAAATTTAAATAATTAAATAATATATTAAATGATAGTAAATCTGATTATAAAAAAACTTGAACAAGAAGTAAAAACTAATTTTTATGATTTTATAATTTTAAAAAACTGGAAAATACCAAAATTAAAAATAGGAACTAAAAATTTAAGCAAACGGGTTTCTTTTACTAAATTTAAAAATAAAAACAAAACTTAAAAATAAAATTACTACTATCCTAATTTAGTTGATGCTGCCCAATACACGGTTACAGTGGCTTAAAGGATGGGAATAAGAAAGCATCAACCAATTCCAACCAGAGACCAGGACAGTGCTGTCATAGCTTTGTTGATGGTCGTTCAATAAATGATGCTCAATAAATAAGGTCCAAAACATGAATATTGATTTAGAATTGAGTACTATAATTGCTACAATTTATAATATAACATTTGATATATATGATTATATTTTATTATAGGGTTATTTATTAAAAAAATATTAAAATTTTGTCAATTTTTTAATTATAACCCGAATTTTAAAAAGTAACAATAAAATGTTCAAATTTTCAATTTTTGTCAATTCTAACCCGAACTTCAAAAAGAAGTAATAAAATTCTTAAACTTTTTTTTTAATTCTAACTCGACGTTGGTGTTTCCGTTAAGTTTTCAGGCGTTACTTGCTACGTGTTTCAGAAACTTTAACTATTAATACACGTCAGCTAAAATTAACATAATAAATGGAGATTATGAAACGACATCGTTCAATTACATAATTAAAACGACGACATCGTTTAAAAGTAATTTAAATCAAATTATGTAGTTTTGATGACCTTACGATTTGATTAAAATTTTTCCCTTCGTTTTCAGTTTGTTCTCTCGACACCCTCACCTTTCGATTTTCAGATTACGCAACTTCGACGCCCTTACATCTAGAACATCAGAAGAACAAACTAAAAACGAAGAACTTACTAATATAGTACGTTGTAATGCGAGAGTAATTTGAAACATTAGAAGAACAAACAGAAAATAAATAACTTATGGCATCTGGAGAACAACAGAAAACTTGGGTTATGATTGAAGAAAATTGAAAGTTTGAACATTTTATTGCTACTTTTTAAAGTTTAAGTTAGAATTGAAAAAATTGAAAAATTGAGTATTTTATTGTTACTCTTTAAAGTTCGAAATATAATTAAAAATGACGAAAATTTGAATTTTTTTATAATAATTAACCCTTTATATATTACATTAGGCATAGTAGAAATATAAATATATATAATCTTAAATATATAAATTTAGAATAATCTTTACAATATGTTAGTTGCAGCTAGAATTTATAAATATAATGATTTGGATAATTAAACAGTTTACTTATAGATATATTTTATTTAATTTTAATAAATTTATAAAGTGAGAATAATTTATAGCCTCACCTACATGCTATCCAAGAACTTTTTAAATTGCAATTGTAATTAAAGATTCAGTGAATCAATGGAACTAATTTTAGACGAAAATATTTTTGTATTAAATTTCATGAGATGTGAGTTTTTTTTCCTTAAATAGTAATAAAAATTTAGGGATGTGAAATGCACGTGCCGGACATCTTTCGCGTGCGAAATCGAGACTGATGTGTTAACTTAATTTGCTGACTGCTACCCAAAGCTGACTACAACGCTCTCTTAAGAAAATCTCGAATTCCATTTTCTTCCATTTCTACCACAACCCACCTTTGGAGCTGCACACTTTATTATTCCGATCACCGACGTCGTTTGAGTTTACCAACTCCCCAGATCGGCGGCAATCAAACCATCCCCGTTCGTCCCTCTTTTTCGCTTCGATCCACTGGCTCAGAGATGCCGGTGGCTGCTTCCGCCATCTACTTCTTAAATCTCCGCGGCGACGTCCTAATCAACCGCCTCTATCGCGACGATGTTGGGTAATTTTTTTCACTTTTACATTTCTTTGTCTGATAATATTGAATTTGTGGGAACTTTGGGACTCAAAAGATCCGAATTTATGCACTCATGACTGTTCTTTTTAATCATTCTTCCCCTTTTAGTGGGTATTTTTTCAATGTGCATGCGGGAGGGCTTCTTATGTTTTTGTTTATATCCGTTATTAGTTTAGCTATGGCTTCATGTCAAGTGTTTTTATCAAGGAGAGAAGAATATTGATGTTAATTATGTGGAACTCATGGCGGCTAAGGGCTTCAGTTATTAACGTACTTTCAATTATTATTTTCATTGAGTTTTTGGCTTGTTACTAAAGGGATTTATTTGATTCTTCATCATTAATTGGGATCGGTGGTTAACACATTAGTATAAATTTGTTACTGTGGTGTTCTTGGTTGATTTTGTCACTTTCAATCTGATAAAAATATTGTTGATGTTTTTAACACATTAATGTTAGTTTGGTATTGTGGTGGTGTTGTTTTGATTGAAAAAAAGAGATGGAAAATGTATGTTTTTGTTCTATTCCACAAAAGGCTATTGCTGGATAAGGACTTTCCACTGTTTTCTGTGTATAGGTTGATAGAACATTTACTTTGTCAAACATTTTATAGCAGACTTGCAGTTCCAATTATAAGATGTTTCTGTTTTATCCTTCCAGAACTTTTTATCAAGCTACTTTGCATGCCTCCTTTTTTTTTCCCCCTCCCTTATTAATGTTACCTATCAGTCTTCGCTTCCCACGTCTGGCATTTGGTATTGAATTTGTAAGATTCCCTTCTCTTGAACTTTTTTTTCTAAACCAATTCCTTAGCCGTTACTTATAGTTGATCTTTTACAAAGCTGTTATGTAATATTCTTTCAGCGGGAATATGGTGGATGCATTTCGGATGCATATTATGCAAACTAAAGAACTTGGTACATGCCCTGTGAAGCAGATTGGAGGTTGCTCCTTCTTTTACATGAGAATCAGCAATGTCTATATTGTAATTGTTGTAAGCAGCAATGCTAATGTAGCTTGTGCTTTCAAGTTTGTTGTTGAGGTAACTTTCTTCCTGGCAATTAAGTTTATTCTTGATTTTGGCAAATCATCTTTGACATGTAGTCGACAGTAATTTTGTTTGTTAACTCATCTACAAATTATTTTGTTTTTCATTGAAGGGTTCAATTGGTTTTGGAAGAATTTTCTTTTAGTATTTTAATATCAGTCAAATCAACCCAATGTCTCTTCGGAACTCTATTTAAAACATTCAAATGGTGGATTATTCTTGTTAATGTTAAAAAACTTTCTTGTGTTTCCAATCATGTGTCTTTTAGCCTTTGCGATTGCGACTGTCAAGTAATAACTTTTCTGAGACTTTGACTTCTTACATAGCTGATAGTGGCATGCTGTTTTATATGCAGGCAGTGGCATTGTTTAAGTCATATTTTGGTGGGGCCTTTGATGAAGATGCTATTAGAAATAATTTTGTTCTGATCTATGAACTACTGGATGGTGCGTACTTCCTGCATTGTGTAATTTTTCTTCCCATTGCTCTTTAAATTTTTGACATTTCTTTCAGTCTAATGAACTTCTTTGCCCTAGAACCGTTAACTTCATATTTAGAAAACAATCTCTATATGACCAAGTGAACAATTGGTATCTTCAAATTGCAGAAATCATGGACTTTGGCTATCCTCAAAATCTTTCTCCTGAGATTTTAAAACTTTATATCACTCAAGAAGGAGTGCGATCACCATTTTCTTCCAAGGTTAGGTTCTTCTTGCAATAACTAGTTTCCGATATGACAATACATTTTTCTTTTATAGTTATCGTTGATTGTATTTATGGACATTACAGATCCACAGAAAAAGTTAATGAATTGATCTTTTTGCGTTTAGAATTAAATGGTTTATGTTTAATTTCTTATTTTTCTTTTTCAACTCTGTTGTAAATAATTTGGCAGCCTACAGATAAACCCATCCCCAACGCAACTTTACAAGTTACAGGTGCTGTGGGCTGGCGCAGAGAAGGCCTTGTTTATAAAAAGAATGAGGTGACTGTGTCTTCTTTTCCCTTTTCAGTTGATCAAAATGCGCCATTCTGCTGGATTTTCACATCCATTTCTCTCAGGTTTTTCTGGATATTGTGGAAAGTGTAAATCTTCTAATGTCTTCAAAAGGTTGGTGTAGTGATTGGTGGATTTCCTTCATTTACTCCTTTTATTTTTTATCAACAGTGCATGGATTGTGCCTAAACAATCTTTTCACTATAGGTAGTGTTCTACGTTGTGATGTAACGGGGAAGATCCTTATGAAGTGCTTCCTCTCTGGAATGCCTGATCTGAAGTTGGGTTTAAATGATAAAATTGGTCTTGAGAAAGAGTCACAACTGAAAAATCGGCCAGCCAAAAGGTAAGCCTTTATTCCTTATGCTTATCATTCCTCTATTTGTGTATCATCTGATTTCATGATGCTCTTAAATGATATATGGGCCTGGAGAAAGAGTCAGAATTTAATACTGACAGCTGAATTGGAGAACTTCAATCAGCACAAAAGGCATTCTTTTTTAATATAGTTTGTGTTCTTTCATATCATGATAACAAGAAGTTTCTTCCTTTGCAAATCTTAAATTGAGCACTTGGGTCTGCAATTGCACTCAATTCTCTCTTCCATTGTTTTTGTTCCTTCAACATATGTTATCTGTTGTAATAAAAGATCCTTGGTGAATGCCTGAACCCTGACTGTATTAACTTGAATATCTTCAAAATATTTGCAGATTAGAAATAAAGTTTGTAAAAAATCTAGACTGAGGTATCCTTTACCTTTATGTTTATGATTAAGTTCGTGCTTTTTACTAATATTTTCCTCCTTTTCTCAGGTGTATAGTTTTAGCTTCAAGTGATGTATTTTTCTTTTGATACATGGGTTTTATAGTTTTTACATACTTTTGTCTCACATACTTCTCTTTGGTCTGCCAATGCACCTGATTTTAAGTGTTGTGGGGGGTTGTTTGCCTTCAATTGCTTTTGGAAAGGATTACTTATTTTCATTCCTTTGCTTAGCTTGCTGTAATGGATTTTCAATATATCTTACATGTGGAGATTTTTGCTATCGTTGTTGTTTTGAGATTTTGAACCTTGCAATACATGTATTATAAACTATGGAAATTACTATGAGTATGTACTTGCTGATCTTTGATTCTTTTGCTTTTCCAATTTTTCTGAAAATGATCTGTTCGGTATCTTTATTGTAAAACATATTTTGTCACTTAAATACATCTAATTTAAAATCAATAGATCTTACATGTGGAGATTTTTCTATCATTGTGTTTTTTTTTGAGATTTTGGACCTGGCAATGCATGTATCGTAAACTATACAGATTACTATGAATATGTACTTGATGATCTTTGACTCTTTTGCCTTTCCAAATTTTCTGTACTGGTATTTTCATTATCTTTATTTTAAAACCTATTATGTCACTTAAATACATCTAAGTTGAAATTACCTGATGCTCTAAGACTGTCAATTTTTTTTCACTATCGTAAAGTTTACATCATTATTGTGATATTTTGTGCAGTGGCAAGACAATTGAGCTTGATGATGTCACTTTCCATCAATGTGTAAACTTGACAAGGTTCAATTCAGAGAAGACTGTTAGTTTTGTCCCACCTGATGGTGAATTTGAATTGATGAAGTAAGCTTCCAATCTCTTAACATTTTCATATGTACTTGCAATTGGTGTTATTTTGTGTTCGTGTCATAACATATGTTGAGTTATCAAGTGTTTTTCCCCTGCTTAAAGGTTATCAGTTGTGGTAAGCTTCTGTAGTAGAAAATTGTTCTATCAAGTTATTAATGTGGTGAAATAAGGACAAGATGTGCAAGGTGGTTGTGTTGCCTCAGTTGGGTTCAATTTATTAACTTATAAAGCAAAACTGTAATCTCCGAAAGGATAGAACTTTATGATTTATTACACTGAGATTTCCTTCAAGCTCATACAAAATTAACAAATGGTAGACAAGATTGCAAAATTTTGGTGAATTTCTATTCTTTTTTCTGTTTTTTTAAATCCATTTTGTATAGCTTTTGTCTAAAATGTATAGCCATTCTATAGTGTCCTTGTTCCTCTTTTAAAAGGTTGGAGGTGACTTGACTTGAGATTTTGTAGTAGACTTATTGATTGCAGAAATAAATTCAATGGCTCATTAGTTAAATCTCTACTTTAAGATCCTTAAGCTGTTTGCTTTTGGCAGTTGCTTCTATACTGAGAAGTGCAATTGATTTGTTGTATATTTGAAGGTATCGTATTACTGAGGGTGTTAATCTTCCGTTTCGGGTGTTGCCAACAATAAAGGAACTAGGCCGAACGCGCATGGAAGTGAATGTTAAGGTTTGAAATTTACATTTGAAATGAAAGAACTGAATCTTGGGTTATCTAAATGTTTGAAGCTTGACATTTTTTTTTCTGTTGACTAATCTCAGGTAAAGAGTGTATTTGGTGCCAAAATGTTTGCCCTTGGGGTTGTCATAAAAATTCCGGTGCCAAAACAAACAGCTAAGACAAGCTTTCAGGTGACATCTGGTCGGGCAAAATACAATGCTGCAATTGATTGTTTGGTTTGGAAGTGAGTATATTACCTTGTCTTGGCTCTGAGTATATATTTTTAGTCCTTTTAACTATTAGTTCTCTAAAGTTGATGCACTCCGCTTTGAAATCAATCTTACTTCACCATCCTTTGCCAGACCTATTCATCTTTCACCTATTTCATTTTTTCTTCATAGTATTCATTTCACTATGTGTGTATCTAAATTCTCTTTCTTGTTCTGAAATTTTTGTCTAACTTGGATATTGCTATTCAGTGACACATACTTGCAAACAATTTCAGGATAAGGAAATTTCCGGGTCAAACTGAACCAACCCTGAGTGCTGAAGTTGAGTTAATTTCGACAATGGCAGAAAAAAAATCTTGGACAAGGCCACCAATTCAGATGGAATTCCAGGTGCCTTGTCTTTCGTATATTGCCATTTAAATTAAGTGTCTTTTAGTTGACTGTCTAGGATGTGCATCTGTTTCATTCTTTAATTTATTATTATTATTTTTGGATTGTTCCAACATGTGACAGAACTCTTAAGTTACGCCATATTTGAGATCTGATGTTAAGGATTTCTTCAATTCTAGATACGTTAGGTTGTAGAAGTTAGAATTTCATATAATCAATTAACTGGGCATAAAAGTTAAAATAGCAGAGTGAGACTATTGGGATCTCACTTGTGATGTAAATAGTGTTGGGTCTCTATTATACTTGGTCTCTGTGAGAGATTATTCATTTTCAGGAGATCCTTGTTTGATTTGTTGGTTTTGCAGGTTCCCATGTTTACAGCATCTGGTTTACGGGTTCGATTCCTCAAGGTAATTATTATTATTATTTTTCAAAATTGAGTTGGTTTGTTTGCAAGAGTTCAGCAATTGACGGTAGTGATCGTCTGTAGGTATGGGAAAAGAGTGGCTACAACACAGTTGAATGGGTTCGTTACATTACCAAAGCAGGTTCTTATGAGATTCGGTGCTAGACTTGAGGGATTGTAGTTGGGAGACATCTTTGGTGAATTTTGATCAGCTATTGGGATCATTGGCCTATCAATGAAAACTCCAAATATATATCATGCCCATGTTTCTGCGAAACGATGATTGAGCATCTCATAACCGTAAGAAATTGATTATCCAGGCTGAGAGGTTTTCTTTTTCTTTTTCTTTTTTCCTTGACTCTTTACTTCTTTTTGGTGTTGTATTGTTCATCGTGAAGTTTGTCCATACTATGTATGAAGTATAGTGAAACATTGAATTTGTTCAAGAGTTTATGCTCACTTAGGTTAGGACTATATGATCACACGCAACACTGTTTTTGCAGTTTCTTTGTAATGAAAAGGTTTCCTTAGTGAATTTTATATTATGACAGTAAATGTTTCAGTATTTCTAGCTGGAGTTAAGGGTGTTTTTTTCTTGAATTTCTGACCATTCTTTGGATTTTATAAGGTTATTTTTAGTTTTTATAAGGGTTGAGTTTGATAATTTGGTGGGAAAGAGATTCTTTTTTTTTTTTTTCTGGAGCCTAGCTAGAACTTGGAATTGTCTCAGTATAGTTCCCTTCTCATTTTTTATTTTAATTCACTAAATGACTATTTGTGTTTTAAATAAGAAAGTGCCCAATCTGCTGGGTTCGGTCGGAAAAAAAGAAAAACACATCCAATGCTGCTTCTTTTGGACAATAACCGGTTAAGGTTTAAAAATTTAATGATTATGAAACTGATATATGATAAACATTATAAGAATTTTATTGAAGTAAAAAAATGCATAATATTTATTATCATATAATGAATTAATAATAAATTAAAGCTAATAATTCAGACTTAATTTAAATATAACATAAAACTTAAAATAGCAATAAACATGAAGGAAATTGTATTTTGGTAATTGATCCAATCAAAATACTGCCCTGAAATGGTAAATAAGTTTACACGTACATGTTTAACTGTTGAATCTTAAAGTTCGCGCATGAAACATATTCTAATAATATACCACAAACGATAAACAATCTTAATGCTATTGGAGACACTATCGCTGCGCTGCAAGGGTTTTTGATTAGCCCAAAAGAGTGGACCAGCTATCTGATACTTAAATCCATTTTACTCAGATATAGTTGTGGACCAGGTAGTTGCGGACAACTAATAAGTTTTCATTTCTCATCTGGATTGAATCGCCCTCAATGGGTGTGGCTTGTTGGTTGAAAGCGGGGCTTAGCTTTAGTTAGGTGTCAGGTTCGATTTCATTCTAGCCCTTCTTGTAAGAGCCTAGGGCAGCCAGGGTTTTACCTATAGGTGGAGAATTAGTTGGGCCCTCGATGATGAGGTGCACCCACTTGGCTCTCCTGTGGGGTAGAGTGCCAGTTGGGCCCTAGAAGAGGTGTGTCCGCTTGGCCCGCCTATGAGATTCTCTCGAATCAAAAAAAAAACAAAAAAAAAACTGGATTGAAACTGTAGATTGTCGGCTATATTTCTATTTGATCAAAAGGTAGCAACCAAGTCTACAAGGCACACTGAGTTATTGAACAACAAAATATAGATAAACAAAGATGGAACTGAACCATAATACAGAAAAAAGGAAGATAAAAGCACACTACCTCTTCTTGAAGTAGACTGGGGAAATCGTCAACTGATACGAGGCTTCTCATTTGTCCTCGTAGTTTTTCGTCTTTAATGTTCAACCATGTACCCTCAAGCAAGGAAAAAATTAGTATTGTAAAAGCATTTGCTGCTCGTGGATGCATGCGAATGCAGCCATCCTTTTCAGCATCACATAAACCGTCGGCCTTAGTTTGAGATAAAGGAACCAGAATGCCGATATCCTTCCATGCCCAGGATGAAAGAACCAACATGCTTAGGACGCTTTCAATACATTGATGGATCGTTCTACTTATGTGAAACCTGTCAAAGATTCTGGCTTTGCAATTCCTATGCTTTACCCAAAAAACGAAGCGATAAAAAATTGAGAACTGAGAAGAAAAGATGGTAAAGTGTAAAGAGTACAGCAAGAATGGTTGAGTAGTTTTGATTTCTGAAATTATATAGAATTCGACCGGTTGACTGATAAATTGACCGATTTTTATATAAATAGATTCAAGCGTGGAATGTTCGTCAAGTATTCTCTTTGAATGTACATGCAGTTGAATCTTCTTCTAGTACTCTTGTTTGCGCGAAGAACATATGTTAATTGTTAGTTAAAACTGCAATTGATCATGTATGCGGTACTGCAACTGTGTTACAATTTTTTTGCTCCAACTACCTCACGTATCCGAGAGTGTATGAAGTACATCATTTCTGTGACTTTTGCTTGGAGTTGCGGAATTTCTTATAATTTCTTTGTCTCTAAATTAAGCTCATATACCACTCCAGTTATTGCCAGCTTTAATATTGTTGTATCACTTCCCCTAGTTAGATTAACTATTTAAGGCCCATTCTAACAGTTCTTCCATGGTGTTCCATTGAATATGGACATCACATTTATGTAGACCAAACATTGGAGGAGCATTGAAATTGAAATAAAATGTGATCCCTTGTTTATGCATCGGAATGAAATAAAATGCATAGGTCAGTGCTCCTCCAAGGCATTTTGTCCATTATTATATGACATGACTTGATAAGTTAAATGATAATTTATTAAGTTAACATTGTATTAATCTATTAGTCATTAATTAATCAATTTAAAAGTTTCACTTCAAATAATGAAAGTTGAAATATGGTTCCAACTTAAAAGATAACAAGTTTAGATTAAATATTTGTGACAATTTCTTTAACAAATTTTAATTTTATAGTAGTTTTGAACTAAAAGAGACTTTAATCCATATTTTTATGATAAAAAAACATAATTATTTTACTAATGATTTCTTTTTTACTACCTTAAAAGATGCAAGATAAAAAGCTATTGGGTTAATTACCAAAAAAAGCTCAAACTTTCATCAAATTTTCAATTATAACCCGAAGCCTAAACTTTCAAATTTTTAATTATAGCCCAAACTTTAAAAAATAGCAATAAAATGCTAAAACTTTCAATTTTCTTCGATTATAGCTCGATGATATCTGTTGTTCTCCCAATGTCTTCAGCCATTTGTTTTCTGTTTGTTCTTCTGAAGCCTCAAATTACTCTCGTATTACATTGTACTGCACTAGTTAGCTCTTCATTTTTTGTTAGATCTCCTGATGTCCTTATTGTGAGGGTGTTGGGGCTACGTAATTTGAAAATTGAAGGGTGAGGGCGTTGAGAGAACAAATTGAAAACAAAGAAAAAAGGAATAATTACCAAAAAAACTCAAACTTTCGTTAAATTTTCAGTTATAGCCCGAGCTTAAGAAATAACAATAAAATGCCTAAACTTTCAATTTTTTTCAATTATAGCTCAAACATTAAAAAGTGACAATAAAATGCTCAAATTTTCAATTTTCTTCAATTCTAGCTCGACGTTATCTGTTGTTCTCCCTCAGCCCTCAGCTCTTTGTTTTTCTATTTGTTCTTCTGATGTCCCAAACTATTCTCGCATTACGACGTACTGCACTAGTAAGCTCTTTGTTTTTAGTTCGTTCTCCTGATGCCCTTAGTGCGAGGGCGTCAGGACTGCGTAATCTGCAAATCAAAGGGTTAGGGCGTTGAGAGAAAAAATTGAAAATAAAGGAAAAAATTGAAATCAAAGCGTAAGGTCGTTGGGGCTGTATAATCTGATTTAGGTCATTTTTAAACAACGACATCGTTTAATTACGTGATTAAACAACGTCGTTTCATTAATCTTCATTTGTTGTGTTAATTTTGGCTGACGTGTATTAATAGTTAAGGTTTCTGAAGCAAGTGGCAAGTCACGTCAGCAAACTTAATGGAAACACTAACATTGAGCTAGAATTGAAAAAAATTGAAAGTTTGAGTATTTTATTGCTACTTTTTGAAGTTCGTACTATAATTAAAAAAATTGAAAGTTTAGGCATTTTATTGCTACTTTTTAGAGTTTGGGATATAATTGAAAATGTGATAAAGGTTTGAGCTTTTTATGGTAATTAACCCACGAAAAACTAAAATTGAAGTATAAGAACATCGGGGCTGTGTAATCTGATTCAGGTCTTTTTAATAAAACGACATAAGGATGTCGGGGTTGCATAATCTGATTTAGGTCTTTTTAAAAAAATGACGTCATTTTATTGATTTTTATTTATTATGTTAATTTTGGCTAATGTGTACTAATATTTAAGGTTTCCGAAACATGTGGTAAGCCACGTCAGCAAACTTAACGTAAATACTAACATTGGGTTAGAATTGAAAAAATTTGAAAGTTTGAGTATTTTATTCTACTTTTTGAAGTTCAGGTTATAATTGAAAAAAATTGAAAGTTTGAACATTTTATTGCTACTTTTTAAAGTTCGGGCTATAATTAAAAAATTGACAAAAGTTTGGCTATTTTGTAACATCCCATGTTATGGGTTAGAAAATTTAGGAATTTCCAGTACATCATATGCTTTGCATAATTGAGTATTCGCTAATATGTGCATATGAATTTTGACATTAAAATAATTGTACATGCATTCATTGACATTTTTGGGTATAATTGATTTATAAATACGATTAAAATCTGAATTATGAATTATTTACGTTGAAAATTTATTTGGAGAATATTAGTATTATTTTGGAATTTTGGAGAATTTTATGAAAGTTATTAAAATTTTGAGGTATTTAAGAATAGGAAAAATATTGAAATAAGAGACAAATTATTAATTGACCAATGGATAAATTATGGAGT
>JAOTBA010000005.1:12803834-12815342 GCA_025629845.1 Erythroxylum squamatum | reverse complement strand
AGTCTCTTGAGTATTTTGGATTTAAAATTTTGCGACTTATTCTTTGTGTTTTTGTGCAGACTTGCTTGCTTCTGGTTATCTTTGGAATTGTACTTCTCATCGTGATCATAGTTTTCGCAGCCTAATCTTAAGGTGTCTTGATTTCCTCATTGAACAATTTGAGGAGCTGCTTGGCAACAACATGGTTTGTCTTTTTGCTAATTTCGTGGGTGATGTTCTTTTATGGTACCTAATGATTGACTAGAGTGTCTCACTGCTGGTCGGAGGTGGTGTATAGTGAATGGTATGGTAGTATTCAGTTGTTTCATGTGGGTGGGGAATGTTTTTCTTTTTCTCTTTTGGGTATTCAGGTGTGCTGGGCATTTTGAGGGAGTGTTCTTTGTGTAATTGTCTTCATTAAAATTTTAAATGTGATGAATAAAATGTCAAATTCTTTGGTCTACAACAATTGATGCAGCTCCTCAGTATCATCAGTAATGTTCAAGACTTATTTTCCTGTTTTTCATTTTCCAGGAAATTCTGACATAATTCGTGTCCGCCTATATGACTTTACAGGTCTAACTCAAAGCAATATTTATACTAACTTTTTGAGTTTGCAAAAGTTATTAAACAAATAAGAGGTAAAAAAAATTTGTATTTTAAAAATAATTATTAAAATTAAAAATTATTAAATGAAAATAAATTTCAAAAAAAATGAAAACAATAATAATTAAATAATAATACAAATAATAATAAAAACGTCGCGGAAGATATTTTTTAAAACGTTACGGAAGACTTTTTGTGACGTTTTTTTGGAAAACGTCGCAGAAGACGTTTCGTGACGTTTTTTTGGAAACGTCGCAGAAGACGTTTTGCGATATTTTTAAAAAACGTCACAGAAAGATCAATCTTTCAGTGACATTTTTTTAAACGTCGTGGAATGTCCGTATTTTTTATGACGTTTTACAAAAAACGTCGCAAAAATTTTTTGCCTACACCACATATTGCGACGTTTTTTGTGACGTTTTAAAAAACGTCGCAAATTGTATTTTGTGACGTTTTTTAAACGTCGCGGATTGACTTATTTTCTTGTAATGTCACTTCGGACCACCTGTACTGGATATCCAAACTAGCTCTTTTTGTATTACAAAACATAGCAAAGAATCAAAAACTTGAGATTTATTTTTAAAAAGAAAAATCCATATGCAGCGAGAGTAATCATCTACAATAGTTAGAAAATAATGAGCATCACTAAGAGAAAGGACTTATATTATGCACCCTAAAGATCAACATGAATAAGAGCAAAAGGATTATCACTTTTTTTATTACTATTTGAAAAAGCTAATCTAGTTTGTTTAACCTTATAACTCACATCATAAACATTATTAAAATTATTAGGTAAATAAATAGTTGACTTTAATTTTAATCTACTAAAAGAAGGATTGTGTCATGATCTAACCTTGGATCGTGACTGGCATTAAAGGAATAGTAAACTTAAGGTTTACTGGACCCTTAGCAAGCCTAATCCATAATAAAGATGAGATTTGAAAATGATCAAACTCATGCTAATAATAATCAAATAACACTAACCATATACAATACTCAATGTGCTACAATGTTAAGCTAGTTTATATAAGGAAAATCTAATATATACAAGACTACTGTGACTCTAGAGTCAAAGGTCACCAACAAACATACATCGAATCGCCGGAGAGGAAGAAGACTAATGAATTGCCCTATTAAAAGAGATTTGAAAAGAAGAACCTAAGAAATATTTGAGGGGAGTCAGACCTAACTAAGTGAATTAATACTATGGTTATGTTATGCACTCCTAAGGATTTCAAATAATACATATATATATATGTATATATTTATAAGGTATTACATCCATAAGTCATAACTTAATGATTTTATTAATAAACATGTATGCATTTTTATATCAATATCATGTCACATAATCATCAAAAACACAAATAACAAATAATAGTGGAGGACTGACGAATGAGCCTATAACATTCCCCTTACCTATAGTCATAGGGGCTCTCTTGTTCCACACGGGTCAGTAGGTCCATTGTAGTGGTTGTCGTTTAAGAGCCAAAGTTAATCGAACCATCATAGCCTAACTATGACATGATTTCTGTCCGAGAACAAACTCAACTGAACTGCCACAATCACGCTACCTCTCATGTACCATATATTGGTTGGCATACGAGAACAAGCTCTACCGAACTACCCCAACTGCATATCCCAATCAATAGATCTAATACTAACCCAAATCTATACCCAATCAATTAACTCACTATGCGCACAGCCTAGTGATACCCACTAGGTAACTTATACCACAATAATCCTCCACATCATCACATATCAAGATAAGCACAACAGTACACAATAAAAATATGTAAATATGTGTCAATCCATATGTATGAATATCATGTATGCATATGATAATGATGGTGATTTCCATGATGAATATGAAATTCTAATGTATGTTAATAATTATGAATATTAACTCACAAGTAGAATGCGAACCTTTATTGAATCTAGTGTCTCGAAGTGAAGGGTTCTGCTACTGATTGATCTATAGAAAAAAAAGAACGAATGACCGTTACCTAAGCCAATTTTAGATACCCCAAGAATAGGACCATGACTCAATACTAAAGAGCTCTATTTTTCATTTAAAAATGATGATGTTACGTTTTACAAAGAGTTTACTAAAAATTTGGCAAAGTTTTCCCTGTAAAATAGACATCCCTCTTCTAAAAGAAGGGCCGAATTGAATCCATATTTACATCGCAAAAATTTATAATAAATCCAATCATAATTTAAGTATACAATTTTATAACCCATACAACCTTATTTATACTCAATACATGCAAATAATCTCAATTGTAAACAATAATTACTCAATTTAATCAAATTCATGCATTTCTATAAAAATATAACCCTTTCTAAATTTTTATCTCACAAACTATGAAGAATTTCAATATGATTATTTTATAAAAATTGATCTACATAATATTTGAGATTTTTTAAAATTATTTCTAACTATTTTTGGGTGGGTCGGGAAATCACCACGATCACAGGAGCGTAAGGTACACACGCTAGTGCCGGAGAGACGGTGACCTTTACCACCCATCCCAAAATGACGAGCTCACCTCTATGAATCCAATGGCACTAGTCTTGTATCGAAACTAATCCCAGTTTGCAAGAACCAAAGGATTAAAGCTCAAAGGTGGCCCATTTGTGTTCACTAGTAAAATGGGTCGATTGGTGTTAGGTTTCCCTCCTTTCCTACATTTTTAAGGTCGTTAGACATGATAGTGGTGTTGGTTTTCCCAAAAATGACTAGAAATAAGAGATTGATGACTTACCTAAATAAACCAAAATTTTCAATCATGATTCTTCCAAATTCGAATTGTTTTTGATGAAATAAGTTTAAGGGTTTCGTAAAGTGTCTCGAGAGCTTTTCATAGAGCCCTAGTTCACTAGAAACGGTTATCGAACAGTGTAGGCGTTAGTGTTAGAATTTGAGAGTGAATAGTAACCTATACAGAAAAGGGTTTAAGAGAGAAATTAACTTAAGCTTTCTTAAGCTCCACTTATACTTTTATAGGCTTTTCTCTTTATTGGTCTATTATGAATAATTTAACAAAATTTTGGATTATTACAGATGGCCTAAGGGCATGTGCCATAAATAGGGGTCTGATTATATGATATTGTGACTAGTTGTGCCATGGTTTCCTTCTAATTGATAAACGTCATCTAAAAGTTTACCCACTTCAATCAGCGTCATTATATGTAGGTCTTAAAATATGCAAAATTTTGGAAAAATAGTTACTAAAAAATTTAAGTCTTGTGTGACTTTATCAATAGATTAAAGATTACGTTTAAATCTTAGAACACAAATTATTAGTTTAGACCCTACAGCCAATCGATTGGTTATAGTTTAGTGAAAAAATAATTTAAAAGAATTCTTTATCTTGTACATGTTTAGATATATATGATAAAATCCATAGGATAATTATAAATTACAAATGAAATTATAATGAGATTATAATTATGAGATTCATATTGAATTTATGTGGTATCCCTAAATTCTTACTAGTCATTGTTCTATTAAGACTAAACATTAGTAGAACACAACAAGACTATCACATGTTATGTTTTTCCTTATAAAGGAAGCAGTCGATCTCATAGGTTAAAGTATGGACATACTTAAAAAAATATGTGGGTATTTATTAGAGAACAAGTTAATTTAATTGATCCGATATGAGAAATCTATTTGAAACATTACTTGTATGTTTATGGAAATTCTCATTGCGATAATTGTATAGGTGATCTTTAACATGAGGTCTCCAAAGTTATCTCATATAGATACTGTTATGTTTTGATACTATTTATGACCTATTCTAATCATAGGTAGCCCATCTGATAGTTATTGAATGTAGCATGAACTATATGAAGGTAGTTAAGTGATCAAGATAGGATTAATCATCACTATAAAGTAATTAGGGAGAATGTTTTGTTATTTTTTATTATTATTGATTCACGAAATCCTTGGCTAAAGTATAATGATGTTTTGTAAATAGTTTACAAATGTCATTAACTGAATCAATAGCTCATTAATGGTGGAGAACTAATATACTTGGACTCAAAATATAGAAGACACTAATTACATGCTCTATGTATAATAAGAACATTGTATGATGAAATGATTGAATTATATAGAAAAATCATATATGGAAAAGATGGTCAAAACTACTTTGACATTTCTAAATATTTGGGATATCATGATGTGTTGCTAGACATCAATTTTAATTTATGATTGTAAATTGTTTCATTGCAGAATTAAAGATAAAATAAAAGAAGTTTTAATAATTAATTAGAATTATAATTTATAATCATTGCCAACATATTTAGGAACCTAATGAGTCTCACATATAGAACATGTTGAAGAAAGCAAGAATATTTTAATCAAGTTAGAATTGATTACAAAGTTTGATAAACTTTATGGTTAAATATGAGATATTTAATAAATAAAAATCAATGTGAAATATTAAATTTTTATTTGGGTTGAATTAGTATTTAATTAAAATTATTTGTACTTCTAGTTAAAGTTTAAGTGAAATTACAATTTAATCTCAATTAAATTACTAAAATGTCCAAAACTTATTATAAATATACTTAAGCTTTAATAGAGCTCGCACTTCTTGCTTAATCTTGTCTGTAAGAGTTATAGAGTTATCTCAATCTATTATGTGGATATCGTTGGAGGTTGTACACTTGTGTGGCTATGCTGATTGAGATAGATTAATTTCAAAAATAGCTTGAGGGATACAAAAAGAAAATGATCAAGCTTTGAAATAAAACACGAATTAAAATTCACATTTTATTATGTTTTATGTATTAATTATTTGTAGATTTGAAGTGATCTTAATTTTTGAGAAATCAAAATAGGGAAAAATTTTGTAATTCACTATGGTCAAGATTGAATCTCGTCCCAACTTTTCAACAATGGTATTAGAACAGACTTCGATTCTATAATATGATCAAAATATTTGATTATTATTGATATTGAATTTTCATATTGAAATGAAAGACTTAAATTAGATATGATTATTTTTAGTCGAAAAGGTTCAGAATAAGAGTTTTAAACCTTACGTTCAATTTAGAATTGAATTATTAATATGGTTGGAAAATTGAATAAGGGTTAAACAACGCCAATTCATCGAGAAGTCAAAACTTTGCAATTCATAGTTAACCTCTTCTATGCTATAAATCACTTGCTACAATGGGTTTTTGAAACCCATAGCTTCTACGATCACTCTCTACTGGTGACTTGTAGAATTTAAACCCAGAAATAAAAGAATCATGTGTTTTTATGATGAATTGGATTGTTGAGTTGTCTTGTCCCAAGTTGTGGTTACTGGGAATATCTTCAGGTTTGCTATTGGTGGTTGGTGTGTATAACGAAATAATTCATCGGCTGTGCATCGCTGGATTAAGTTAGCAGGAAGACCGACGGCAGTCTTGGAGAAGGCTGGCTGCGACGGCTGTCGCTTTGTTTGGACGTAATGTTGAAGGCGGTGGCTCCATACTGTCGTGGTCCTGACTTATGGTGACGTCTCCTGCAACGTCGGGCAACAGCCGACGGCAGTTAGTGATGAATGGCCGGCAGCGGAGAAAAAACCTGGAGCGGCGACGTGAAATTTCGAGAAAACCTAGTTCTGGAAAAAGGATGAACACATGCACTCCACAATGGACGAGCGAGATTGGCGCATATGCTGATGGCACGTATGCTGTATATTCTAGTCAACATCCCTCGTTGACTGAGATGCGTGCAACCAAACAGCCCCACTCACCTTTTATTTATTTATTTATTTTTGTTTATATATGCTTTAAGCCTTAATTTTAATTAAAGTAGCTTAATTCACATTAAATTAGTTTACATCCCTAATAAAATTTGAAAAGTGCTTTCTAATTGTTTTCAAAGAGTTATTTTATTAGGATTACTTTGGAATTTAGTTTAATTTTTCAAGGAGTTGAATTATTATATTAAATTAATTACAAATCAATCTCAAAATTAAAGTTATTATTTTTTCTTAATATAATTAATATTAATAATTATATTGATTCTTAATTAATTTTACACAAGTATTTTCTAAAATTATAATTAATTATTTTCAATTAGAATGAAATTAATTACTTAGAATTCTTAAAATTAAGAAAATTGTTTTCTTAAGTAATTAAGAAAAATATTTCTTAATTAAATTTATGTATTTCAATTTGATCGAGATAAATTAAATTTATGATTTTATTTATCTAGAGTATTATTATTCAATTTATTTAGAAATTGTTTCTTTATTTATAAATAATAAGTTTCTTCATAGGATATTTTTTATTAAAATTTGAAAAATGTTTTCATTTATTAACTAAGAAAAGGAACTTTCTTTAATATTTTAAAATATTTTTATAACTTATTAAAAAATATTTTTAATTAATTAAAAACCTCTAAATAAATAATATAAATGTTTTTTTAATTAAATTTAAAAGTGTTTTATTTAATTTTAGAAGTAGCTTCCTTTCAATATTTAAAATAGTTTTTTAATTAAGGAAAAGTAATTTCTAATGAGATTAGAAATAAAAAATTTTATTTATAGAATATGTTACTTATATAATTTTGAAAAAGGGATTTTTTTCTAAATTATAATGAGTAAGAAGAATAATTAATTGAATTTTTTCGATTAAATTTTATTAAAGGAGTCAAGTTAATTAGAAATAGTTTTCAATTTGATTTGAAAATTATTTTCAAATCAAATTAATCTATTTAGAGCAGGAACTTATTTCATTTAAGAACCAATGAGTTTAATATAATTTAATTTTTTCAATAAGTTGGAAATATTATTTTACATTATGAAGATCAATAACTAGAATCAAATAAAGCTTGATATTTTATACATATAATTTGATTATGAGCGCATAAGTTGCTTGCTTTATTTATATGTTTGATATATATATATATATTAGATGCATGTTAAATTGTATTTTTTATATATGTGATATTTTACATGCAATTTTATATTTGATGAGATGAACAAAATTAAATCCTTCATTTAAAATATTAAATACATGTTGAGAACGTGACCTTTTTTCCTTCCATTGTTATAAGAATAAACCAGAGTTTTATTTATTGTCAGACTTTTTGAAACTCAATGCCACTTTAACATGAATTTTTTTAATCTTATAACAGTGGGTTCTACTTAACTAAATTTATGTGATTTGGATGCCTAAACTCATGATCACAAGAATTTAGAAGTAGGGTTAGGAATAACGTATAAGATATGTTTAGCAATTGATGTCACCTAACGGATTTAAGAGTCACATTAGATGTGATTGATGAAGTTACTATCTACCTAATTTAAGTTTAGTTGGTTTGTTAAGCAAACTCAAGATCAAATATACTTGAATGTGATCCTAGCCCACTAGAAAGATTAAATTAATCTTTCTGAATAGTAGTGAAGGCTATTATTTTAAATAAAATAGTATAAGTAATTAAATACATAATTAAAATCCTAATCTTTTTAAGTAGTCATGGCATTTAATTAATTACTTGCTTTTCTTACATTTATATTTTGTTTTGAGTAGAATTTACCTTGTTTAGTATAGTTGATACCAAGTTAGTGAACCTAGTTTCTTATACATAGGCTATGTTTGAGAAGAGTTCTCAAAGTTGGATAGAAAAATTGTATGACTATTACGTAATTTTTGCTATAATCCCTATTAAGCATTCGGTGACAAAGTTTTGAGATATGTCAAAATCATATTCATGATAAAATGTATTAATATTTTGAGTTGACTAATGTCTCATAAACTTTGGTGATAACATGTAAGATGTATGTTAACACCATAATAGCAAGATAGAAGAGGTTGCAAAGAGTATAGCTAAAAGGTATAATATCTTATTGGAATTCTTCTACTTAATTTAACCTACTAAAAGCGTAAGCATGGACATCAATTAAAGAAATTTGCCATAATATGATAATAGTTGTCATAAGAAAAATGATTGCATGAATTTTTTTCCTATACGAGATATGATAGAGATCATATGTATTTCTAGTTCATACGTATGAGTATTTGATAGTTAACTTAGATTCAACATTATTATAATTCTTAAAGCATAATAAAAAATAGATTGTTGAGTAAAAGTAGTTGATCTAAGTTTATACAAATAGTTTGTATATGTTAGATCAAATGAGACTTATGCTTAACATAACGGAAACAATACAAAGTTGGATAATCGAGACTATCCTTTTCTGCCATGTTGGTTAAATCAACATAATGAGAATTATAAAGTTACATATAAGGATATGCGTATCCTTTTTATTATGAATCATATGAAACTTGTGAAACTTGTCATGTTGAAGAATAATCAATGAAAGGATGATGATGGTGATGAATTGTTAAATCTTATACATGCCATGTATTGGATGGAATAACAATTCATAAAATGTTAATTTATATATTACTAATGACTTTATATGATATAGTCATATGTATTAAATGAAAGAATGATTCAAAATTTTCAAAAGTTCAAATTGTTTTAAGTAGACTTTAAGCATTAAGAATGTTGAAGCACTTTAATGAGATCGTTATGGTGAGTTTTAAATTTTTAGTTATCTATAGGGATTGAGATTCTCTGCTAAATACCTTCACAATAAAATTTCATAAGAGTGTGATTTTATGTACGGAGAAAAATACAATATGAGATATTATATGATACAATATTATTTCTTTGTAGCTATGCCTAGTATAATGACTTACCTACTACATTTCCAATTAAATCAATTAGAAGATTTCATATTAATTATGAATGTTAATTCTTTAAAAGAGTGAAAGTTAACGATTTAAGGATGTGATGCTTGGTTAAAGCATCCATTAAGTTTATAACTAAATTGAATAATAAAAGGTTATAAGATATCCAAAAGGTTGGATATAATCTTTCAGATATGTTGAACAAATTGTTTGTTTCAATGTATACTTATAGGATAATGGTTCTCAAGACAAGTAGTGGGAGTTAGATGAAAGATGAAAGGTTCAAATCTTATGACAATATATCCAATTGGAACAAGTGAATTTATTGATACATTTGATGTATAGTTGAAAGGTTACGAGACACTGAAAGATTCACTTTCTTGATGAATTCAAATATTTTTTCAGATGATTATGAATTTATCATATCAACGAAAAGGTTAGTGGGAGTATAGTTTTCATTTTCAGCGCGAGTATATAGAGACATATTGCTTAAAGAGAATAATAATTCCAATTTTTAATTATTGAAAATACAATTGTCCAATAGCAACTCTTGCTGGATATGAAAAGGTAACAACTTAATTCTAAGAATTAGATTTATGGAGATAGATTAGAAGTTGTTCACCTATTCTAAGTCCAAGATGTACTAAAGATGTTTACTATTTAAGATATTATATATTTTTGAAGCATTAAAGATATCCATTATTTTATGTATGAGTTGATATTTGAGTTCAAGATGATAAGGATATAACTTTAGAAATAAATCATAATTAAGGTTTATTTACTTAAAACAATTTTGTTCAAGATTGGAAAGGTTCCAATGTAGCAATGGTTGCTAATTAAGCCATAATATATTTTTCATTAGTAGAAATGATTAATTGGATCAATAAATTCTTAAGTGAACTTAATATAGTTCCTTGTATTGTACAAGACAGTAATGTACTGTAGAATATTATAGCTATTGGGCATGTAAAAGGAGCTAAGGTCTCATCAAAGACCCAAAGAAGCATTTAGTCAATTTTTCTTAATTATGATGATAATTAAGATGAAAGTTGTAAGATTTAAGCAAGTGTTAACTATAGAGATTCTTGTAGAATTTCTCATTAAGCCATTGTCCCAATAGTAGCATGATCATTGTAAGGTGATATGGTATAGGATACTTAAACGATTGGCTTAATGCAAGTGGGAGTTTGTGGTTTATACCATATATCCAATCGATTGGTTGTAGTTTAGTAACAAAATAATTTAAAATCATTCTTTATCTTGTACATGTTTAGATATATAGAGTGGAGCCCAGTCTAGCCTGACCTATAGAATGGGCAACCTGTAGCCCAACAGGCTTATGGCTGCCAGTCTGTGGCTCGACTCAACCATGGGTCCCGACCCGACCCGACCCTTCTATACTTTTTTTAAAGAAAAATTTAACAAAATGACGTCATTTTGCACATTCCCTTCAGACCACAGGCTGGGATAGCCTCAGCCCGAGCCCGACCTGTGGCCCAGTTTGGCTAAGTAGTCTTGGCCTGTGGCCCGACCAACCCAAGCCAAAGTTAGGCTAGGCTGAGGTAGGTCAAAACTGCTATCCCTATAGTTATATATGATAAAGTCCATGAAATAATTATACATTACAAATAAAATTATAATGAGATCATAATTATGAGATTTATATTGCATTCATATAGTATCCCTAAATTATTCCTATTCATTGTTCTATTAAGAATAGACATTAGTAGAGTATAAAAATACTATCACACTTTATGTTTTTCTTTGTGAAGGAAGTAATTGATTTCATAGGCTAAAGTACGGAGATACTTAAACAAATATGCGGGTGCTTATTAGAGAACAAGTTTATTGAATTAACCTGATATGAGAAATTCATTTGGAACATTACTTGTATGTCTATCAAAATTCTCATTGTGATGATTATATAAGTGATCTTTTGACTTGAGTTCTCCAAAGTTATCTTGTATAGAGATTGTTATGTTTTGATATTACTTATAACCTATTTTAATCATGGATAGCTCATTCGGTAGTCATTAGATGTAACTACATAGACAAGATGTGATTCATCATCCTAAAGTAATTAAGAAGAATGTTTTGTTGTTCTAGATTAGTATTAATTTGGGAAATCTTTGGCCAAGTGATCGCGGCTTTGTCGTTCGATCCTAAAATCGACCTTGGAAACCGGTCAAATAAAATTCCAAGATTGCAGTATAA
>JAOTBA010000005.1:12757882-12787710 GCA_025629845.1 Erythroxylum squamatum | reverse complement strand
GCTTTTGTCTATTTTTCTTTTTCATTTGTTTGTCATCAAAATTATTTGATACGTGAAGTCTTTTTTGACTTAACAAGCTTCTTTCTTCCAATTATGCCCCTCCTTAGCCTTGTTCTCCCAATTTTGTCCTTCTTTTGTCTTTTATGGCTCTACTCCTTTAATCCACTTAACTCCTAAAGCTAACTTAATTCTAACACTTCATTCTAATTTCTAATTTCAATATTTTATTCGTACTTGCTAATTAATGGCTTAACTCTATATAATAAAACAAATAAAAAAATTCGAGGTCCAACACTAAGATTAAAAAAGGATGGATGTTTTTAAGTTTTATGATTTGAATTATGAATTGCCTTAGGAAAAACAAATGCTTAAGTATGGGGAAGTTTGATAAATGCTTAATAGACTATATTTTTAATCCCATGTTTAATACATTTCGTTCGTTCATTTGAGAGTTTTATTGTTTTTGGTACTTAAATCGTTCCTAATATGTTTTTAGATCTTAATTACCTTCATGGATTAAAATGAACAAAAATCAGGCAGAATCGAGGCATGAACAATTGAACATGTTTATTGAGGACATGTGTTGGTGTTGGTGTTGTACACAACCATGTCTATAGATTGTGTAAGTTGTTAAAAATGTGTTTTTGCACAACTGTTGACTGTCAAAGTGAGATTGAGGGACACAATTGCTAGAAATGCATGTGTCCGTGACTATGTCCAGTGTAGAACCCTAATTTTTGAAGTATAAAAAGCAAATAAGAAAGGGAATTAAAGGAGTTTGTGTTTTTAACACAGTTTTGAACCTTAGAGCAGTGGAGAAGTGAACACTAATTAAGAGATCCGAATAGAGAGCATATTTTCATTAAAGGTTCAGTATATTTTGTTAGAGAAAAGGGAATATATCATGAATTATCTTTTTTTAGTTTTTCTTTTGATTCTTTGGATATGTTTTCTATTTTATGAACTAAGATGAATTTTGTGATTAGATTTTTTATTTAAAGCAACCTGATTTTTAATTCAATGGATTCGATTATATGTTTTGATTTTTATTTAATTGATATTTTATGATTTTATATATTTGATATTGAGAAATCCTTTGGATGATCTTGTATAATTGAAGGGAGTTATACGTAATCCTAGAGTAAGACACCATAAATCTTTTGGAGTAGGCCCAAACCTAATAGTTAAACTCATAAATTAATTAAAGCAATCTTAGGAGTTTTAATTAGAAAGAGATTTCAGTTAATTAACTTAGGATTAAGTGTTGACAATCTTGAAAAAGATTTTAACATAAAATTTCCCCAAGCTATTGATCTTTAATTAAATTATATAATAAAGGGTTAATAGCTTAAGAAATCGTGAGGGGATTCATTACTTGGGCATTGATTATTTGATTTGGTTAATCTTTGTGCGATTTGCATTCTTGGTTATTGGTTGTATTGAACATTAGTTTGGTTTTATCATTTTAATTAAAACCACCACCTTATTTTATAGATTAGATAATAAAAAAGAGGTAACTACTAATACTTGTAATCCATGTAGGATCAACACTCAATATTCACTAGGTCTTCCAAGTCTTTTGCTAGGTAGCTGGTTGAGTGAGATAAGATAGGACTAAAGGAAGGGTGAAGTAAACCAACCCTAAGAAAACAAAGATACAAGTAGATAAGAGAAGGGGAGTCCTAATATAACAATAGCTTACTAAGAATAAAATGAAGGAGAAAATAGAATATAATAGATATTAAAAAAAGTTGACAAAAGCATAAGAAGCTAAACAACAAATGTTATGCTAAATAAGAGGGGAGAAAGCAATTAAGTAGCAACAAAAAAAAAATGAAATGATAATCTCACAAAATAGACACAATTGAAACTTCTCTAGCTAGTTATATTCATCTTACATTTCCATTTTTACTTATTTAATAAGAGGATAAACTTATGAACATATATATGTCCTCAATAATTATTATTTTTGTGTGATAATTTCAAAATTAGTAAATTAAGTTTCTTCTTTTAAAATAATTTTCTACTCAAAGCACTCAAAAACCTATGTAATTATCAAAATAAAGTAAATTTATTGGTTGATTAAATTATTTTTAATAAATTTGTTAGGGAAAATTTTTATCAACCTTCTTTTTTACAATTTTTAGTAAGTTTGTTAATTGAATAAGTTACATTTCAAAAATTATCATTAACTCAACAAAAGGTGTTTGATTTGCATAGGGATAAATTTTGCAATAATAAACTTTTTTTAGTATTTTAATAATTTTGTACGAAATATGTCACGCTAAAATTTTCTTATAAAATAGATATTTAATCAATAACAATATAATAATGTAAAAAAGGAATTAAAGAAAAATTTTATGAAAATGAAATAGGTAAATAATTTTTTCGTTTTTTAATAAAATAAAATTGTTGCTATTCAAGAGTCATATAACATAATTATATATATATATATATATATATATATATATATATAAACTAGTAGAGAAAGTTTAGTGAATCCAAAATCCCCTTATTTCAATCTTTTAGGTTATTTAATTTATATTTTCAATTAATGAAAACATTCCTTTTCACTTTTAAAAATGTTGTTGTTTATTGACTTTCTTATTAAATAAATTTTTGATAAAATTATAATTTTGAAGAAAATATTAGAATAGCTCAATCATAAATATATATTTCTTAACTAAGAGAATAATTTTTCAACTGTAGATTTTATTTTTTCTCTCAAGACCTTATCTAACGTTCTTTTAGAAAGTCATAAAGTCTTTCAAAAATTCCTAAGTTATTAACCATAATTCAATCGTTTAAAATTTTTAACACTAAAGGATTCATAATGAATGGTCAGTGATGCTCAATTTTGAATAATATTTTAAAAATTAAACTAAAAGTTAAACCGGTAAAACAAAAGGTTTAAGGTAAATTGAAGAATTTGAAATATGATTGAAAGAGATTTTCTTTGCCCATTAAAAAAATTACAGTTTAATTGAAAAAGGAAATTATTAAATGTAATTATTTTAGTTTAATAAGAACTTATTAATTTACAAATTTCGACCGATTAACTATAAAACTAATCGATTTTTATCAACAAGAGTTATGAAAATAAATTGAATCAAAAAGTTAAAAATCGAACTGAAACGTTAGCCAATTCAAAATTCTTGCGGTTGAATTAATTGAATTTTTTAATCATTCCCTTCGAGTAAATCAATTTGCATAAGATATAATCTCCGTAACAAACTTTCCTAATTTTTTAAATGATTTTAAATAATTGAGAAAAGTTTTTAAAATTGTTGGTACTAACATGAAATCAAGATATGAAATTTATCTGGAATTTCATATATTATTAATAAATCTACTTTAAGAAAGTTAAATAGAAATTATGAACTAGCTAAGTTAACTTACATACCTTTACGTGATTTTCCTAACTTTTTTGCAATGTTGACATATTTAAAAGAATCTTTCAAATTTATACTTTGTAAACTTGATTTTTTAAAGTATTTATGTCTCGAGTTTAGTAGTTTTTATACATACATAACTTTCTACATAACACTCATTTTGATTAATATAAATATATTTTGTTACCATGAAAGTATATTATAATAAAATCTAAGGCCTACAAAGGAACTAGGAAGAAATAGGTTAATCTATATTGTAAAACACATAATGAAGTTTTTAAAATTTTTCTGCTTAATTCGTTTATTCCCTTTCTTCAATGCAAGAAGAAGAACCAAACATCAAGATGTGAATGGTTAATTTGGTAGAATATGAGGTGGGCCTGATTGTTAGGTAACTGGAAATGAAACAACTCTGGAAACACGTGAATATGGATAAGTGGAAGCTATAACATGTTCATTATAACATGTACACATTACGGGAGAGTGAAGTTGGGTTGGGCTTGGGCCTAACTTAGCAGTGATGTCATAGCGAATCTAACAAAAAATAAGTGAGGTCGTAGGAATTACATTCCTCTGTTTCGACTGTAACTCGCACGATGGCTGGTATTGAAGAAATCCTTGGAGATTTGAACAAAGAATCCTTCGTTTCACTGCTAAGGAAGGTCATAGGAGAATCCAAATATGTGCAAAACAACCCTCCAGAGCTTATACCAGAAGAGGACAGAGTGGTGAAACATGTGTTGGATGTTCTCCTCCCTCTTAGCACAACCTCTGGAGGAGGCCCGTTGATTGTGAATCATGTCTCCTATTTCCCTGGGAGAGGCAATCTCATCGTTCAGTACCCTGGCACTGAACCAGGAAAGGTCTTGTCGTTTGTCGGCATGCACATGGATGTTGTCACTGCTGATCCTAACGACTGGGTTGAATTCTATCGTCCTTTTCATTTTTCTTTTTCTTTTATATTTTGATTCAAGTGAACTGGGTTTGGTTTGGATTCGTCGTATGAGTTTTGTAACTTTGCACTTAAGGGTTGCGTGAGTTATCAGTTCCTAATTGATGACTTTGTTTCTTTTCTTTTTCTTTTTGAGTTTATGATGCAATCTCCTGGTTTGAATTTGAGCTGGATTTAGCTCTTGGCTTCTTCTTTTTTTTCCTCCCCTTTGTTGCGGTATATTTGGAAGTCTTTACTGATTGTTTTCCTGAAAGATGTGATTTTTTGGTGCTTTGATTTTGCGTGGCCATAAAAGTCTGCATTTTTTTTAATTTGAAGTTTAGCCATTTCAAGAGAATTAAACAATTTGATCAGGGTTTTGCCTTTTGCAATAGAGGTATTGAGCTTATGAAAATTTATTTATTAAGTGATGGCATT
This sequence comes from Erythroxylum squamatum, assembly GCA_025629845.1. Classification (NCBI taxonomy): domain Eukaryota; kingdom Viridiplantae; phylum Streptophyta; class Magnoliopsida; order Malpighiales; family Erythroxylaceae; genus Erythroxylum; species Erythroxylum squamatum. The sequence continues at coordinate 12,782,949 of JAOTBA010000005.1, read as the reverse complement.
ACTTGTTGAGAGTATCCCTGAATTTCAGATTCCTTGCTCTTTTTTTTCAATTGCAAATTGTTTCCGGGAAGGCATACAATGAATTTATTATCCACGTTACATTCTGGCTGGGTTTGCAGGAGTTTGATCCTTTCTCATTGAGCATTGATGGGGATAAACTCCGTGGCCGTGGAACTACAGATTGTTTGGGACATGTTGCCCTTGTGACTCTACTGATGAAAAGATTGGGAGAGACTAGGCCTAAATTGAAGTCATCAGTGGTTGCGGTCTTTATTGCTAGTGAAGAGAATTCTACAATAACAGGGGTTGGTGTTGATGCACTGGTGAAAGACGGGCTGCTTGATAAACTAAAAGGAGGTCCTCTGTAAGCAATTTATTGATTGAACAAAAACTATTTTACATATGAAAAGCATCATCATTTCCTGGGGGCTTAATGAATATATTTCCCATTCTTCTCTTTTTTGATATAACATAATCACTCCAGTGCCGTGTTTCCAGATTCTGGATTGACACAGCAGATAAGCAACCTTGCATTGGTACTGGTGGGATGATACCTTGGAAACTTCACGTGACTGGCAAACTTTTTCACAGTGGTTTAGCCCACAAGGTAGTTATAAAAACTATATGTTGTACGATTGGTCATCTATCATTTTGAACTTTCTAGTCAATGTCGATTTATTCTCATTGCTGCTTAATTCTGCAAGTTGTAAAATCTTCAACCTTCCGATTGGTTTCTAAACCTCAGAGATGGTTGTAGAAAATCCAATAACATGTTACCACTATTATCCTAGCATGATATACACTAGTGTTATAGATATTTTATGAACAACTTCTTTATAAATTCCTGTTTGCAACTTCTTACAACAATACCTCTAGCCTTTTTTTTGGGTTGTTCAAATGCTTGATGAATGAACCAGTTAATGTTAAAAACTTGTTCTTGGACTAGCGACACATACTTGCCCCATCTATGTGAAAGTGGGCATGGTTTAGTATTTAGCAAAATACCTGGAATGTATGGTCCTCAATGGGTCAGATGTGAAACAGGGTATGAGCGCACTACAGCATCAAGCTTGCAATTTGTAGAGAGTGTGAACCTATACACACTTTCTGAGTCTTTCAATTCGTTTCCCTTTTCCAACGGTTGCAAGTTCAAGACTTGCCTAAGAATATTACCATTGAATTACATAACCAATTTCAACTTGGTCTTTGTTTATTACCAGTTATGGATTGTATGCAGGCTATAAATGCGTTGGAGCTAGCCATGGAAGCCCTTAAAGAGTTGCAAATGCGATTTTACAAGGACTTCCCACCTCACCCAAAGGAGCAGATCTATGGATTTGCAACACCGTCAACAATGAAACCAACCCAGTGGAGTTGTAAGCCCCATATTAGTTGTATTTGTTTATTGATTTAACTAAAGAATGTCTTTTGAATTTCATGTTTCTTTCAGATCCTGGAGGAGGGATCAATCAAATCCCAGGCGACTGTTCAATTTCAGGAGATGTCAGGTTCATAATCTTGTTAGGAAGATGTGATAAATACTTTTGATATCAATATTGCTAACCATTTTTTATCATTGGTCCTTGCAGGTTAACTCCCTTTTACAAGTAAGTCATGTTCCTTTTTTATTTTTCTGAAATCCAAAGTCTCAGCCCCTCTTTTTAATCTGTTTACAGGCAACTTTGAATATTTATTTCCTTAAAGACTTCAACAATAGATCTAGGTAACAATTTCTGATATTTCCTCTGTTGGAATGTTTCTTCCAGTGTAAAAGATGTGATGGCAAAGCTACAAGAATATGTGGATGACATAAATGACAATCTAGACAAGCTAGATACGCGAGGTCCAGTTTCAAAATATGTGCTACCGGAAGAAAATCTGAGGGGAAGGTATCTCCTTTGTTCTGCATTCATTATAAGTAGATTTAATTTGGATGAGTCCAAATTACTATACATAATTGAGCTTACATGTCTAGGAAATGAATTACTTTTTTTGAAGGTATGTGATCTACAATATGTTTAAATATTTGTCTTTTTGTTAACTATTGATGGTTATTTATCTTGCAGCCTTACTTTGACATTCAATGAGGCAACGTCTGGGGTTGCTTGTAATCTTGATTCTCCTGGCTTCCATATATTGTGTAAAGCAACTGAAGAGGTAGTTGGACATGTGGAGCCTTATTCCATCACCGGGAGTTTGCCACTTATACGAGAGCTGCAAGTCAGATATATCTCTTCTTACGTTACTGCATGTTCACAATTCAATAATCATTTCTTCATTATTGTCTCCCTTACATTTTGCAGGAAGAAGGTTTTGATGTTCAAACTGCAGGCTACGGTATACTTATTCTGACGTCTTGCTCTTCATTTAAGTTCTTTAGAATGCTAGGCTAAATGATGTCTTGTCTACAGTGATTTTGAACGTTTGCTAAAATGCCTTTTGTAGCGTCTCATCTAGTAGAGTTGTTGCTGATTCCTGGTCCATGCTTTTTTTTCCCCCTTTAGTCTTCAAGTATTTTATTCTTCTTGCCTTCATATGATTAGAATAGAACGTTAATTTGCAAGTTACAATAAGAGATGTTTGAAATTACAGTCAAGACGTCTGTCCCCATACACATTTACAAGAGTATGAAAACACCAATTTATTATTTGAAGACAGTTCTCCCCCATCTCACTGAAAATATTGGAGAGGTCTTATCTTGCCAACAATTTTTCATATATATCTCCATCTTGGAGATAAATATCAGTGTCAAAATTCTTTGCCAGACTTATGGAGCTTTCTTGTGGAAATATATTTGACATCGAAGGTAGTAGAATCTGAAAGAAGATAATTATGCCAAGTTGATTTTACTTTTCTAAAATCAAAACTAGCGTGTGAATGTCCAACTTGGTTTCTAATGTAAAACACTCAAAAACCTTTCTGTATGTAGAAAAGAAACTGACATGGTATACACATGGGGTATACACATGGGGGACGTTGCTTGCTGGTTGCTTATGGAAGTTAATCCATTTTCTAATGAAATTGTTGTATTGTATAGGAAATCTTTGATCTGCTGATGTTCAAATTCAATCCTGCCATTTCATTGTTAAGCTTAAGTTGCTTTATTTATTTGTTTTTAACATATCATCCAGGTTTAATGGCTACATACCATGCCAAAAATGAGTACTGCTTGCTTTCGGACATGTGCGAAGGATACGGGGTTTTTGTTCGCATTATCTCTCAACTAGAGAACTGATGTACCCTAGAGCGTAGTGACAAACCAGATTCCTGCTTATAGGCATTAAAGAACTGATGTACCCTGGAGCGTAGTGACAAACCAGATTCCTGCTTATTGGCAATAAAGGCATGAATTATTATGATGCAATTGTTCTCCAATTTTCAGTGTCGTGCATTACGTATTTACTTGAGCTCAAGTTTGCTCCGTCCTACGCCTTAGAACCATACGTAATAGTACATATTTGCATTTAGAATGATGAATTGTATGCTTGCTATAGAAATGCTCATTCATAATCTTTATTATGCATTTACTTCTACGTTATACATCAAAGTCCAATCTCATATTTATATGTTACAAGATTAACGGGTTATGTACAAGTTTCCTCGGTCTACTTTTCCTAAAATCTTTTTCATGATCTGTTTGAGTTTGATTTTTCTAACTTAAGCTGCTTTATCCTCTGCCGCAATCGTCTCCGGTGATCGTGTATCTTCCAAAGGCCGTGTCCCAAAACAACCGCCGAGTATATGCCGTGAGTAATTATGGGTGCAAGAAGATTATTTGTCTGTTGATTGGAGTCAGGAATGAACAAGAAGAGTTTGGGCCTTCACAAATTATAGTAAAACTTGGACAAAGTAATCCCAAGACTAACCTGAATCCATTCGAAGCCAAGATAAAGTGCCAATAGCCCTTCTAGAAGGGGAGAGTAGATCTTCTTCATTTGCCTTCTCTCGTACCAGGCTGCACGTTTTGGAAGCAATAGAAGAGACTAGTTATATAAATCGAAATTTCAGGCAACGCAAAATGTGAGAATAGAGCGAAGTGCAATATCATGCAGATTTCAGATTCTTTAACTTTGATTTCAGTAGTCTTGATGATCTTCTGTCCTAGTAAAACAACATTTGATTATGACATCCTGTAATTATTTATCCACGACCACTCAAACAATAAATGTAAAGTGGATGTCCAGTATCCTTGAACACTCTCTGAAACAATAGTAATAAAATAGATGGAGGGGAAAGCAAAAAAAAAAAAAAAAAAGGTAATGTAACAAAAAAGCAATAGTTCCTTGGTTATCGAAGAACTATTACAAGGAAGAGGTTACAGAGGCAGAGGACGTGGACGTGGACACAATAGGTTTGCGGCAAACCTGGACACACAGCAACAATCTGTTACTATCGATATGATTCAAATTACCAAGGACAGTCTCAACAACAACAACCAAATCAACAAATGTCTCGGGGCCAACAGTATCAACCATCACAAATGTCAGCCATGATTGCCACGCCCCAAATAGTAACAGATCCAAACTGGTTCCTCAAAAGTCGAGCGATACATCATGTTACGACCAGTCTTGAAAATTTGCAGATCAACAAAAATGAGTATTCCGGAGGTCAAGGTCTCACTGTAGGTAATGTTCAGCAACTGAACATCATGCGTTTTGGCTCAAGTTGTTTACCTACACCTCAATCTAATATCCTGTTAAACCACGTCTTGCATGTCCCTAAAATAACCAAGAATTTATTAAGTGTCCACAAACTCACTAACGATAATCTTGTTTTTGTTGAATTTCACAAGGATCTATGTTTGGTCAAGGACAGGAGAACAAGGAAGTGCTTCTCAAGGGTACAACTAAAGATGGATTATACTGTCTTCCTCTTCCTCAAGCTGCTCACTCACCTCACTCAACAACCGCCACTTATCCTACTGACTTTAGTCCAAAAACCTATATGTCTAGCCTAAACAAGACAAGTACGCTTAAACTTTGGCATACCAGACTTGGTCACCTACAAGAGTTTGTAGTAAAATATGTTTTGAAGCTTTGTCATATACCTTTCAGTAATAGTATGTTTTTGGATTTTTGTGATGCTTGTAACCACACGTTACCTTTTCAGCATACACAAAGTAAAACCACCTCTCCTCTACAACTCATGCATGCAGATTTATGGGGGCCTACACCCATAGCCTCAAAACAAGGCTTCGTTTATTATCTGCAAATTCTAGATGATTTTTCGAGATATAGTTGGATTTATCCGTTGAAAAACAAATTCCAAGCATTTGAGTTTTTCAAAAACTTCAAAGCAATGGCAGAAAAACAGTTTGATAAACACATTAAAAGTGCTCAAACCGATTGGGGAGGTGAGTTTAGAGTTCTTAAACACTTCCTCACTTCTCTTGGTATCTTATTCCAACATACATGTCCTCACACTCACCAACAAAATGGGAGGGTAGAGAGGAAACGTAGAGACATTGTAGAGAAAGGCCTAACTCTTTTAGCACAAGCTTCTTTGCCATTGTCGTATTGGTGGGAAGCTTTTGAAACTTCTATCTATCTCATTAACCGACTTCCCACACCTGTACTACATCATCAAACACCTTTTTATAAGCTTTTTGGTCATCACCCGGATTACAACATACTAAAAACCTTTGGTTGTGCATGTTTTTCTCACCTTGGACCATACAATCAACATAAATTTAATTTTGATACTCGAAAATGCATTTTCTTAGGTTATAGTCCAAACCATAGAGGATTCAAGTGCTTGGATTCATCTGGAAAATTTACATATCTCGAGATGTCATCTTCAATGATTTCGATTTTCCCTTTGCTAATGATCCTTCTTTCAACAAAGCCTTAGCTGAAAATATACCTATTACTTCAAAAACTTCCAGCAACCTGCACGTGTTAAGACGGTATGATTCATCTGAGATGGCATCTCAGAGAGGTATTAACTCCACCCCTGCTTCTTTACGTTGTCCACCTAATTGAAATCCTACTTTCCATTCTGATTATTCTACCTCAAAACTAGTACCTCCACTTGATCCTATAATTCCAGACATCTCTCATTCTTCGAATATACCTACAGCGTCTCCTACTACCATCGAACCACCCAACATAGCTATTAACACACAACTCATGATCACTCGTAGTAAAATAGGTATATACAAACAAAAAACCTACCTCATTAATCAACCCAAACCTGAAGAACTTGAGCCAAATAGTGCGAGTCTAGCACTGAAAATTCCTCAATGGCGACGGGCTCTTGAAAATGAATATACAGCACTCACATCAAATTCTACCTGGGAGCTAGTTCCACATCGGCCGGAGATGAAGATTGTTGCTAACAAATGGATTTTCAAAGTCAAATATAGAGCAGATGGATCCATTGAACGGCATAAAGCACGCTTGGTAGCCAAAGGTTTTACTCAGACTCCTAGCATAGACTTCATCGAAACATTTAGTCTTGTAATCAAGCCTGCAACAATTTGCACTGTCTTAAGCTTGGCAGTAACTGAAAATTGGGACATTCAACAACTAGATGTTAATAATGCGTTTTTGGATGGCTATCTGAAGGAACCTATTTATATACTACAGCCGGAAGGATTTGTTAGTAAAGACAAACCTCATCATGTTTGTCTTCTCAAAAAAGGCATTATATGGTCTTCGTCATGCACCTAGAGCTTGTTTTGATTGACTTAAAACTACTTTTTTGCAGCTGGGATTCTTTAATGCCAAAATAGATACCTCTTTATTCATTTACAACACTAATGGTGTTTACATATTGTTTCTTATCTATGTAGACGACATTCTCATCACTGGGAATACTAAAGATGCTATTCAACAGTTGATCAACAAGTTGAACAAGGAATTTGCCTTGAAGCAGCTCGGATCTAATTTGCCTTGAAGTAGCTCAGATCTCTTCACTTTTTCTTGGGCATTCATACTACCAAGAGCTCCCATGGTCTTCATCTTTCCCAGACCAAATATATCAAATCCTTGTCGAAGAAAGCAAACATGAGCACTGCCAATCCTCTTCCAACTCCTTATGACTACCAAAGAGTTGGAACATTACCGAAATCCAAGTTTCTATCGCAATATCATTAGAGGCTCACTACACGTTACTATCACACGGCCAGAAATTTCGTTTATTGTTAACAAACTCACCCAACACATGTAAAGTCCTTTAGAGGCAGATTGGTGTGCTTTTAAAAGGGTATTGTGATACCTTCAAGGAACAACAAACCAAGGCTTGTCTTATAAACCTTCTCAACACTTTGAACTTACTGCATCCTCTGATGCAGATTGGGCTACAGATTTCATTGACCGTAAATCCATTGGTAGTTATTACATTTATCTTGGTGAGAATTTAGCTTCCTAGTTCTCTAAAAAACAACAGGCAGTGGATCGTTCAAGTACAGAGTCTGAATATCGCTCCTTGGCTGCTGCCGCCGCTGAAATTGCATGGTTTCTTTCCTTGTTGCAAGAAATGGGGCTTAAACAGTCTCAAAAACCCATACTTTGGGTGGACAACATCAGTGCAACTTTTCTTGTTGCTAATCCTATCAAACATTACAGATCTAAGCATATAGAGATTGATGTGCATTTTGTTCGTGATCGCATTGCCAAGCAAGTTTTAGAAGTACGACCACCTTATGTTCCCACTTTGGACCAGGTAGCAGATATCATAACCAAGGTGTTATCCTCCAGTCGCTTCAATTATCTTAAAACCAAGCTCGTTGTCCTTCCGCCACAGCCTCACTTGAGGGGGGATTTTGAAAACAATTGTTAATTTCCCTTTATTCTGTAATTAGTTAGAGCGATAGTCTATTATGAAGTTTGTTACGTAAAGAGTTCTAGAACTCTTCCATTCAGTCGCCACTTAAGTCCAGCTCTCTGCAGAGAGATAGGTCATCTTCATCAAGAATGCACTTTATTCAAGTTTCATCTTCTTGCTTTTTATTAATTAATTATGATACTTCATCAAAGCAAGAAGAAACGTTTCTGGCTAACTGAAAATGAATGTTAAGAGGAGAGAAAACCTGCAAAGAGCTTTTTCAGATCTTCACGGCCGGAGCGAGATTGTAAAACAGGGGCGACTACATATGTAGGATCTGGAAGAAAATAAACAACTTAGGAATCAAATCATATATACCAAAAGAAAAGAAAATGAAAACGAAAGGCAAAAACTCTTGAACAAATTCGATTAAACCTTCTGGAGAGGAAGCCATATAATAAAGAGAACCGGTAAGAGCAGCTGTAATTACAGCTGCAAATCCCTGAGCGAAAGGGACAAATGGAGGCAGCACACCAGTCTGCACTTTGTCTAACAAGGTTTAATAGAGAGGTACAGAGAAACACTAACGATAAAAAAAAGAAGACTATTTATATAAACCGCATACCAGAGCAGTCATTCCTTTAGCATCTGATAGCAAATTGGTTCCCCTGAGGAATACATCAGCCAGAGCTCCCTGTGAAGAGGTAAAGGATTAATAGCATATGATCTTTTTTTTTCCAACAGTGCAATTGGTAAAGATATAGAATTAAGCACTTCAATCGTAATAAGATGATGGAGCCACTCCTTCTACTGTGCTTATGCAATGAGTGGATGGAAAATGCTAGCATGAATTGCTCTTAAGCAAGAGAGTAAGTGGCATATTTAACGAAGCAGGTTTCTAGTTCATAATAATATTAACCCAAAACATTCCACTTGCATGCTAAATAGAGAATCATCATATAAATGAGATGATCAACAACTCAAATAAAGGGTTTATTGAACTTCCCAAGAGTCCATAAAACATACAGTCTAAAACACTTGATAAAAGACTGAAACAAAATGATGGTTTGCATGCTCTGTAAATAGACATACAGTTAATGCCATCCAAGTTCATCGCTGGCAACAAAACAACAGCAGCTCATGTCATGGCAATGTCAGAACTAGACCACACAGCAATACTACCATAGAGTTAAATGTTTGATGGTTCCATAAATGGTGGAGTTGTGAAAACTTATAGATAAGTGTCCAACATCTAAATTGAATTCTTTCTGGTTAAAGAAACAGTTAAAGAGTTCCATGATGTAGATCACACAACTCTCATCCTAGAACACAGCACATACCTGAACAGCAGCCCGGTAGAAAAGCTCCTCCCCTACTGAGCTTGCAGCAACAATGAGTATAAACTGCAAAGATATATTCAAAGTGACGCAATTTACTGGATTATCCTTGCAGACATCTTAGGATTATTTCAGTGCAGAAAAGATTACCGGATTATTTCAGTGCAGAAAAGATTACCTGCCAAGGAGACATTCCATAAAAGAAGCTCCGAAGCTCTTCATCCTCAACATCCCTGATGGCACGAGCATGGGGCGATAATTTCACAACTTCATCCTGAAACGAGATCAAAGTGACCAAGTCTAATACAAGAAACGAAAGGTAAAGCATATGAACATCTGTTTCCTTTCAAAGAACAAAGATTTACGAAATTGAAAAGGAAACACAAGTGTTGAACATACATCAAGTATGAAAAGAAGGGCCATAATAGGTGGAGCAGCATATCCAAGCCCTTGTAAAATGGCATCTAAACAAGGATTGAACCCTCCCATGCTATCAATTCCAGTTATTGAACATATAAAACTTCCAGCCAAACCCATTGCTCCATAAATACCTGCAAGAAAAACCATCAAGCAACTTTCGTTCTCACTTCCACCTTTTACTTACAAAAATAATTACTTTCTTGTCTATCAGCGCTCAACCTTACCGATTCCGAAACAAAGTCTAACGACGGCGTCGATTTTCTCCCAAACAGGAAATTCTGTGACGTCGCTGCCAAAGCTCCGATCATATGTTGCCGCTTCCATGGCACTGGTTCCAGAAAAACTGCCATGTGTCCGCTCCCGCTCCTTCATCACTTCACCACTCCCTCTCTCCGCTGATGCTTTGACCACGTACGGCAGTATTTGAACTCCTCTCTTACTCTCTCTTCCTCCGTCACTCACCCTCAGCCTCTTCCAGCCACCACTCAGTTTACTATCACCACACGAGGTCAAAGCGTTCGTCGCCGCCGCCGCCGTTAGGTTCCCTGAAACTAACATCAACTCCATTAACAGATGTTTTGGCTTTGGCCTTCTTCTACTAGGAGCATAGCGCACTCTGCCGTCTTTCTCTCTGTATTCTAAGTAAATAAACAGAAAATTAAATGAAGGATTTGTGATCGTTGGATTTGATAAAGGAAATAATGCGACAGTTAGGAGTGAATGGGGAATGTGGTGTTTGTGATCCGGTGGGCTGGCTGGGGCTTTTGGGGATGGGGATATCGGCTGGACCAATGAAAAGGTAACACGTAGGAGATAACGTTGGCGGTGGCTTATCAAATTTTAGTTCAGGTGCGTTGCCTCCTTTTTCACCTTATACATAATTGCGAAATGAGACGTGAAAATGAAATAATAATAAGGGCAACAAAAACCAAAGAGAATTTTTAGTTCAACTGTATAAATATATAAATCATTAAATATAATTTGATATTATTTATTTATTCTGTTCTTAGTTAAATAGGATGAAGTTACGATTTTGGAAACTGGTGGATTATTAATCAACTTGTAATTACAAACCTAATCAATTTCGATAGCAACATGCAATATTTACATTTTTAGGAAACATGCTTATAGTTTATCATTTAAATATTTCTTTTATGTAATCCAAATTTCCATTGAATATTTGACATTACTTGATTTGAAAACTTTTATCATATAAATAAGGGATTGCCATATAGTTTGATTGAGTTACAAATATGGCATAAGAAACTAACCACTTAACATATATCTATGGATATACTTACGGGTTGTAGCTCAGTTGGTTGCGCAAGCTGGGCATGTGGGAAGAGCTCTTGGATTTGATCCCCACTAGACACACCTGCAGGGAAGAACGAGAAGCCTTAATTGTGACAAAGCCCCGATCCGGATTAGTCGACTAAGTAGGTTTGGATACTGGTGGTGTAAACCTAAAAAAACTATATCTATAGATATGATACAAGTTTTTGAAGGCTTTGTAAGGCAATTCTTATGCACCAACGTAAGTTTTGCTTTTAAGTTTTTTTTATCTGATGTGTTTAATTTGAGTGGTTTATGACCGATAGAGGAAGAATGCACTGAGAAAGCAGAAACAGAGAGAGAGAATTGGCTTCTGGAAATCTATTATATTCTTTGGTGGATCTTCATGACTATATTTATAGTCAATAATCAACAACAAAACAAAATGTCTTGAGAATCAAGAAACGAATATCCTAAACCCACTAATAATCTACTTCAACACCACGTACACCACCTGAACCCACTAATCATTCACGTCTTTCACTCCATCTCTTCCACGTAGTAGCGTCACATTCCCCTTCCCTTCAATTTTTTCCTTGTCCGCAAGGGAAAACATCGGGTAAGTCCTTGACATGCATCGAGCATCCTCCCATGTTGCATCTTCCATCGGAGCTCCACTCTATTTAACAAGTATTTCTTCTTTAGAGCGATATCTCCCTTGCTGCCTGACCCGTCGATCCAATATTTTCTCTAGTTGAGGTATCACGGGTTGATCATCCCTAGACAGTGGAAGTTCTGATCAAGTCACCGGATTTTTACCCAAGTACTGCTTCAGTTGACTAACGTGAAAGACATTATGGATTTTGGAACCAGTGGGTAATTCTAACTTGTAAGCTACATTACCAATCCTCCCAATTATTTGAAAAGGTCCAAAATACCGAGGTGATAGCTTAAGTGATGCTCGGAAGGCTACTAACGTTTGATGGTACGGTTGAAGTTTGAGATAAACCTAGTCTCCCACAGAAAACTCCACATCTCTCCTATGTCGATCTGCCATTGCCTTCATGCGGTCTAGTGCTTGCAGCAAGGTTCTGCGTAAGTCTTTGAGTATTTCATCTCTAGCCCGTAGTTATTCATCCACAGCTGCCAAATTTGACGTTCCTGGCATATATCGTAGCAGAGTTGGTGGAGAAACCCCATATACTGCCTCAAATGGTGTAATGCCGGCTGATGAATGTTTTGAAGTACTGTAGCTGTATTTGGCCCAAGAGAGCCAATCTTTCCACCTCTTCGGCTGAACTCCTGTGAAGCATCGGAGGTACTGTTCAAGAGTGCGGTTTACCACCTTGGTCTGTCCATCGGATTGGGGGTGGTAGCTAGAACTCATATGCAGTTGGGTTCCCTGTAGACTAAAGAGAGTTTACCAAAAATCACTCATAAAAATAGGATCTCTATCACTTACAATGCTTTTAGGCATGCCATGGAGACGGAAGATGATGTCCACAAATGCCTTAGCAACCCGCAGTGATGTGTTAGGAGGAGCTAGAGCAACAAAATGAGCATACCTAGACAATCTATCCACTACAATCATTATGGTACGATATCCACCTGAATCGGAAAAGCCTTCAATGAAGTCCATCGATATGTCCTCCCAAATCCTTTCCAGAATTGGCAATGGTTGCAAAAGACCGGCCGGTTGGAGTTGATCGGATTTGTTCCTTTGGCAGACTTCACAGCATCGAATGTAGTCTTTTAGAGTTTGTTGCATCCCTTTCTAATAGAAATCCTTTTTAAGCTGTGAGAGAGTTTTGTGTAATCCAAAATGCCCTCCCGTAGAAGTATTATGGACTTCTGATAGAATGAAAGGAATGAGAGTTGATTTCAGGCTAAGAACCACCCGTTCCTCTAAGAACCAAACACCTTCACGTTCTTGAGCCTTGGGGTCTATCGCAAATTGATCATAAAAAGGATCCATTTGGCATTCTTATTGCAACTGTGACCACTAGCTAGCTTGTGGACGTTATATAACAATAAAAAGGAGTTCCACCCTCCTTGACAAAGCATCGGCTGCATTATTAGTGGTTCCCTTCTTGTACTCAATTCTATATTCATAACCCATAAGGTTTGGAAGCTATCGCACTTGAGCCGGTGTAATTACCCGTTGTTCTAACAAGTGTTTTAAACTTCTGTGATCTGTCCGCACAATGAAGGTTTGTCCCAACAGGTAGGGTCTCCACTTCTGGACGGACTTGACGATGGCCAGCATCTCCTTCTCATAAGTAGAGTATTTTAGTGTTGTTCCTTTAATTGCTTCACTAAAGAAAGCAATTGGCCTCCTCCCTTGCATCAAGATGGCCCTAATTCCCGACCCACTAGCATTACATTCCACAACAAATGGTTCTTGAAAATTTAGTAACCGCAAGACAGGAGCTTGGGTCAATGCCTGCTTTAATTTTTGGAAGGCAGCTTCGGTTTCTTTGTCCCAGTGGAATCCCTCCTTACTCAATAATCGATGGAGAGGGGCTGCAATCTCTCCATAATATCGAATAAATTTGCGGTAATAACCGGCAAGCCCAAGAACACCACTCACCTCTTTCACAGTCCTCGGTGTGGGCCAATCTAATCACAGTTTGAATTTTAGACGGGTCCGATTCTACCCCTTCTCCTATAAGTATATGGCCCAAGTATTCCACTCGAATGACTCCAAAAATGCACTTACTCAGTTTTGCAAAGAGTTGATGTTGGTTGAGAATGGAAAGGACAATTTGTAGGTGTTGGAGATGCTCTTCCCACTCTTCCCAAGTTTTGGAGTAGATGAGTATGTCGTCAAAAAAGACGAGAACAAATTGGCGCAGGTAAGGCCTAAAGATTTCATTCATCAATGCTTAGAAGGTCAAGGGTGCATTGGTGAGACCGAATGGCATTACGACGAACTCATAATGTCCTTCGTAGGTACGGAAAGCAGTTTTTGGAATGTCTGCTTCTCTCACACGAATTTGATGATAACCGGCTGTTAGGTCCACCTTGGAATAATGGCATGCTCCATGCAATTCGTCCATGAGTTTGTCTATAACGAGAATTGGAAACTTGTCCTTGATGGTTATGGCGTTCAAGGCTCGGTAATCCACACAGAACCTCCACTCACCACTCGCTTTTTGAACCAAGAGTATTGGAGACGAGAATGGGCTCGTACTTGGTCGAATAAGACCTATAGCCAAGAGTTCTTGAACTTGTTTCTCAATTTATGCCTTCTGGTAATAGGGATATCTATAAGGACGAACATTGATTGGCTGGGAGTTGGGTATCAATGGTATCCTATGATCATGTGACCGATTCGGTGGAATAGATCTGGGAGTATCGAAAACTGACGCAAACGTGGTCAATATTTGGTTTATATCTGGTGAGTTGGATAAGGATTCGGTGGAATTTGCTTCTGGTGGAATTAGTTGAATAAAGAATCCTTCTCCAAAAGAACAGCTAGATAATAGGGCATTAGATTCCTTATTTGATAAAGCTTGCATTTCTTTTCCTTCTAACCCCCTGAAAACATAACGTGTGCCTCCTTTGTCAAAACTCATCATCAATTTCGAATAATTAGTTGTGACTAGTCCTAAGGTCGCTAGCCACTGTACTCCAAGTACCACGGAGGTCGCAGCCTCTAGAAGCACAAAGAAGTCTGCTTCAATCATACATCCCTGTATTAATATCTTAACACCACGACAGATTCCTAGACACTCTATACGTGAGTTGTTAGCAATTGTGACTTGGAACTGACCACAAGCTTCAATAGTCAATCCGAACCTAGAAGCAATTTTCTTTCCAATGAAATTATGGGAACTCCCACCATTAACAAAGACCATAACTTCCTTATTTTTCATCTGTCCAATAAGCCTGAGCGTTTGCGGGTTTTGAGCTCCGGATATAGCATAAAGAGAAATCTCAGGTATTAACGTGACCGACTCATCGTCCTGCTCCTCGCTCTCTTCTTCTACCACATCCTCAATCACAAAAAATTGAGTTCGAGCACACCGATGTCCTTGTACAAATTTTTCGTCACAGTAGTAGCACAATCACTTCTCTCGTCGCTCCCGTGCCTCTTGGTGTGATAGCTTCTTAATGGGTGTCCCTGTGTGATTAGTAGGGCCGGGTCCGAGTATCCCTACTCCAGTTGGTTGATTGCCTGTGCGTGTGCTTGTTATTGGGTTAATCCGATTCCCTGCACTTGTACGTCGCTGTAATGAATTTCTTTCCTCAACCAATCGAGCGACACTAATGGCTTCAGCTAGGGAGGTTGGATGCTTTATTTTTACATCTAGTCTCACTTCGTCTTTTAGTCCAGCGATAAAACATCCTAAGCGGAACGCATCTGGCAGCCCATCCACTCTGCTGGAAAGCTTCTCAAAGTTCTCCTGGTATGCCTCCACCGAGGTTGTTTGGCGTAAAGGAGTTAACGCCTCAGACGGATTCTCGTACTCCGTTGGTCCAAAACATCGTAGCAGGACCTGTGTAAATTATGGCCATGACAGAGGACCATGGTCTTTTGAGTACCAACGATGCCACTGTAAGGCTAACCCTTCCAAATGGAAAGAGGCTAGGGAAACCTTCCGGTCTGCAGGTACCGCTTGGTAATCAAAAACTGCTCAGCTTGGTAAAGCCATCCCTGGGGATCTTCTCCGTTGAATCGAGGAAAAGAGAGCTTCACGGGTGCCTTCCAATGCCCATTCCCCGTACTTGCACTTTCTGCCATATCAAATGGGGCATCTTCTCGAGTATGTGCTGGGGTAGCAGACGTCGAAGGTTGCGTAACAGGTGAAGAATCTTTGAAGGATTGAAATTCAGTGACTAGTGTCTGAACCAAGGCTATTAAGTTGCCCAACGTTTCATCTTGTTTAGCAACCATATCTGTAATTTCGTTTCGAAATTCTGCGTTGGTCTTCTGTCTAGTTTCCATAAGGAAACTGTCTCTGATACCAAGTGACGTGTTTAATTTGAGTAGTTTATGACTGATAGAGAAAGAATGCACGAGAAAGCAGAAACAGAGAGAGAGAATTGGCTTCTGGAAATCTATTATATCCTTTAGTGGATCTTCACGACTATATTTATAGTCAATAATCAACAACAAAACAAAATATCTTGAGAATCAATAAACGAATATCCTAAACCCACTAATCATCTACTTCAACACCACGTACCCCACCTTAACCCACTAATCATTCATGTCTTTCGCTCCATCTCTTCTACGTAGTAGCGTCACATCAGTTTCCCTCCCCTTCAATTTTTTCCTTGTCCGCAAGGGAAAATGTCGGGTAAGTCCTTGACATGCGTCGAGAATCCTCCCATGTTGCATCTTCCATCGGAGCTCCACTCTATTTCTTCTTTAGCGCAATATCTCCCTTGCTGCCTGACCCGTCGATCCAATATTTTCTCTGGTTGAGGTATCACGGGTTGATCTTCACTAGACGGTGGAAGTTCCGATGAAGTCACCGGATTTTTACCCAAGTACTGCTCCAGTTGACTAACGTGAAAGACATTATAGATTTTGGAACCAATGGGTAATTCTAACCTGTAAGCTACATCCCAATCCTCCCAATTATTTGAAAAGGTCCAAAATACCGAGGTGATAGCTTAAGTGATGCTCGGAAGGCTACTGATGTTTGATGGTACGGTTGAAGTTTGAGATAAACCCAGTCTCCCACAGAAAACTCCACGTCTCTCCTATGTTGATCTGCCATTGCCTTCATGCGATCTCGTGCTTGCAGCAAGGTTCTGCGTAAGTCTTTGAGTATTTCATCTCTAGCCCGTAGTTGTTCATCCACAGCTGCCAAATTCGACGTTCCTGACACATATCGTAGCAGAGTTGCTGGAGGAACCCCATATATTGCCTCAAATGGTGTAATGTCGGTTGATGAATGTTTTGAAGTATTGTAGCTGTATTTGGCCCAAGAGAGCCAATCTTTCCACCTCTTCGGCTGAAATCCTGTGAAGCATCGGAGTTACTGTTCAAGAGTGCGGTTTACCACCTCAGTCTGTCCATCGAATTGGGGGTGGTAGCTAGAACTCATATGCAGTTGGGTTCCCTGTAGACTAAAGAGAGTTTTCCAAAAATCACTCATAAAAACAGGATCTCTATCACTTACAATGCTTTTAGGCATGCCATTGAGATGGAAGACGTTGTCCACAAATGCCTTAGCAACCCGCAGTGATGTGTTAGGAGGAGCTAGAGCAACAAAATGAGCATACTTAGACAATCTATCCACTACAACCATTATAGTACGATAACCACCTGAATCTGGCAAGCCTTCAATGAAGTACATCGATATGTCCTCCCAAATCCTTTCCGGAATTGGCAATGGCTGCAAGAGACCAGCCGGTTAGAGGTGATCGGATTTGTTCCTTTGGCAGACTTCGCAGCATCGAATGTAGTCTTTTAGAGTTTGTCGCATCCCTTTCCAATAGAAATCCTTTTTAAGCTGTGAGAGAGTTTTGTGGAATCCAAAATGCCCTCCCGTAGAAGTATTATGGACTTCCGATAGAATGAAAGGAATGAGAGTTGATTTCGGGATAAGAACCACCCGTTCCTCTAAGAACCAAACACCTTCACGTTGTTGAGCCTTGGGGTCTATCACAAATTGATCATAAAAAGGATCCATTTGGCATTCTTGTTGCAACTGTGACCACCAGCTAGCTTGTGGATGTGATATAGCAATAAAAAGGAGTTCCACCCTCCTTGACAAAGCATCGACTGCGTTATTAGTGGTTCCCTTCTTGTACTCAATTCTATATTCATAACCCATAAGCTTTGGAAGCCATCGCACTTGAGCCGGTGTAGTTATCCGTTGTTCTAACAAGTGTTTTAAACTTCTGTGATCTGTCCGCACAATGAAGGTTTGTCCCAACAGGTAGGGTCTCCACTTCCGGGCGGACTTGACGATGGCCAACATCTCCTTCCCATAAGTAGAGTATTTTAGTGTTGTTCCTTTGAGTGCTTCACTAAAGAAAGCAATTGGCCTCCCGCCTTGCATCAAGATGGCCCCAATTCCCGACCTACTAGCATCACATTCCACTACAAATGGTTCTTGAAAATTTGGTAATCACAAGACAGGAGCTTGGGTCAATGCTTGCTTTAATTTTTGGAAGGCAGCTTCAGTTTCTTTATCCCAGTGGAATCCCTCCTTACTCAATAATCAATGGAGAGGGGCTGCAATCTCTCCATAATATCGAACAAATTTGCGGTAATAACCGGCAAGGCCAAGAAAACCACGTACCTCTTTCACAGTCCTCGGTGTGGGCCAATCTCTCACAGTTTGAATTTTAGACGGGTCTGGTTCTACCCCTTCTCCTGTAAGTATATGGCCTAAGTATTCCACTCGACTGACTCCAAACACGCACTTACTCGATTTTGCAAAGAGTTGATGTTGGATGAGAATGGAAAGGACGATTTGTAGGTGTTGGAGATGCTCTTCCCAAATTTTGGAGTAGATGAGTATGTCGTCAAAAAAGACAAGAACAAATCGGCGCAGGTAAGGCCTAAAGATTTCATTCATCAATGCTTGAAAGGTCGAGGGTGCATTAGTGAGACCGAATGGCATTACGATGAACTCATAATGTCCTTCGTGGGTACGGAAAGCAGTTTTTGGAATGTCTGCTTCTGTCACACGAATTTGATGATAACCGGCTATTAGGTCCACCTTGGAATAATGGCATGCTCCATGCAATTCGTCCAGGAATTGGAGTGGTTGAGGTGTCGGGTAACTTCGCTCGCCTTGATTCAACACTCCGAGGAAATTGATTTCGGCGTTCATAGAGTCGTGCAAGGCTCATAGCTGATGCCAACTCTCTGGGTTGTTGAAGTTCCACATCTATAGCTATGTAATCCTTCAAGCCACTAACAAAAATTTCTACCTTCTGCCCCTGTTCCAACATTCCAGCTCTGGACACTAATTTCTCAAAAGCCCTACAATAATCTGTCACTGATCCCTGTTGTTTCAGTTTTGACAATTCTCCCAATTTCCTGCTGTGAATGGGAGGTCCAAACCGTAAGTTACAATGGCGTTTGAAATCATCCCATCTAAGATTTGGATTATCCGCATCCAACTGCATATACCAGATTTGAGCATCACCTTCCAAGTGGAAAGAGGCAAGTGCCAATTTCTCCTCATTTTGGGTATTCTGATGACGAAAGAAGTACTCGCATTGATTGAGCCATCCCAAAGGGTCATCCTGTCCATCATACTTCGGAAAGTTCAACTTTGTGACCTTCATCACAGTGTGACCTTCGATCTGATTAGTAGACCGAGAACTTTCTACACCTTCCTTATCCTTTCCTGGATTACTTTGATCTCCCATTGCAGAAAATTCCAATTTGGATGCTGCTAACTCCTTGGATAATTCTTCGATTTTGGCATCCCTGGCCTTATTCGCCTCTTTCTCCTTGTGCAACAGTTTAAGGATCAAGTCAAGCTGTTGTGTAACTGATTCCCCCATAACCCCTGGCTCTGATACCAATATGTTAGGATCGAGGCTGGTTTGTGGTATATTACTAGGAATTACGTTTGTTTTCTTGTAATGACCTATGTTTCCCGGCTCTAAGGGATCCCGGAACCTGTGTTGTTTTAGTATGAACTCAAGAAAATGTTTTTCTCATAACCCATCATTTGTACAGATTGGCAACATATAGCCTTAGGAAAAAAAACAACTGACTTCCTATAGAGTGGCGTTACATACCACAACTCCACTACTCACTTAAAAATAGGAAACTGAAACAAATACCCACGGAAAAAGCAAATACATAAACTAGAAATCAATTAATTAAGGTGCCAAGTCATCCACTATATGGACGCCTCACTAGATTGCCCCTTGAATTTGCCATGAGTGAAACGTTGATTGCCTTGAGTGAAACGTTGATACTTCTTGTACAACTTGGGTCGTATAACATCACTTTCGCTCTCCCAAAAAAGCTTGTCCTCAAGCGTGAATTCTGGAAATCTGGTTCGGAAATCAGGCACCTTTTCCCAAGAGGCAGCAGCTGGCGATTGACCTTGCCACTGCACTAAGATTTCTTGGTCATTGTTGTGAAGACGGTGAGCAATAATAGCAGCTGGAATGAGGGTTGCAATCTCAGGAACGAGTTCAGGCAGTGGTGATGGTTGGTCCTGAGGTGCTGAAGTATAAGACTTCAAACTAGACACATGAAAGACTAGATGTAGCTTTGTGTGTGGTGGTAGCTCCAATTTGTATGCAACTGTCCCAATGCGTTGTAAAACTTTAAAAGGGCCACAAAATTGTGGTAACAGATTTTGATGCTTCCGTTTGGCCACTGTCGCCTGTCGATACGGTTGCAACTTTAGAAGGACCATATCACCCACGTCAAATTCCACCTGTCTATGCTTAGAATCATAATAATTCTTCATTCTTACTTGTGTCTGTGCTAAATTCTCCTTAAGAGCTAGTAACACGTCATCTCTTTCCTTCAAAGCCTGGTCCACGACTTCAAGCTTGGACATACCCGGACAATAAGATAGGAGCTTAGGTGGATTTCGGCCATAAACCACCTGGAATGGAGTAGTCTTGAGGGTTGAGTGATAACTCGTATTATAAGTGTACTGAACCCATGCTAGCCAGCGTGCCCATTTAGTCGGTTGGGAACTTGTAAAACAGCGCAAATAAACTTCAACAATTCAATTCACCACCTCAGTTTGTCCGTCGGATTGTGGGTGATAAGCTGAACTGAAACATAGTTTGGTGCCACTCAAACAAAATAGTTCAGTCCAAAATGCACTAGTCACATCTCTATCACTGACAATAGACTCAGGCAATCCGTGTAATTTAACTACATTATCAAAAAATATCTTAGCTACACTTATAGCAGTAGACGGATTGGAGATGGCTATTAAGTGGCAATATTTAGACAGTCGATCCACCACCACCAGGATGACATTTTTTCCTAACGAAACCGGGAGGCCCTCAATAAAGTCTAGTGAAACATCAGCCCAGATTTGCGAAGGAATAGGTAACGGTTGAAGCAACCCGGCAGGGTGAAGATTCTCCACCTTATGGCGTTGGCAAACACCACATGCCTTTATAAAAAGTCTGACATCTTTTTTCATCCCCCACCAATGAAAATCTTTGGCAATTCGGAAGAGAGTTTTTTGATAGCCCTCACGCCCTTGACAACGCCATACCAAATGGGGTATCTTCTCGAGTATGTGCTGGGGTAGCAAACGTCGAAGGTTGCGCAATAGGTGAAGAAGCTTTGAAGGATTGAAATTCAGTGACTAGTGTATGAACCAAGACTGTTAAGTTGCCCAACATTTCATCTTGTTTAGCAACCATATCTGTAATTTCGTTTCGAAATTCTGCGTTGGTCTTCTATCTAGTTTCCATAAGGAACCTGCTCTAATACCAAATGATGTGTTTAATTTGAGTAGTTTATGACCAATAGAGGAAGAATGCACGAGAAAGCAGAAACAGAGAGAAACAGAGAGAGAGAATTGGCTTCTGGAAATCTATTATATCCTTTAGTGGATCTTCACGACTATATTTATAGCCAATAATCAACAACAAAACAAAATATCACGAGAATCAATAAACAAATATCCTAAACCCACTAATCATCTACTTCAACACCACGTACCCCACCTAAACCTACTAATCATCTACTTCAACACCACGTACCCCACCTTAACCCACTAATCATTCACGTCTTTCACTCCATCTCTTCCACGTAGTAGCATCACATCAGTTATTCTATTCATCAAGAAGATATAAATGAGTACACTTTTGTTGTATATACCTCTACAAACATTTAGAAAAGGAATAGTGAAAGAATAAATGGTTATTAATGCAGCAGCTCCAAGACTCCTACATAAAGGATTAGGGAGAGGATAAGGTCCTTTAAGTCTGTCAAGAGTGCTTAACCTATTTATAACAAATAGCCATAAAATGAATAAAGCTTTTGGTGAAAGGAACTTATGCCATCTTGTATAAGTGCATGATTTCTGAATAGACCCAATAAGAGTTATTAGTGAAGAAGCCAAAAGAGCTACCTAATAAAAAGGCTCTATCCTCAAAATTGAGATTTAGTTAGTAATCATGAAAGCTTCTTTTAAATATGTTAGAACCCCTATTGTTGTAGGACCAGTCTCCATTACTGATCAGAAGCTTTACTTTTACATTATTAGGATAGTGAAGTATAAGGTTTTGAAAGTTTGGTGGAAGATAAAGAGGGCCTAAAGCACTCTAATTATCATAATATAACTAAGCTTCATTTTGATTCCCAATCTTCATTTTGTCTAACGGTTGTAGACTACTCCTAAGCTTCAATAAATTGATGTATACTCCATAAAGTGTCATTTCTAGGATTAATGATCCAAAAGTCTTTCCCTTATAAGTAATGGCTATTTATCCATTTTACTTATAAGGGCTTATTATTATTGAGGATTCTTTACATTCTTTTGAAAGTAAGACCTTGTTCACCATTGAGATTGACTGGATACCCAAACCAACTTCTTTCTTATGCAAGTAAATAGTATTCCAACTAAATTTGGCATGAGGTTTCTAGTGACCATATCCTGTCTAGAGGAAGTTCCTAAAAGCTTCTTTAGGTTTGTACAGTGCTTCTTTGGGAGGACAAGAAGGGAGGACCAATAGGTGTAGAGATTACTCAGTTTAGATATGATCAGTTGTAAGCTTATAATATAATTCAGATACTGATTACACTAACTACCAATTATACTCTTTATCATGTCAAAAAGAGGTTGACAGTTTTGGTAAAAGATTCTGATCTAAGTTATAAAGACCCCTAAGTAAGTAAATGGAAGGAGATCTAGGACTTAGTTTTGATATCTTAGCAAGAGCCTAAGCTGAGTTTAAAGCATTATAAGAGACTATGATATAACTCTTTTTCTTGTTAAAGCTCAAACTTGATAGATTGTTAAAGGAATCCAAGGAATTTATGAGATAAGAGATTGATATTGCATTAGCACCACAAAATAGGAGTAGATAATTAGCAAAAACTAGCTTGAATAATCTCATTTATTCATACTTCTTATGAAAATTGAACCCATTCTCTAACATGATGTTATACTAAATCAGAGGATCCCTTTGTCTTATTCCCTCTGCTTCCCTGACCAATTCAGAAGCTTCACCATTATTTAAAACACTATATGAAGGAGTTGTGATACATTGAGCAATCTAAAGAGATAAATTGAGGAAACCACATGTCTTCAAAGAAATTCGAATGAAGTCCCAATCCATAATGTGAAATGCTTTATGAATGTTAAAATTTCATTATACAATTCTTATTTGAGTCTTGTAAGTGTAGTTTTTGATAAGTTCTTGAGCAAGAAGGATATTATCTCCTCTTTATAAAAGCTACTTATGAAGGATTAATCAGTGAAGAAAGTATCAAACTGATTCTTAATGCTAAAAGCTTGTTATAAAAAGTGTTACAGTAAGTTAGTCTCTCATGAAGTTACGTCAGTGACCTTAGGAACTAGACATATATGAGTTTTTCTATAAATTTTCAACAACTTGGAGCTATAGAAAAATTCCAACACTAATTTACTCACCTATAACTTTAATTAGTCTCATTATTTTTAGGAAAAAATAAGCATTAAACCCATCAAAGCATGGTAATTTGTTGGGGTTTAAGTGAAATACCACCTTCTCGTTCTCCTTTATTATGAAAAGTTTTATGAGGGATTTATATTGTTGCCTTGAAAGTGAATTGGAAATGAAGGAACTAAGAGATATACCCAGCGATTACCTCCTAGGTAGAGTGCCTAAATGTTTTTATAAGTAGTCTTTTATAAGTGATACTAGGTCATTTTGTTTAGAAACTACCCTTATTCATTTCTAATAACAAAAGTTCTATTCATATTGTTTCTAGCAAGCAATGATATATAGAAGAATTTGGTGTTGCCATCCCCATTCTTAAGCTAAGAAACTTTAGATTTTTGCTTAATCTAAGAAGCATGGATTTCCAGAGATTCGGTATAAGCTTTTAAGGTATGCCTTTCTTTATTTTACTTTAACACATCTGAAGGAGAATTATAATAGGAATTATGAGTATGAATAAGATTATCCTTAACTTTTTTAAGATTCAAAGAAGAATTAAAGAGAGTAGAAGAGTTAAGACTTTTAAGCTCCATCTTTATACTCATTATTTTTTATAGAATTTGAATGATTCAAAGCCTGAACATCCAAATTTAACCCCCAAATTCCTAGACATTACACAAGAAGCTAAAAAATTTGAAAAGAGAATTCCTTGTTTAAGTTAATAATAAATCATAAATCTTAATAAGGGAGTGATCAAATCTAAGATAATTATTAAAGAATGCTACAAGAATTTCAGAAGCCATTCCAACAACCCTTTTTTCTATTGCTCCAAGTGAAAAAACATCCTTCATGTTTAAGGTCTATTACCTCAATACTAGTTAAGCATGATTAGAGTTTAGGGTAATGTTTACTTGAGCTTCTAACTCCTTTAGCTTCAGAAGATAAAGTGATGCTATTTAAGTCTCTTAAGATTAACCAAGGTGATTGAGCCAAGTTTATATTATAAATGGGCCGCACTTTCTTAATTGTTTATGCACTCGTTGACTCCTAATTGATGACTTTTGTGCTTTAATTGGTTCCTTATATCGAGCTCTCATAATTTGCAAAATTGTCAGTACATTGTCATAATTTGATATTAATTTCTCTACAATGTTCATAAGGACAATTGATACTGCAAGTGTTTTATTTTGTAGGAACAAAGGAGTCAACCATTCAGAAAGTCAACAGGTCGTGAGAATCTTTCCAGACGTAGTGACGAGCCAGATTCGTTAGTCGCGACGAACGAGCTGTTAGTCGCGACGAACGAGCTAATTCGTTAGTCGCGACGAACGAGCTGTTAGTCGCGACGAATTTTAATTCGTTAGTCGCGACGAACGAGCTGTTAGTCGCGACGAATTTTAATTCATTAGTCGCGACGAAGAATTAATTAATTAATTAACTCGTCGCGACGAACGAGCGGATCCGATCTTTAAATGGATAAATCTCTCACTGTATCGACCCGACCCGCGACCATCCTTTATAAACTTGCTGAATTAGGTCATCGGGAGAGTCGATTTTGGGAGAGGAAAGAGACAAACTTCACGACATACAGAGTCGGCTAGAGAGACGAGAGGAAGAGAGAAGAGAGAACACCGAGCGGAAGCCGTCGCCGCCCAGGGTTCCCTTCGGGGTTCCCTGGTAACTTTTTCTGTATAGTTTTTATCTTTTCTTTTT
>JAOTBA010000005.1:12743286-12754411 GCA_025629845.1 Erythroxylum squamatum | reverse complement strand
CGGGCAGGCGGGAGAAGCCTTGACTTGGTCAACGTGCACGTGACAATTCTTGGATGGACTATACCGAACCCACATAACATGTAATTGATGCATTGAAAAATGTTTTGCCTCCAATGGCACATTCTTGGAAAACTTGACTTTCATGGACATGACATATTACTCAATAGAACAATCATATTCCCAAACCAAACATAAAACCATTTTCTTACAACTCAATCAAAAGTAGCAATTATCACAATTACAAAGCAATTTGAATTTATTTTCAAGATTCACACACAACAACAAACTTAGGGCAAATTCTCAAGCATTTCAAGAACCATAAATGCTCACTTTAAAAGGTAGTTGGAAAGATCATTAATTCCATTTAGTTGAAAACATTTATGACTTATTAACACAAGTATAAAAATGTCACCCACCTGATTTTCCTTGCTTAAAAGCTTGTTCAAGAGTGTCCCTCTCCTTGCTCCTCTTGCCCCTCTTGCTCTTCTTGCCTCCCTTAAACAAAGACAAAAAAATCCCAATTCAAAAAAACTCAAATTGGAAAACCCAATGAACCCAAAGCATAAAATTGACCCTAGAATCTCTAAACCCATCCATTTTCTAAACTCTTTCAACCAAAAACTCTTCAAAAAACCAAAACATTGAAAAACCCTTACCTTAAATCTTCACCCAACCAAAGGGTTTCTTGGCTCAAAAGAGAGCTTGAACCTTCCTCTAGCTTTTTCCTTCTTGAAATAACTTCAAAACTCCTCTTAAACTCCAAGAAAAATGAAAACCCTAGCAGCTCTTCTTTTTTCTCCTTCTTTCTCTCTTTCACGACTCTCCCTCTCTTCTCTCCCTTCAATTTCGTTTCTTGCTTCTTTAAAATGAAAGCCAACTCATGTCTCTTGCTTTTATACCCTCATTAATGCTAAAAAGTCCAAAATGCCCTTACTTAAAAGCCTAAGTTCTTAAATGCTTAAGTGACATGCCCAAAATGCCCTTAATGTAACTTATCATTTCTAATACATCAATTTTCTAATTCATGTCACTTAACCTTATGCACATTAACATGTCAATTAATCCCAACACAATTAAATCTTGCTAGACCCCAAAAACATTAAATCATGCTTAGTCAAATAAAAAAAAATCAGGGGCCAACATGATACCAAATCTTCATCATTGAAAGAAGCTTCATCATTACCATCATTTAAATTCATTGCACCAAATGACATGTTAATACTTTTCCAAACAAGATCATCTTCCAAGTCACTCGCATCTATCAAACACAGTACCTTAAAAACCTAATCCACCAAAAGATCAATATTATCAATGCAAATGGGATCTACCAAACAACTTGTTCTATTAAGAGTTCTAGTAAAAAATAAAATTAAGTTATTAAAAAATTATAAGAAATTATATCTAACTAAATAATAATAATAGCACACCTTTCTCGAAGCTTTAAATTGTATAAAAAAAAGACCAAGTCATTCAACATTTTGTGGTCCAGTCTATTTTATTTCTTGGAATGAATGAATTCAAATGCACTTCAATTCCTTTCACATCCTGTTGCACTCACACGTTGACTTAAAATTCGAATTTCAAACCCTTGCAATTCTAGAACACCATTTCCTAATTGGTCTCACCAAGAAATCGTAAGTCTTAGAACAACAAAATTAGCATTACAAACAAAATAGCGTGATAATTAATTTTCAACAAGTAACAAAAGTGAAAAATTAAGTCTGTCTCTTTAAAGAATAACAATTGGCATCCTAAAATCACCAAAAGCCTCCTTATAAATCTCCACTTGTGAGCTTAGGAGATCTTACATCATCTTATGAGCAACAATAATAGTTAATAACATTCTCCTATTATCTTCAACTTCCTTTGTAAAACTTGGTATAAAATAGACACTAGGATTTAAAAATGTCTGAGCTGTAAACAACGAAGAGTAAAATTGCCTTTTCTATCTCTCATTGATGACTACAATATGAGGTATGTACAAAGAGGGTCTATTTTTCAAATTGACCTTGATTACTTCATTCGCCCTCTCCATGGCATCATAAAAATAACCTATTGTTACATTTTTATCACTATCAGCCCAACGAAGTACCCTCACCAAAAGGTCACAAACTCATATGACAAATTGACATTAGGACCAAAATTTAGTATCTTCAAGAATAATTCTTGAAACCTCCAATCTAGCATTAGACCTAGAATGCTAAGATGAAACTCACTTATTACTTATAAACATTTATCTCAACTCTTTCTTCATCATAATAAAACAATGAAGTGATAAGAAATTTGTTACAAATCTTGTAACAGCAGGACGACACAAAGTCCTACCATTAATGAAATTCTTTCTCATTAAATTCAAGACTCATGCATAATTATAGATGAACTTGGTCACCTTTTCTGCTTTTTGCGTAGTCTCATCAGTAAAAGGAAAATCTCTAACATCCCCTATATTTTCCAACATCAAGTTAATGCAATATGTAACACAAGGAGTCTAATAAAAAGAATTATAATTGCTTTATAATCTTCTTCCCTTTGCTTTATAAGTAGAATCATTGTCAACAATGAACTGAACAATATTTTATGGCCCAACTTCATTCACAACTTTATCAAATAATTTAAATAGAGTATTAACATTCTTAACAAGGTCAGATGAATCAATAGACTTCAAAAACAATGTGCCCTTTGCAGAATAAACCAGAAAAATCAATAGTAGGCTTATGTTTCCTATTTGTCCAACCATCAAACATGATTAAACGCCCAAAAATAGCCCAAGTTATTCTTCTTTCATCCAAATAACTTTTAATTTCATAAACAAAGCTACTCAAAAGTTTACCTCTATAATCATCAATTGAAGGAGCATTGAATCCCGAACCGTAAGAGGCAATATTATCTACCATAAGTTAATAATAATAAGACTAGAAAGCATTGAATACTATACATGAATCATACCACAATATAGTCATTGCCACGTCCATATTATGAGTCACTTCTCTTGACTGTAGGGCACTACGAATTGAAGGTTAAGCTTCCGGAGTTATTCATAATGCAAAAAAATTAGACACTTATCTTCTTCTGTTCCTAACATTAGGTGTAACATTCACTTCTTATTGGGTAGGTATATTACTACCTTCAACATTCCTACTATCATCATGAACACCAACAAACAAACTTCCACTACCAATTTTGTAATTCAAAATCTGTCTTCTATCTTTCTTGTGCTGATATTTTTCAAGCATTTAACTTCATGACTCTCTTTTTTTACAAGGTTCAACATCTCCTTTAACCTCAACTAAATGTTTCTTTAATCTGGTAATTCCTCCGCCTTTCAAATGCTTGTTATAAAATAAGAAAATGGTATGGTTCTTCATTTAGGGACCAATCCAACATAAGCCTAAGCTGAATCATTGTATCTTCTTGAAGCAATTGAATTACCAGGAGTACTTGAACTTCCTTCCATTTATTTGTAAAAATAAATGAAGACATGTATTAAAATTAAATTAATAACTTCATATTAAAATAAAGAACACATAATTTCATTATCAACTACTATCATAAAATATGTATTATTTAAGTCAAAAGTCCAAACTAACACAATTACACAATACACATATACATATACATATACATCTTATATAACATTACTCATTTTGTATTATTACGTCATACATAATTCAATTTCATCCATCACAATTCACCAGTAAGTCAAAAACCAACACTTTAAGTATGCAAGATACACAATTACACAATACACGTTTACATCTTATATAATATACATTTTATATGATTACATTATACACAATTCACCAGTAAGTCAAAAACCAACAATTCAAGTATTCAACATACACAATTACACTATACACATATACATCTTATATAATATAACTTATTTTGTAAGATTGCATCATACACAATTCAATTTCATCTAATATAATTGACCAATAAGTCAAAAATTAATAATTCAAGTATTCAACATACACAATACACATATACATCTTATATAATATAACTCAATTTGTATAATTATATCATTCAACTATAAACACTCACAACTATAACACGTTCAAATTCAACCATAACTCACAATTATAAGTTTACAACTTACTTTATGTAATCTCATAATTCAACTATAAACTAATATAATTTTTTTACTTATACAATTCAATTTGTAATATTTATAATTTTTTTTCTTAACTAATTTTTAACAATCTTTTGTTCATTGATTTTAATCAACATTCTTAGTTTCTTACTCAAGTTAACTCCACAGCCAATACAAAGAATGCACTACACAATTCAATTTAATCCAACAAAAAAAACTAAGAACCAACAATTCAACGTACAAAATTACTAGACAACACAAAGTCACAAATATACAATTCAATATTCAAATTAGCAATCAATGTTATGAATAAATCATCAACATTTCCACACTTTCAATTTTTCATAATCAATTTCCATAATTCACAACTTCACTTTTCCACAAAAATTATGGCAATTTTTTTTAATCTTCACTAAGCTAAATCTTTTATAGAGTTCTAGAGTTACGAGTCAGCAGGTGAGCAAGTTGGGATAAGTCGGTTCGGGTTGGTCGAATTTGAATCTAGATCTGTCAAAGTTAAAGGCCCTGTTTGGCAAACAGCGGATTGTATTAGCTGTTAGTTAATTCTATCAGCAGTTAACTGATAGCAGATTATATCAGCGGATAACATCAGCTGTTTATTAAAGATTTTTGATAAAGTTAGCTATTTAATATTAGTTGTTGATGTGTAAAATGACTTATGAGGGCATGATTTTAAAAAGAATCAACATTATATGAATATTATATTTCTTAATATTTCGTTGAATATTCTTATAATAATTTAGATTTTATATATTCAATTTTATAGAAATTAAGTTTATAACTTTAATAATGATGATGATGATGGTGATGATGATGATGATGATGATGTCATGATCATGATGACACATCCAAACATAAAATATAACAATCCAAATAAAATTTAAAAACACAATTCAAATAGAGCAAAAGAAATAAACATTTTCATTTAAAGCAAAGGTTTACAATAATTTAAGAATGACTTTTAACTGCCATCAAACTAGAAGCAATATTATCACGAATAGTTGTCATTTCTCGAGTTCTTTATTCCTCAACGCCTTCTTGCGTAGAGCTAACTTGGGATGATGTCATCTAATCATACAAGATGAAAGAAGATTATATACTTGTTAATCAATTTGCAATTGGTTTCACTAGTGAGTTACTTTAATTAGTTACAATTAAACTATTCCAACAAAATAATTATATAAATACTTTTTATCATCGATATGTTTTGATTAATTAATTAATTTAAAATTATTTGATCTCTTAATTTAAAATGAGTAATATAATTAACTTGTGAATATTATTCAAAAATTATATAAAACTTTATTGTAATATATTTTTATTTAACCAATGAATTATTAAATAATTAAACAATATTAGAAAAACATTAAAATAAATTTGTAAATATTAAATAATCAACCTTTAATGCATGATCAATAAAGCCCAAATACTAAGTTAAATTAAAGATTAAAATATAAGTATTCTCTAATTATTAAATTAGAGATTGAACATTAATATCAATTAGATGAAAAAGAATTAGACAGGTTGCTTTAGTCTTGCACATTCATTGGATGTTTTCAACTATGATACAAAATGAAACGAACCATACAAGACAAAATAAAATAGCATTGAAATTATCAGAAACCAATAAATACGACGCATTTATCTCAACAAGGAATTTTAATTGTCCACGACAAGTTACACTCTTACTTCTGAAAAATATGGTCGCTGTCCAACTCTCTCTTTCTTTTCTCTTTTTTTATGTATATCTTGATTTATATATTAATAAATGAATATCAACATTTAACGTACTAAACTTACTTATTTGTACAAATAAAAAAATAGTTAATTTATATGTCTGAATTAGAACTAAATAAAAACAACAATAAGAGCGTGGAAAAATAATGATGTAGTTGTAACCAAGATAATAATAATTCAAGACTTTCCATTTTCCTCACATTGGAAAAAGTACAGCATTGGATGATAGGTAAATACGTTGAATAGCTTTCTAAATTTCATTGGAATCCAGAAGACATGTAAATAATTAAATAATATTAGAAAAAGATAAAAATAAATTTGTAGACATTAAATAATCAAGTTTTAATGCATAATTACCAAACCATATGATTCGGACAATAAAACAATTGCACCTTTTAAGATTGCATATCTACTGTAAATAAGAAATTTTTAGAGATGCGGTATTTCATAAACATGATTGTTTGGAAGACTAATCTCTATATAAATAGGAATATCAAAACTATTAAAACACAATGGTTATGATTACAAATATTATAAAACTATTAAAACTAAACACATAAGCACATTTTTTCTTCTTTGCTTTTTATTTCTTCTTTAGATCTCCTGTAGCCATTATAGAATCACAATTCTTCGGCTCAATCCGTTCATCTTCATTCATTCTATTTCTACAACATACCAAATAACATAAGTCATACAACCTAATGAAAACTGTTGGCAGGAAGCAACTAACGATGATGAAGGAGAACAACTAACAATGGTGACTAACAATTGTTCAGGGAAGAAGAGAGAGAATCAACTTACTAAAGAAGACGTCACTGGTCGGAATTCGATCGACGAATTGTTGTAACGTTCTTTACTCTGCATATCAATGAAATATAGGAGATTTTTGTGTATAAATATGTTTTAATGTAAGATTGTGTTAGCTTTTCCATTTTAAAGGTGAAAAGAGATAGTAGAATAGCTATGAGTAATCAATGAAGTTATAAATGATATCTTGCTCCTCGCCTGTAGATGGGAAGGAACCGGGGAGGGGGGGAGAGATTAAATTGGTAATAAGCAAAAACAATTGAAAACCTTCACGATCATAGCAAATTCTCATGAAAATTCATAAAACATATATTTCTCAAATTCTCAACTTGTCAAACCAATTCAAAACTCACATAAGTCATGCATTCATCAAACTTGTCAACACATGTAAACACATAAGCACATCATAATAGTTTGGGCAGATCCATAAACATGACGAATTACACAATTTCACATAATGGTCTTGTGTAGCCGTAAACTTAAGGGAGTCCATGAAAGAGTTCCATGCCACTAGCGGGCAGGCGGGAGAAGCCTTTAACTTGGTCAACATGCATGTGACATTCTTGAATGAACTACACCAAACCCACATAACATGTAATTCATGAACTGAAAACAATTTGCCCATATGGCACATTTTTGGAAGCTTGATTTCATAAACTTGCTATTCTTTCAAAAACCATTTCCATCATTTAACTCATCAACAAATAACACAATTCATATACAAACATGTAGCACATTCTTACAACATTTAAAAAGCAATAAATGCACATGAATAAAGTAATTGAAATCATTTATTTCCATTTCTTGAAAGAAACATTAATGGCTTATTACTTAATTATAAAAGTGGAACCCACCTTGAATCTCCTTGCTTATAACTTGCTCAAATGTGCCTTTCCTCTTTCTCCTCTTGCCTCTCTTGATTTTCTTCAACATTGACAAAAATCTCAAATCAATAGGCATTCCAATTGAGAAACCCACAAAGTACATTCACTAAAATTGATCCTAGGATACCTAAACTCATGCATTTTTTAAGCTCTTTGAACTAAAACCCTTCTAAAAATCTAAAGATTAAACATAAACTTACCTTGAATCTTCACCAAACAATTTGTTTCTTGGCTCTAATGGAAGCTCTAATATCCCTCTTTCTTTTTCCTTTCTTGAGCAACTTCAAAATCACTGTTTAGAACTAAGAAAAATTGAAACCTAGTTCGCTCTTCTTTCTTTTCCTTCTTTTCTCCTTACACGACACTCTCTCTTCTCTCTTTTCTCATTCATGTTTTAGGCTTCTTCCAAATGCAAGACAACAATTTTTTTCCCCTTTTATACCCTTAATGATTGCACAATGTCCATTTTGCCCCTTGTTTAATGCTTTATGGTTTTTAAGCTTAAGTGATCTTCCCAAAATACCCCTTATGTAATCTTACCACCTTAACACTTTAATTCAATTAACCTATGTCACATAATCTTACTCACATTAACATAATAAATAAATCCCAAAAATTAATCCATTAAAACCTCAAAGTTAATTTAAATCATACTTATTCATCAAGAAAAATTTGGGGGCCAACAAAAATCATCAATCAACAGAAATTAAAAAAGAAACACCATTTTGGAGTTTCAGGATTAATGTGAAAGTCAGGTTCTTCCATATTGTCTGTGGTTGTCAAAGATAAAAATTTATGTAGCAATTTATTTACCTAGCAGGAACTTTCAGAGATATTAACTGCTAACAAATTGGGCACTCTTTGCTTCTTTGGCACCTACAAGTGTATGAATCACACCGTATAGCTCAACCTTAATTCTTATGCTAAACTAGTGCAAGGGGTAAAAAATGGTGATTCTCAATCTGTAAACTGAATTATATAAACTTACCATTCCAAGATGCACTGAAGATGATATTCATATTTGCAGTTAGTTATCTAAAAAAAGAAAACAAAATCCTGATCGGGATTCTCAATTCATAACAACTTAAAAGTAAATTTCAGTGCAATCCCATACTTTTTTGTGTATTTAAGATAAACAAAATCCAAGTTCTGCAACTGAATCTATGCTCTTTCTTCTCTCACTAACTCACTCACTGAAAAGATTTATAAAGAGAACAAAGCAAGTTCCTTTAAACTTAAACAAAAAGAATGAGTTTCAACAAGCAATGTTGGGCATCCTTCTTGCATTACATAGGGATCTGCGAATGAGAAAGACATCTGCTTTTACTTTACCCTACGCTCCACTGATTCTTCTTTGCCTTTCCTTTACTTTTTTTATTCAAATACACACAAACACACACTCATTTAATGTATATATCAAACACACTTAAAACTGATACCTACAATGAAAACCAAGAAGCATTAAAATTTAAAAGGACAATATCAACTTTTTTTATTATCACCTTCTATTTTTAATAGAGAAATTACTTTTTAACTCAATTATAAACTTATATTTAGTGTCAATTGAGTGACGAGATCAAACTCTCCAGTAATAGTTGAAGAGAACATCTCCAAAAGAAAGGGAAAAGGCAAGAAAATGAACGAACAATGCTTCAACAAACAAAAAACACAAAAGATCACCATCAAAAATCCTCGAAATGAAAGGATTCAGATATCACCAATGCAACAAAAAAAGCCTCACTACAATTACAAAAAAAGTAGTGATACAGTGACAAGGTCTTGAGACGAGAGATAAAGAAAGTGAAGAAGTGATATAGTGGTAGGGTCTTCAGAAGTGAAAGGCTTCGAACAGATACTGCAAGCGTCCTCGAGATCCTCATCAACAACACCTCCTGCTGGCAAAACAATAAATGAAAACATTCGCTTCTCCGTCACTGAGGAAGAAGAACAAGAAGAAGATGGAAAAGAATCGAAACAGTTAATAGTACCATGACTTTCGTAGAATCGTCGTCAAGTCAGCTTTTTATCTAGTCCTCGACATTGGTCTCTGTAGTTGAGACTCTGTATTTGATGAATTGTGCTAGTGAAGAGTTGTGTGTGATATGGTGTTTTGTGGGCTAACACAGATAAATGTAAGCGAGAGTTCAGTAGAGAGAGCCCAAGTTAGACGAGCCGAAGAAAAGAAGCGAAATTTGTTTAAGCAAAGCAAAGTTCTAAGATACCCACCAAAGTCTGACAAAGAAGAAGAACCCAAGTTAGACAAACCGAAGCAAGGCCTCAGTAAGAACGTCTTCTATGGCAAGAGCTTGATTGATAACGACCGGCAACTGGCGATCCTCTTTGGGCTACTCTTGCCATTCCTCTTTCGCTAAACAATGACCGATGACTGGCGATCTGGTTGAGACGTGAGAGCTACAGAGATGTGAGTGCCAAGAATGTTCTGGACAACCTAATGACACTACAACAAAAACATATAATTTGCAACATTTTTTTTAATAAAACGTCACGAATTGTTCAGACTTTTCGCGACGTTTTAAAAACGTCACAAATTATTCAGATTTTTCGCGACGTTTTACTAAAACGTCGTGGAATTGTTTAACTTTTTGTGACGTTTTTTATTAAAACGACATAAAATAACTTCAACAACGTTTTGTTGACTAAAACGTCGCTAAACCTTTAGCAACAAAATAATTAAAATGATACTTTTGGTTTCGTTGACGACTGCATCCTCACTACTACCTTTCTTTCTTTCCCTGTTCCTTCAACACCTTCAAATCTCCCTCTCAAATTTGCCCTTGGTCCTTTGCGCTCTCGGTTCTTCAAATGCAGCAGCTACCGTGTACGTCCCCCTTTGGAGCTGCGACGTCTCTTCGTCTGCCTCCCCCAAATTAAAACATAGCCTTAAAACGTTTTTTTCTCCCCCCAAAACGTCCTCTAGTCCACTCCCTGGTTTTTTTTTCAGTCTCATGTGCTGCCGTTTTACTCTTTTTATTACTAATGGCTGATGTCTGCTAGCTGTCATTTGTAATTCCCATCTGCTGCATTTTTGTTCTGTCTTTGCTGATGGTGTTTTAGTTTTAGTTTTTAGGAGGTTTTTATCACTACGGTTGTTTCTTTTGTCATGATTCAGGGGTTGAATTGCTTGCTAGTAGTTCTTTGTCGTCATTTCCTCTATTATCACCGTGTAAAGAGAATCAAAGTGATTATCAGATGAATCTAAAAAGGATATGGACGTTTCCTACTATCTGTATAGGCTGTCATTCTTGCAAAATCGTTGGAAGCAAGGTCTTTATATATATCGCATTCTCTCAGATCCTTTAAGATTTCAATTAGTTAACATTCATCGCCCTTGTCCAGTTGTTTTTTATGTTTAATTGTCCTATCAATGTTTTGTTTTTAATGGCATCTGCGTGTTTGATAAAATGCACGATCCAAATGTACATTGGTGTATGCTTGTTTTTTATTTAAAGCTTTTGATGGGATATATGGGTTCAATATTTCCTTAAGAGATTCATGTCAAGGTTTTCTTAAATGAAGCTTCTGTTAAGATTAAAAGGCGTTTTATATTTTTCCTGGATTCAAA
>JAOTBA010000005.1:12668025-12687771 GCA_025629845.1 Erythroxylum squamatum | reverse complement strand
TGGAATTTGTAAAACAATGCTTTAGTTGCATTTTGAGAAATTATTGATTTTGTAAAGTTTGTATTTTGGACTATGATATAAGTGGCTTGAAATGCCCACTAAAACGTTGTAAAACTCTTCTTTTGATGCAAATGAAATACATATGCATTATGTTTGTTTATGCCATGTCAAGTTTTTACATTGCTATTTTCAATTTTCATAAGGGTAGGATTGTGTTCTGAATTCAAGGGAAATTTTGGAATTATCTAGGTAGAATTAGTAAAAATTGTCTTCTTAGAAGTTATGGAAGATCCTTCTAGCTTTCCAACGATATGAAGTTTGTGATTTTTGGATGTCAGTAGGGGAAGATATGATTGTTACAAGTTAGGATACTGCATAAGATTTGTTTTTGTGACAACTATGGTGAATGATAGGAAATTGGGGTTTTGATGAACCAAATGAAGTGAGATTTGAGAATTTTGTGAGATGACGTTGGTGTTTGAGTTGTTATGAAGTGTTTTGGCATTAGAATAAGTGAATTTGGGAAGATAATGAGTGTATATGGTATTAGGATGGATGTTGGAAGCATTGGAGAGACATTGAAGGAGTTTGAGGGACTCCAATGTCCGTTTAACGGACCTTCTTGAGTGTAAAAACACCCCCAGGTTAGTCTATGTGGTTTAACGGACATTGAGCTCCCAAACCCGATACATGTCCGTTAAACGGACATTCATGGGACAAATGGCGATTTTTGACACTTTTAGAGGCCGAATCTGACTTTATGGTCTTCATGAAAGTTTTAGATCTAGACGTCTTCTTTCAAATGGTCTAAAAATGAACTCAATCCAACATCTAGATTAAAAGTTATGGCGATCGTGCCAAGATAGGTACAAATTGATTGAGGGTATAAACATGTGCTATTCTTTTGGGCATAACTCCCTCGTCCGACCTCCAAATGAAGTGATTCTTGAAGCAATGGATTTCTAAGATATGTATCTATCTCTCCATGAAAAATGGTATCTTTTGGAGTTGTTTTGAGTAAGTTTTCATTAGAACAAGTGAGAGGTCGGTTGGGAGAGTGTGTTTAGGGTTTGAACACCCTTTAGCTTTTTAAGCATATCTTGAGCTATAGAGCTCCGATTGAGATGATTCTTACTTCAAAACAAACTAGAGGCTTAGAGCTACAATTTCTATGAAGAAGTCAAGTTATGATTTTGATATTTGACTGATGTGAGCACACCACTCTTGTGAAGGCTGACTAATGGCCCTGCAAGTTAATAAGCACAAGGTTTTTGACTCCGGATGTTGGGCTCCGGAAACGGGGTCCTACATAAATTGATTGTTTACCAAAACTTATTCAATCTTGACATAGTTTTCTTACTTGATGAATTTTGATAAAGTTGGAAATGTTCATTTAACATCAAAATTCCTTTTATATGATGCTTTTTTGTACTTATGTTTGTTTTTTTTTCTTTTTTGTTAGTGAATCAATAAAAGATCATTGTTTGACTATTATTATTTACTTGGAAGAAGGTGCTAGTCATTGGAAAGAAAAAAGAGATTTGTACATATTATCTTACTAAGTTTTTATCTAAAATACATAGATAGACCTAAAATACCAAGGTATTCCTTCAATTCAACTAAGTAGAGAAAACACAGGGTATGTTTTTCTACAGAAAAAATTGGGGATACATATTGCAAAAGGTTGTGTTTGAAAGAAGAGTTGCAATGATATGACCTTCCAGCAAGACATGAATAACACATAATAAGTTCAATTTTTTAGACAACCTTACAGAAATTAAAAGATAGAGTAGTAAGTAAAAGTAAGTTGCATAACAAGAATGGATGTGGACAATAAATATATCATGTCCAAACCCATCTACATTACACATATCAACATAGTCAATCACCCTCCCTTCTCATACTTGGTATGAAACTCCTACTGCAGCTACCGGTTTACTTAGGGCTAACACAGATGACAACAAAGAATGATGTGCGACAATTTGTAGCTGGTGCGGAAAGTGGTCAAAATTATTTATAGCTGGTCTGAAAACACTCTATCATGGGAAGAGGAGCGAAGAAAAGGTGTGTGATATGAAATCCCAATCTGAAAGGGTAACAATATGAATGGGTAATTTAGGGTTTTAGTCCTTTTCTTTAAGTTTCTTTAATTTGCTTAATTTTACCTAATTTCTTTAATTAAGTCTTATGTGTACAGTTTTATACAACTGTAATTAGTAGTGTTTAGGGTTTTTGTCTTATATGACTTGCCACATCAGCAATGTTAACAAAGATATTGACGTTGGGCTAGATTTGAAAAAATTAAAAGATTGAGTATTTAATTGTCACTTTTAAAGTTCGGATTAAAATTGCAAAAGTGAGTAAAGTTTGAGAATTTTTATAACTAATCCTTAATTTGATAAAGGATAATTTACACTTGAATAAATATATAATGTATAATATTTAGAGTTTACTGCTATTTTGTGAATTTAATCTATTTATAGATAATCTCATACTTACACTTATACTATAATAAGCTTTCTTAAAGATGGAACTTTATGTTTATATAAGAATATGATCATGCCTTTTTTATATAAGAATATGATCATGCCTTTCCTAATAGAAGTCGAGTATCATTTATAAAAAGTTATTTTACATATTTATAAAATTCATAATTTGTATTTGAATACTAAAATTTTGTAGACTTTAACCCTGCACAGCTCATAGTTAATGGGAAAAGTCACATAATAACACTAAGAAAAAGATATGTTTTAATTAACATTAAAAATTTTCCTTATCAAATTTTATGTTAAAATTTTTAATCTCGTTAACATTTTTTTACCAAATTAAATGGTTAAAGCAATTATAACTAGGTTTTTGTAGTTAAGCATATTATATATATATAAAGACCGGACCTAAGACAATGAAAGCAAAATTTTGAAAGATAAGAATATAATTTAATCACA
The DNA here is from genome assembly GCA_025629845.1 of Erythroxylum squamatum. NCBI lineage: Eukaryota > Viridiplantae > Streptophyta > Magnoliopsida > Malpighiales > Erythroxylaceae > Erythroxylum > Erythroxylum squamatum. The sequence continues at coordinate 12,684,826 of JAOTBA010000005.1, read as the reverse complement.
AAAATAATTTATAATATTAACTCAAACTTTTAAAAGCGGTATTAAATATTTAAACTTTTTAATTTTTACAAAAATAATTTAACGATAAGTTCTTGTTAAGGTCGATAATGTGACGTGCTACATTAGATCAATACTTTTACCATGTAGCTTTTACCCCTAATTACTGCAAGTAGTCCTGTAAAAAAAATATTAATATGATGTGGTCAGTATTAACAAAGAACTTAACTTCTAATTATTTTTTTCAAAAAATTAAAAAATTAGAGTAAGATTAAAATTGAAAATCCTTTTTACAATTAAAAGATAACTTTTGTCAAATATTGGAGGAACGCTAAAACCCAAAATGAATAGGGTGAAATCGGCTCGAACTCTAGACCTCAGAACAACTTATGTACGCTATGAGAACATCGCGCCAGCCAACTGCACCACCACCCCACATGCCAGATTACCATCATTTTATTAATATAAATATCATTTCAATATTAAGGTAATTTCATTCTGCCGCTTCATGTGTCCACTCTGCTATTCAGATCACAAAGCTTTTGACTTACCTATTCTATCTGATGAGACGATGACGATGAGGTACACTTCTTTCTCACTTTTCAATTCTGCTCTGTTCTCTTTCTCGGGATTCCTTTACCCACACCTTGTTTAAAACTCGGATCAGTTTCTTCTTCTCACTTAATCCTACCATTTTTCTTACAAATTTCTTATCTTTTATATGGGAACCCACAGATTTCGTTTTTGTTTCTGTGAAAATTGATTTGGTAATTCTGGCGTTTTTCTCGTTCAGTTCCTGCTTTTGTGATTTACTATTGTGTTTTGTGATTAATGTCATCTGTGTCTCAAGAGAATGAGATTGAAACTCAATTAGCTTTAGTTTTCCCCTTTCTTAAAAAATAATTGTGCTGAGAGGGAGATTGAGGAAAACTAGTTTGTCATTTTCTAGATCAGTTCAAAAGCTTTGATGGTCAAACTGCTTAACATTGTGGTGTTGCAGATTTTGCAAATGACGCTTTATTCAAGGAATGATTGGATAGTGGAGACGTGGGACTAAAGGATAAAGAAGACTAGTGATATTGCGTGAACCAGACAAAGATTGCCATTGGTAAGGATCAGAACAAGCTGAAGGCAAACCTTATTTTGGCTTTTTATTCAATTTTATTATGCAGGTGGTATTGTTGTACAGAAATGGAGCTAGGGCAAAATATGGATGCTACTGAAAGGCAAGAGAGTTTACAAGTGAAAACCTTTGAGCAACAAGAGCGCTCTAGAAGCCGGAATGATGTTATGATCCGTCGCCTGAAGAACCGAGAACGGCAACGTAGATACAGGGCCCGGAAACGCCTCGAAGCAGAGATGAATAGTACGTATGTTTCAGACCCAATGGCAATGGAAAATAATGGGAATGACTACAATTTTGTAACACTTGGTCATTGTAAAAGAAACTGGAAAAAAGATGCCAGAAGAGCACATGCATGTTCCGATCAAGCTCCCATCACTGCAGCTGTATCTTCTGTGGCCTCAAATATTGAAAGTCAGACACTTTTCTCTGAACCTGGGGTAACGACAGAAGCCCAGCAACCGAGAGCAAGTCATCCTGAGAATAGTCTGAGCTTGAGGAATAGTGAAACTCAAAAACCCAATCTTGGTCGACGAAATTGGAAGGCAGAAGCAAGAAAGATGACAAACTAGTTATAATCAGGTTGTGGGTGTGATGGCATCCTTGAGACTGATATTTACAGCATAGAATCCTGTGGATAATACTGTGGCAGTAGTCACTGAAAACTATGCTAGCTGTGCGATTTCAAACTGTTTCCACCTGAGGATGAGCTTCTATTCCCTTTTTTTATAAGGTAACATTTTGCTGTTTCTAACTGATGTAAGGGCAGCTAAGATTACATGCCGCAATTACAACTTGGTTACTACCGGTTGTAATTGCAAGAAGAACGCCTGTATTGGAATTAGGCCTTGACACTTCCTTTATTATCAAAGCTCAGGTCAGCGGTCTGTTACGAGTGGTTGAGGTGATCTATATATGACATTGTACACAGGTCTTTGAGATTTCCCATTTGTGCTTCAGCATTGAAGGATAATTTAGTAGGGAACAGCGCTGATTGAAGGAAATGGATTTCTATGGGGCCTCTTGTCCTCTCTCTCTCGGAAGAAATGAAATTTCTTTTTGGTACTTTATTGAGAATAGATTCTCTGGTTGCATTATTGTTTATCTCTGTGTTAATTTGTGTTGAGTTTTGAGAATTTGAAGGAAAGATGCACAAGGAAGAAGGAAAGCTGAGTTTTAAAATGTGAAAAGCTCTCCCATCATTCATGACACTTAATCGGTATATATACAGAGTAATAGTTATAAATTACAACAGAATAATAACTAATTGAACTAATATACAGCTCGTCTAATTAACTTACACCAACTTTAATTCTTCTCTTTCTCCTAGAAGTGGAATTTCATATTTCTCCTCGCACTCCTCCTTAAGATGAGCATGAATGTTGACCATGTTCATATTTTTCATTAGAAATTTGAATTGGGGTGATTTGAGTGTCTTTGTGTAAATAATTTAAGCTTAGTGGGCATATATTCTACTCTCACGGTGACTTAATACATCACAATTTCTATACTTTAGCATGAAATCTTCAAGTAAATTCTTTATCTAAATAATTTCACAAGAGTTACAATTTTATACTCAGCTTCAGTTGAGTTTCAACATTCCAACTCGTCATATCTCTTTCATACGACACATAGAAATCAGATATAGATCTTCTAATATCTGGACATGTGCATCAATCACTATCAGTGTAGTATTTTAACGGTGAATCTTTCTCTGTGTTCAATATGATTCCCTAACTTGGTGTTCTCTTCAGATATCTGACTAGTTTTAAAGTTGCCTGCAATGTTCCTTGGAAGGCTTGCTCATGAATTGAAAAAGAAAATGCACTGAGTAGTAGAGATTAAGCCTTATAAAGGTGAGATATATCAGCTACCCCATAAGATTTCTATAAGTTGTTGCATCATCCAGAAAATTCTCTTCCACTTGTCTCAGAGCATGATTTGGTTCCTTGAGAATTGGACTCAGTTTTGTACTTAATAGGCCACTTTGTTCCACAATATCTAATGCATATTTTGTCTGACATAACACTAATCATTTTTCTAACCTTACAATCTCAACTCTAAGAAAGAACTTAGGTTGTCCTAAGTTTTTAAGTTTAAACTTCGTACTCATAAAGGTGAGTATTCTATCAATCCCTTCATGTGTTTCGCATCCAATCAGAATATGAACTACATAAATCAGTAGTGAGACCACACCATTTGAAAAGAGGCTATAGTGATTAAGTAATAGTTTGACTTAGATTTAGAGAAACCAAACTCAAGTAGAGCTGTAGTGAACTTGGAATTCCATTATCTAGGAGTTTGTTTAAGTTCATAAAGTGATTTTTTTATCTTACATACTAGATGACCAGTTTTTCCAAGCTTTTCCCCTTTCACTTGATAACCTTGAGGAAAATCTATGTATACATCTCCATGAAAATCACCATTTAAGAAAGCATTATTAATGTCAAGTTGTGCACTTTCTAGTCATCCTTTGTAACCAAAGTAAGAAACAATCTCACAGTAGTTCGTTTAACCACTGGACTAAAAGTTCCATGATAATCAAAACCAACTTTTTGATTGAACCCTTTTGCTACAATCCTTGATTTAAATCTATGTATTGTCCCATCTAAATTCAACTTGGTCTTATGTACCCATTTACAACCAACTGTGTGCTGTCCAGTGGAAGACATACTACTTTCCAGGTCTCATTCTCTTCCAAAGCATGTAGCTCTTTAGGTATGGCCTTCCTCCAATGTTCCACTTGCACAACCTCAATGATAATAAGTGGTCCCTAAAAAGTGGAAAGTGTAGGTATAAAGTAATTGTGCTTCTGGGATAGTTTAGCTGTTGTGAGAAAATTAGAGATAAGATGTTAGGTGGTAGATGAATTTTTCTTAAGGCTATGTTAATATATATCGAGGTATTTTAGAAGTTTTGATTGTCTTGTTGATCATCTAATAGTTGTGGAGGGTTGGTGGATTTGTGATTGAATATAAGGTGAATTATTAAAGTTTTAAGGAGATGACTGAGTTGGTGAAGTAAGATTATTTTGTGAGGATGATGCAAGGTATGAAGTGATATTATAAAGATATAAGGGCAGGGATATTAATGCATTTTTAGGCTCAATAATATCATTGATATGCAAATGTGATGTGCGCTGTGGAGTGTCATAGTGAGCAACATTAGGAAAAGAATGAGAATGAACATTGAGCTTGCTAATATGGGATGGGTAATTGAAATCAAAAGAGAATGCAAATTTATGGAAAGCAATAACTCTTGAGATAAACATTTCATAACTATCAAGATCATACACCTTGTATCCTTTATTGCCAATAGTATATCCAATAAAAAAACTTGTTCTTGCTCTAGCATTAAACTTCTTTCTGTGATTATGACATGATGAAGCAAAGCAAAGGAAACCAAAGACCTACATGTGCTTATAGAAAGGTGGTTTACCAAAGATTTTTTCATTAAGTGTTAGATTTTGTAGAATTTTTGTCGGTATCCTATTGATTATATAACATGATGTGAGTATAGCTTCCCTTCAAAATGTCTTAGGTAATTCGAATTAGAACATAAGGGCTCTAGCAATAACAAGAAAATGTTGATGTTTCCTTTTAACAACATTTTTTTAACGATTTTTAATGCAGAACAGATGATGTACAATTCTTTTTTTAGCAAAAAATGATTTCATGTCAAGTTCTTTAACATTGTCAACTTGCTTTTTTTAAAAACTAAATAGAGTCTTAATTAGGTTACAAAAGCTAGGTAAGATAAACTGAATATCTAACTTATGCCTCATAAGATAAACCAATGTGACTCTGGTGAAATCATAAACTAATGTAAGGAAATAGTGAAAACCATTTATTACAGGTTCCCAAATATCAATATGTAGTAATCAAAAGGGTACTAAGTGTTTTTGCAATGAGAGGGAAACGGAAGTCTCTTTTGTTTTGCCAAAGGGCAGATTTCACAAACTTTATTGCGATGAGAAATTTTATCAGGTTCAGATTTAAATACTACACTCAATATGTTGTGAGCAACATGACCAAGCCTATAGTGCCATATATCAAACAACAACGACTTTGAATTGGTGTTTACATTGGAAATAAAAGCTTAATCATGTTCACATATAGTACTAGAGACTTTAGAAGTATGATAAGATAAATTTGTGTCTTGTTAAAGAGAGTTCAAGTCCTCATGACACTGGCCCTAGATTACACAATGTTTAGATGAAAACACAAAGGAACACTTATAAGTTTTTATAAATTTACTAATAGATACGAGGTTGAACTTGAAAGAGCGTAATTATAGAACATTGTGTGTATGTAGTGAATAAGAAAGTGATACTGAACCTAGATGTTTTTAAAAGGCTTGAAATTATACAAGGGTGAAACATCGTAACATGTATGAATAAAAGCACCAATTTTTAACACCCATTTATCATGCAAGGATGTTATAATAGCTTGAAAAGTGTTATGTTTGTTTGTGGTGAATGAAAAGGGTAGGCTAAGAGTTCTTGAAAAATTGGAATAATGTGTGTTACACATATCACTTGGTGTACTATGTACATCAGAGTTGGAGTTTGATGGTAAAGTTGATGAAAAAGTTTATTGTGTTTGTATTATTTCCTATCCACTTAAAAGCGCTAATAGTCTCTACATCTAATTTTTTGTCAGTATCATTGGAAATGTTTCTTGTGTTTGAGTAGATTCACCAGTTTTATTCATAAATCACTTCCATTAGAACTAACTACATTAACTAATGTCTTCCTTTGTCTTTTTTATTTACTAAATCTAAATTCAAGAGGAAAAACAATTAGTCTGTAGCATTTTTTCGTTGTATGTCCTTTCTTTCCATAATGACTGTACATGATCTCTCAATTATCCTTCTCATTCAATGCCCTAAGAGATACTAGAGTAGAAGATTCAATTAAGGGTTGAGATAGACTTTGTATCAATCTCCTTGACATATCTCTCATCACTATATAGTATGCCTCTTCTAAGGTCGAAAAAGGCTTCATCAATAAAAGTTGTGAATTCTAATTAGAGCATAACTCATTTAATCCATTCAAGAACTTAAAAATAACACCTTTTAATTATTGATCCATATAATACTGAAAACACTATGGATTGCAACTTCCAAACTAGCAGTGAGGATAAGGTCTACAATGTTGAATTTCCTCAAGAATCATGGTTAATTCTGTATAATATGCATCAAAAAAATGTGTTCCATTAATTTAACATAATAGATCGTATTGCAATTTGCATATTGAATTATCATTAGGTTGCATAAAACATTTTTTGAGCAATTCCCATATTCTAGTAGCTAAATTTATGTAAAATACTAGGCTAGATACTGACTCGTAGATTTTAATAACCAAGAAATGATTAAATTGTTACATCGAATCCATGCACTGTAAGGTTTATTATTGATATATGGTTTAGGAATCATACCATCAATGAAATTGATCTTGTTTTTAATTAAAAAAGATAGAATAAATTATTTTCTTTATGTTGCATAGTTCAGTGCAGTGAGTTTTGGAGATGTAACTAATGTGTTGTGATTATTTGATGGATGGGTGAATGAAATAAGGAAACTTTGAATCTTCCATTTTTGACAAAATTTGTGATGAAGCTGAGCTTTGATTCGACATAAGAACTTTGAACAAGTATAGCGGAGGAATCTTGCTGTGAACACTAATGTATAAGAAAAAGAGTATTGATTATGCTATCCTTGAAAAGTCCAATCCAAGTAGCTCTAATACCATGTTAAGTTTTGAGAATTTGAAGGAAAAATGCAATAGGAGGAATGAAAGTCCAGTTTTAAAATGTGAAAAGCTCTCCCAACTTTCATTACACTAATCGGTATATATACAAAGTAGTAGTTATAAATTATAATAAAATACTAATTAATTAAACTAACTATTTAATATTTTATGTATAGCTCATCCAACTAACTTATACCAACTTTAATTCTTCTCTTTATTTTATAAGTGGATTTTCTTTTTTCTTGTCAAAATTTGTTCTAGTGCAAGATTTTCTTTAATTCCTTACTAAAGAGGGAATTGCCATCAACCTTCCTGCTTTGTAATTGGTCTTACCTAAAATGAATGACTTACTTTCGAATTTCCTTCGTCTTGTTTTATAATTGGAATTGAACATTGCTAGATTGCATGATAACATCTTAGAATACCTATTTTCCTTCATTTATTTTTAAGAAAATATAGAAATTTTTTGTTAGTAATATTGAAGTTTGAAGTATTAGAAAGTTGTCATGCAACATAAATGTCTAGTTTCTTTTGATAAAGGAAGAGATGAGGATGTGTCTAGACTTGTATGAAGGATGGTGTACTTTTTATTTGTTTATTTTTCTAAAGTATTGAAAACTCAACCCTTTATTATTCAAATGTTTAAATTATTCGCATATATAATTGTTTGATGATGTTATTAGTATCTTGGACAACATAAATTAGTACATTGATTATAGTTTAGCAAAATATAGACGGATTTTGAAAGAAATAAGTTGTTTTTAGAACTTCTACTATTAAGCTCAATTACTTTATTTTCTTTGGACGACACTTGAACAGGTCTAGAGATTTTGGCCACTTATATTCGTTAGTTGAAGCTATAAATTCCATTTTTCTCATTATTATGTGTGTAAGATAAAAGCTTTTGAAAACTTTGGTGCATCAATGTTTGATGGTGATATGCCTTAGAATTACAGCTAAATAATAGATTTGTAGTTGAATCATTTGTCAATAGACCAAGTCTTTAGCAAATTTTCTTTTATTACTTACTTTTAGGAATCAGTTGGAATATGCCTTGATATTTGTAGATTTTTTTGGCTTATTGTTATGTATCAGTTTTGTATATTGAACATTGAAGTGAATACTTCTAGAAACAAAAAAGGCCCGGTTTTACTATTTAATTCACATTTTTTGTTCAGTTTTTATCCCAAATAACAACAATTTGGTATCAAAGCCCTATATCTTGTGGGATCTTCGATTAATCCGAAACCTAAAAAACCACAAAAACCTAAACCTAGAAATTTAGAAACCCTTGAAAATGGAAGCTGAAACATCATTCTCTAATGTAGCCTTAAAGCACTACAACTTTGGGAAGTTGTAGATGAGGAATATAGTGTTCCACCGTTGCCTATAAATCCAACAATGACATAAGTAAAGCCTCACAAGGAGAGAAAGATATAGAAATCCAAAGCTAAAGCATGTTTGTTCTCTATTGTCTAAAAAAAACTTATTTATAAGGGTCAAGAACTTGGAGTTAGCTAAGACCATTTAGGACCACCTCATGAGGGAATACTAAGGCAATGAAAGAGTAAAGAATATGAAATTGCTTAATCTAGTCAAGGAGTTTGAAATGCTGAAAATGAAGAAGATAGAAAACCATCAAAGACTGCTCTGATAAGTTACTAAGAATAATAAATAAGGTAAGGTTGTTGGGTAAGGATTTTTCTAATGAATGAATTGTGCAAAAAGTTCTTGTAAATTAGCAAGAAAAATATGAGTCTAAAATTTCTTCAATAGAAGAATCCAACAATTTGTCAAGCATATCTTCGGCAAAGTTAGTGAATGCATTGCAAACCCAACAACAAAGGAGAATGATAAGAAAAGAAGAATCTGTGGATGGTGCTTTTAAAACAAAGCCAACAAATTTAAGAAGAGGTAAAGATAAGAAAAACAATAATAAAAGGAAGAGTGAAAAATACAACATAAATGAGATGTACCTATCTTGCCTGTATTATAAAAAAGAAAATCACTTGCTGAAGAAGTGTTGGTGGAGGCTTGTTATCAAGTGCAAAAAATATGGATAGATTAGGCACATGGAGAAGATTTGCAAGTCTCAACAGTAAGAAGAAGTAAAAGCATACACTGAGCAACATGAAGAGAAGCATCTTTTTGTTGATACCTCTTTCTCTATAAGCAGTAACTCTAATAATTCTTGGCTGATAGATAGTGACTGCACAAATCATTTGACCAATGACCCGAAGCTTTTCAAAGAGCTTGATAAAACTATAAGTTCCAAAGTAAAATTTGGAAATGGTGATTTTATTTTAGTTAAAGGGAAAGGAACAATTGTTATTAAAAGTTTAACATGCTTGAAACATGACATTGACCAAAATTAGCTTAATGTTATGCAACTGGATGAAAAAGGTTTCAAGCTCATATTTGAAGATAAATTGTGCTTGATCTAAAACGAAAAAGGCATGGATGTTTCAAAGTGAAAATGAGAGTAAAAAGCTTTGCTTTCAATCTAATGGAGGAGAAGCAAATAGCTTTTTCAAGTGTTGTAAGCAATGTAGAACTATGACATAAACGACTTTGGCACTTTCATCGTAATGGACTTTTGTATTTGAAAAAATATAATTTGGCGAAGGGTATATCATTGTTGGAAGAAAAGTTGGTTGATTATGTGACTTGTCAATATGGAAAGCAAGTCAAAAACTGTTTACCTTAAACAATATAAAGAGTAACCCATAAGTTGGAACTTGTACACACAAATATTAGAGGACCTCAGAAAATATCATGTTTAAATGGTAACATATACTATATTGCATTTATTGATGATTATAACATATTTTGCTAGATTTACTTCCTCAAATTCAAATATGAGGTTACTAATGTATTTCAAAATTATAAAGCCTGGTGGTGAATCAAAGTGGTTGCAATCTACACACAATAAAATCATAAAGTGGGAAATAATATACAAATGCTACTTTTGACAAGTTCTGTGAAGAAGCCGACATTGAGCACTAACTTACATCACTTTATACTCCATAATAGAATGTAGTAAATGAAAGAAAAAAATCAAAGTATTATGGAGATGATGAGGTGTATGCTACTTAAAAAGGAGTTACTAAATAAGTTATGGGTAAAGGCTACAAATACTGATGTTTTCTTATTAAATAAACTACCTATAAGAGAAAACTCCGATTGAAGCTTAGTTTGGATATAAAACAAATTTGCAAAATCTAAAACCTTTTGGTTGTTGCTATTTTTCTTATATGCCATAGGTGAAAGAGACAAAATAAGAAGGCATAATCTATATTTTTCATTGGATATAGTTGTTCTTATAAGGTATACAAAATTTTCAAACCCTAAAATGGAAAAGTTATTGTACGCAAAGATGTTATGTTCAGAGAAGGTAAATAATGGAGTTAGGAGGGGACAATAAAAAAGCAATTGTTAGAGATTCCACAATAGTTTAATGACAACATTATGATGTCCCAATTAGAGGTACAAGGTCCCTAACTGATGTTTATGAAAAAAAAGCAATATTGTTGTATTTGAACCTGTAGAATATAAAGAGGCTGAGAAAGATGACAAGTGGATTGAAGTAATGAAAAAAGAGCTTCAGATGATTGATAGTAATGATAATTGAGAGATAATGGACAGGTCTTAATATAGAAACATCATTAGGGTCAAATGAGCTTATAGAACCAAACTAAATGCAGATGATTCTGTCAAAAAATATAAATTCATATTAGTTATGAAGGGGTATAGTCAAGTGTTTAGAGTGGATTTCCTAGAAACATTTGCTCTTGTAGCATGCTTGGATATTATCATAATGTTGTTTACTTTGGCTGCATAAAAGGAGGTGAAGAACATATCAGTTGGATGTAAAATCTATTTTTTTTAAAATGGTCATCTTTAAGAAGAGATTTATGTAGAATAGCATGAGGGATTCTAAGTCAAGGGACAAGAGGAGAAGGTCTAATTGTTGAAAAAAGGCTTTATATGGCCTTAAATAAGCTCCTAAAGCCTAGTACAGTAGGATTGATGAATATTTTTAGTCTTGGATTTGTTAAAAGTCCAAGTGATCTTACATTATATGAAGAGAACAGGTGCTAACTTGATTATAGTTTCTATTTATGTTGATGATCTCCTTGTAATAGGAAGTAATGAAACACCAGTGAAAGAATTCAAAATAAAATGCCTGAAGCATTTGAAATGACAGACCTTGATTTAATAACTTATTCGCTAGACATGGAGGTGAAGCAAGACCATGACTTAGTTTTCATCTGCCAAAAGAAGTATGAAAATGAGGTACTCAAGAAGTTTCACATGGAAAATTGTAAAAGCACCAGCAAGCAATGAAGTTAAAGGAGAAATTTATTAGAGAAGATGAAGCTGAAAAGGTTGATAAAAGTCAATACGGGAGTCTAATTAGTTACTTGATGCATCTCACAACCACTAAACCAGATATCATGTTTCCAGTATGTTTGCTCTCAAGATTTATGCATTCTACCAATGAAATTCATCTTTAAACTACAAAAAAGATTAAAAGATATATCAAGGGCACAATAAATTTTGGCATCAAATATTCATATAGTCAAGTTTTTAAGCTTTATGGTTATTTTGATAGTAATTGGACAGATTCTTTTGATGACATAAGAAGCATAAAATGTTTTTGTTTCAATTTTGTATTAGAATTGTTTTCCTTGAGCTTAAAGAAGCAATATGTGATAGCTTAAAGTACAATAGAGGTAGAGTATATTGATGCAAATGCTACTGTAAATCAAGCAATTTATATTTGAAAATTACTTGCATATTTACACATGAAGCAAATTGAGCCAATTGAGATTCGTGTGAATAACCAAGCTGTAATTGCAATTTCAAATGATCCTACTTTCCATGGAAGGATAAATCATTTCAAAATCAAGCTATATCACTAGAGAGAAGAACATAAGGCTAGTGAGATTAAACTAGTCTATTGTAAATATAAAGATCAAATTGCAGATGTGTTAACCAAGCCTCTTCCAAAAGTTAGATTTGAATTCTTAAGAAGCAAATTAGGTCTTTGCAATTATTGAGACAAGGAGGAGTATTTGTGATATGCCTTAAAATTACAGTTAAATAATAGATTTGGACTTTTGTTTTATGACTTAGTTTTAAGAGTTAGTTAGAATATGCCTTGATATTTGCAGATTTTTCTCTCTTATTATTATGTACCAACTCTATATATTAAACATTGAAGTGAATGAATTAAGTGTGCTTCTAGGAACAAAAATCCCCAGTTTTACGATATGATCTTTTTTTTCAATTATCGTCTTAAATAACAACAGAGTTGAGCATAATGTTTTCTTTTACCTTATTTATTATATGATTTTGTAATCCTCAATATTGTTTTTATGTTAATTGAACCTTCATAGCTATTTTGATCTAAAATGTCACTTGCTGAATGTTGATGATGCGTTTAAGTTCTGCTATGTAATGTAACAAAAATCATTTCCAAAGTCATAAGAAACGAGTTTCTAACATTGGCATGTTATCATAACTCATGTTATGTAAAATTAAGATCATGATGGTGTACACTGTTGAGAAAGAAAAAAGGCTTAGAAATAGCATTTAAACTACGCTTTTCTTGAATCATCAAAAGAGGCTTATCCTTTAGCGACGATTTTGTTAATCGTCACGAAATATGTCACATTTGGTAATGATTTTTGAAATCGTCACCAAATGCTTAACTAACAAAATAATTCTCTTATTTATAATTATGAATTCACTAACTTTTACTTGATCATTTTGTAACTGAATGTCATATTAATAAAAGAAAATTTTAATATTTTTGGCAATGATTCTAATTCTAAAAATAAATTTAGCTAACAATAATGTCAAATTATTTAAAAAACTTATGTAAATATAAACTCAAAATTAATTAATATTACATGGAATTATATTTTTTATTTTTCTCTTTTAAATTATATGATTTGACAATTTTATATGGTTTTACAAAATTTTCAAATGGTTTTAACATAAAGTTTGTAATATAATGATATATGATTCTTACAGAAAAACAATAAATAACAATATATGGTAAGTAATATAATATAACTTTAATTACCAAAAAAAGTCTAAACTTTCCTTAAATTTTCAATTATAACTTGAACTTTAAAAAGTAACAATAAAATCACCAACTTTCAATTTTTTAATTCTAGTTCGATGTTAGTCCCACCGTTATCTTTGCTGAGATGGCACTGCCACGTGTCAATGGACCCTCATTAATCAAACACATTAGCGTCATTAGAAGAAGTCAATCTAATTAATGAAACGACATCATTTCTTGATGATACTAAAATGTAGTCGTTCTCAACCTATGTTGGAATCCTACGCGAGAACAGATAGGAATACTAAAGATGCTATACAGAGGAGGAATGAGAACACCAAACACGCAGTAGATTGAACAAATCACTGCCCAACTAGGCAAATATGGAAAGATTGAAGGTAAGAATGTATTTTACTGGTTTCAGAACCATAAAGCATGCGAGAGACAAAAGCAGAAGCACAACAACCTTGGCAGAAGCCATATTATGAGAACACTAACCTCACTTACTACCATATCGTTAAAAACTAGGGTACGTCATAGATCTTTTAACTTGGTGTCTTTCCCTTTAATACCTATCTACCTAGCTACATTTTGATTCTTGTTGTTACTGCTTATTCCATAATACAGAGAGGATTATTAGAAAGAGATTAGGGTAGTCCATATAAGAGAAAGTGCATAAGTTGGGAATTTGAGAGCTTGGAATTAAAAGAAAGTGATAGGTCATCATGTAAAGAGCATCAGAGAGATGGAACCCTAAAGCTCTTCCCATTACACCCGAAAGGCAATGAAGGGGCTTGAACTTTGAACCAAAAAAAGAAAAGTTAGGGATTTTAGGTTGAGAACGACTACTAAGTGAGAGTGATTTCATCTTCTTAAAACGACGTCGTTTTAGTATCATCCAGAAATGATGTCATTTCACTAATCTGATTAATGAGGTTCCATTGACACGTGGCAGTGCCACATCAACAAAGATAACGGTAAGACTAACGTCGGGCTAGAGTTGAAAAAATTTGAAAGTTGGGTCATTTTATTGTTACTTTTTAAAGTTCAGGCTATAATTGAAAATTTGAGGAAAGTTTGGGCCTTTTTTAGTAATTAGCCCTATAAGATATTGATATATGGTAAATAATAAAATATTTTAATTAGAAATTTAACAATTATTACAGACAAAAAAATAATTAAAAAGAAAAGGATAATGAAGTTCACACATATTCCATTGAAAAGAAAAAGATATAATTATTTTTCTGGGTTTCAAGTAACATGAGACTCCTTAGATAAGGTGAAGGAGTTCCCTATGTATAGATTCTCAAGAAGGTTCCTTGCACATTCGAAGGCATCAACTGAAATAGACAAAGATCTTCCCCTTGAAGTTGGTTTATTGACAATGTTTTTTAATAACTTCTTGGTTTTAACTAAACTAGCAAATGATACATTAAACAATTTCCCAGATGCAGTATAAAACAATGAATTAGATGAATCACACGTACCATGCGCTTCACCTAAGGAACAAACAGTATAGAATAATCACCTTGATTTCTTCACAATCCTTTGAAAAATTAAATCTTAAAAGCTAAAAAAGCTAAATCAAACGATATAAGGAATCCAAATTCAAACACATGTATACCCGATTGAATGACTTCATCATTGTTACCATGAACAGGCATAGTTTTCGCAATTGATGATTGTTTAAAAACAAATTATTTGTTTGATCCTGTATGGACTATCAAGACATCTCCACTACCTCCATTTTCATCAATGTTCTCATGAAGATTTAAGGAAGCTTTACACAATAACTAGTATATACAATGACACATTCATCTAATAGATTCTTAATAGAAAATGAGATACAGATAATAAAAAAAGAAAGCAATTTCGACTGATACTAAAAACCTTAAAGAAGAAGATTGGACATTGAAAGCAATAAGTGATTAGACTTTGTTGTGCATCGATTTGTTCTTTCGCAGGGAGAATTATGCCAGATACCTCCCATCAGAGCTCATTTCTACCATCGAAAACTATCTACCACATTGACATTTTGTGATGAATTTATGTTAATGGTTTTATTTTGAAAAGGAAATATAAATAAAAAAAGTTATAGATACAATCAATATAGAAGTAGAGTGTACAATTAAATAAGGAAACAAAAAATTATATGAAGTTATATGCAATTAACAAAATATTCACAAAAGAAGCAAAGATCATGGGAATATAATTTTTTAGCCAGCCATAAATCCGTTGTACAAGCACATTCTAAGTTTGCCACTCACCCTTAAAGATTAATAAAACCTAGAGCACACGCCATAGATTAATAAGTGATATGACATCTTTAAGGATAAAAGAATTATTATTTGAATGTTCTTTTCACATTTGACACACTTCTAAGATTATTAATGGACATAAATAATTCAGTATAACTAGTTGAAGTTGAGTTTATAACCTATTCACATAAGAAAGAAAGTTTCTATTACACACATAAGCAGTACTTTTATACATTATCTATTCCAAACAAGTCATAACTTACATAAATACACTACCAAATTATACAACATATACCATACAAATTTTTTAAGTCTTCTATCATCAAATCTAATACAAAGATGCTTATTAATCAAGGTAAAGTTCACTACGTATCTTTATATTTGTGATCAATCCATGAATTAATTTTAAACATGGGTATAACTATAATGCATTATTTCTTACCAGAAGCATCAACAAGAGAGAACATCTTAAACCTGAACTTATAACAAACAATAGAAACATTGCAAATGAGAAGAAATGGTGAGAAAATGACTTTGGAGATCTAGGATAATCATTCATGTACATAAATATCCCACTTCCCCACTAATTTTCGACATGAAATTGCCTTCATCTCTATATCATCATCACTATTATACACTTTGTTTTCATTTATTTAATTAGGAAAGTTTGTTTCAACATTCTAGCAATGTTAATTTTGTCTATTAAAATTATATGAACAAAGAAATACATGCAGAGACAGCCAAGGTTTACACTCACCCAAATTAAGTCCAACACACTATGTATAGGTATTGTGGAAATGAATAACATAGAAAACCAAAACCCTTATGTGGAGACAAAGACAAAGACACAAACTAGCAATGAGGACAAAGACGCACAATGAAGATGAGGACAAACAACTAAAATGAAGACCAAGCTAGGAACTCAAGCACTAAACTAGAAGATAGTTTATGACAACTAGGAAGACGAAGACAAGACGTTCTATCTTTAGGTATTTAGGTTTTCAATTTGATAAGATGATGTCATTTTGGGGAAATTTGGTAACGAATACAAAAATTGTCACTAAAAGGTCACACTTTCGTTACAATTTCTAAAATTTGTCACCAAACTAGGAAACCCTTCGATGACGATTTCGAGAAAGCGTCACAAAAGGCTTCAACTTTGGCAATGCTTCTCCAAATTCGACAGCAAGGGCTACCCTTTAGCGAGGCTCTAATGCTTAAATAGCTCTCTTATTTATAATTATGAATTCACTAACTTTCACTTGATCATTGATAGGATTGAATTTTCTTATATTTTTCTATGCATTTACATATGATTTCAATCCTATTTTTATGATAGAATGTGTGATTTGTGTTTAATTTGTGTTGACTACTAGGTTGAATATGTTGATATATTTTTTAGACCAAAATGACAAGATTTTTTTAAAGCAAATTGAAATACAACTTGTTTGCCTCTAAAAAAAAGAAAATCAAATCAATTAAAAATTTGCCATGCGTTACGCAGGCGTTTAACGTTGAATTTTTGGATTTTTGGGAAAATGCAATTGAAAATTCAAACAATGTTCAAATGAGATAAAGTCCTCTTGAAAACAAGC
>JAOTBA010000005.1:12648464-12661384 GCA_025629845.1 Erythroxylum squamatum | reverse complement strand
TTCTCTTAAACTTTCATAACCCAAACAAATTGACTCAAATATCAAAGCCATCAAAACCCATCAATTTCTTTTCTCATCAATTTCCTTAAGTTCATTTTAAGTTCATCAATTTTCTCACCAATTTCTTTCTCATTTAAAATCATTTTAATATTTCTAATTTCCATCAAAAGTTCGGGGTCCAACATCATCAGTTTTATAAATCTTTTCCTTCTGATGCGGAGGCAAGGAGACATGTTCTAGAACGAATGTCTTAAAAATAATTGGAATAATTTGTGTGATTATTGGGCCTTTCCCAAAAGTTCAAGTTTGTTTTCTTTCTCTTCACATTTGCTTCCATTAATCTTTTTAGATGATTTAATAACTACCTAATCTTTTTCCTTTATTTAGGAAAAATGTTAGAATACAAAGGTCAATAGAGGAAAAAGAAAACACCTCACAATAAGGGTCTAAATCATTTGTAGTCATCCGAAATGAATGTAAGATATTTGTTTACAAGTTATAATTATATCAATAAACACTATATTATTTATTATGTCTTGTATTTTTCTTTCATAAAATAGAGTGAAAAGAAACTACATGGATAAGAGTGTGATAGGATCACACTATATTAAGTCACTCACCATAAGGAACGTCAACGGTGGACATCAGAAGAAGTTAAAAATAACTATATACGTATGAAAAATTTGTTTAAATTTTAAGTTTATTTATTTATGTCGTACTAATTAATAATATTTGCATTAAATATTGTTTTTTTAATTTTAGAATAAGATGCAACAATTGTTTCAAAAATGAATGTTTGAGGAGAATGAGATCAATGTAGAACACATTTGCAATATTATGCTTGGTACACGTTCTGCTTATATCATAAGTCTTGGCTTTGGCTCTATGCCCAATGTTTCAACCTCGTCAAGATCCATATACATTCAACATCTTGAAGAGGAAAACAAGATGCTTAAGGTTGAATTACAACATACTCAAAAAAGATAGCCAAGCGCGATAAGCACCTTAGAAAAATACTTGACCCAAATTATAATAGTAGTGAAGATGAAAGCGAACGGTATTAATTACATCTCTTAATACATTTTTCTTTAATTCCTATTTGTATTATAATTTTAAATTTAATAATTTTTTCTTGAATTACATATTTGAAGAAGATGCAATGGATGAGTGATTTGTATTATAATTTGTAAAATAGTCTCTGCATTTATTATTTTGTATATAAGAATTATTGAAGTTGTAATCAAAATCTTGTATACAAAGAAATTTAATGATATTTTATTTTTTATATATAATGCTTCAAATTGTCAATTATTTTTGTTCAATATATTTTTATAATAAATTAATAATAAAAATATATCGAAACATTACATACAATAACATGGATTAAAACTGTAAAAAAAATAATTTCTTCCAACATGGTATAACATTTCTTTAAAACTTAAATAAAAAAATTGACTACATTTTACAAAACGTAGCTAAAAATATTTGAAAAACGTAGCTAAAAACTTTTGCCTTCTGAATACGTTTCTAAAAACGTAGTTAAAAACTTTTGGCTGTGTTCCTAAAAACATATCTAACAGTTTTTATCTATGAAAAATAAGCACAGCCATACGTATTGGCGACGATTTCTCAAAATGTCGCTAATAGTTTTTTGCTACAAAAGCAAAGTGTAGGAAAAAACTTTTAGTGACGATTAGCACAAAACATCGCCTATTGTTTTCAGCTATGGGGATTTGACAATGTTTTTGGACGACGAAACTACATCGTTGCCAATTCATATTAGTGACAATTTTTGTACCTTTAACTACGATTTTTTTTTTGAAAATTTAAAATTGAATTGAATAATAATAAATAAAAGTTACAAGATACATCTATCCCAATTAAAAAGCCAAACCCAACCCTTTAGAGTTAAAACCAAACAAACGACATGACGTTAGGGCATTAGAAAGCCCTAACGTCAATCGACCACCAAGCTAAAACAAAAGGAGAGATCTAAATTAGGGCAAAGCGAATTAAACTTTCGCAACCCATCCAGAAGTTACTCAATAAGGAAAATTGGAGCTGGCTAGGGCACGAGATTGTGGCTCCCTCAGAGACTCTTTCTGCTACCGCGCACTGGGGAGGAACTATCGGTAAGTGATAAATGTTTTAAACTGTAGGTGCTTCACCGAGCTGATTGAGATTTGTAAATCTGCAGGAAGACCGGAAGGGAGGACGAGCTGGAGTCGATCCCTTTGTGGGCTTCCGGAAGCGTAACATCGGACTAAAAAACAGAAAGGGAGCAGCTTGATAACCAACAGGTTAGTACCGAAACCTCCCTCCCTTGATTTTCCTTGTTTGAGTATAAGTCTGTCTCGGGGACTAGATTCTCCAGGAGAGAGCTAGACCCCTACTACACTTAGAGTGCAGCTGGGATTTTTGTTGTAGCCAAAGGGCAACTTTGTTGTAGTGTGCACATGAAATATCTAGACCCTCATTTGCTTTTAACAACAAAGCGAATCCCATTCTTCAGTATTTATCTTTTTTTGGTAAATCAGAAAATAAATTAATGAGCAAAAGAATATATACAAATAGTGCACAGTCTAAGCCACCAAAGGCTCAACCAGCTAAAGAAATAGCCTGAATCAGTGGAGACCTAAGAAAAAGGAAAACACCAAGCAATGGGAAAGCAACCAAAAGCCAAATAGTAGGACAATCACCAAGAAAGGCAACCAATAAACAAGCATACATGACCCAAGGAGAAACCAATCCAAACAAGGAAATTCCAGCCCGTAGTCAGCCAACCGTGGAGAAACTGAGACAACCAAACACAATTAAGTCCCGAAAATGGCCTGAAAATTGTCGCCGAGAAATAGCTGTGTTGCTCCTCTAAGCAAGCAGGGACAGTCCAAAGTGGATCTCTACAGTAGTAACCTGGAAAAAAACTGAGCAATTAACCTGTAAAAAGAAAGTACTAAGCTAAATTACCTCCTCTTGGTGTATAGGCTGAGCAATTCCCTAACGTGGGAGATTACGCCAGAAAGCACTCTCTCCTCCTACAAGGCTTCATTCTTGAAGGTTCTGGCATTACGTTCTTTCCAGATGTGGTAAACGGTTGTGGAGAGCAGTAAAGGGAAGTAAGGGGTGACTGAAACTCTAGTACTGGAAACTTCTAAGAACCAGGACAGGATAGTGGAAAGATTTGAAGGGTTGAGAGTGACCAAGTTGAAATGAGAAAGACAATGGTCCCAAATAATTTTGGAGAAAGGACAAGCAAATAATAAGTGGTCTACGGATTCATTTGCTGAGAGACAAAGGGAACAATGGTTAGGAATATAGAGGAAGAAAAGGTTGTCCCGGGTTGGCAGCTTCTTCAGGAAAGCAAGCCACAAAGTAAAGGAGCAGCGGGGAATACTATATTTGGACCACACCAGCTTATACCAAGGAACTACAAGTGAAGGAGGACGCAATAAATGGTAGGCTGACGCATTGGTATAACATTTGGTTGAGCTGGCTAACCATTCCAGACTATCTGGAGAGGAGCTATTGGGGAAATAAGCTAGGGGGCAAATGTCTAAGAAGGTCCAAGGATGCCTCACTCCAACTCCAGGTATCATTAGTGATCACGTCAGAAACATGTGCTGTGATCGGGAGCTCCAATCCATTAATCTCCCTCGATGTGGACAAAGACTTCAGAATGCCACGCAGGTGCCAAGGTTCCTACCAGAAAAGAGTAGACATACTATTGCCAATCCTAAATCTAAATTGATGACTCAACTTGTCCCGGACTGTTAAAATCTTTCTCCAACTCCAAGAACTATTGTAGGTAGGCTGAACACTCCAAAAATTATACCTCCGCAATATTATGGTATGAACCCACCTCACGCAGAGAGGTTCCCTATCTTCAAACAAAAACCAGATCCGTTTTCCTAACAGCACTTGATTCCAAGTAATCAAGTGTTTGACTTCTAAACGCCCTTCCTTTTTAGGATGACAGATATCACTCCACTTCACCCTAGCTTGAGAGTTAGAACCTACTTTCCCAGCCCATAAAAAGGTCCTAAGCTTAGCCTCAATATCCTTAAGGATGGAAGAGGGAAGAATAAGGTGTGAGGACCAGTAGATATGGAAGGATGAGAGTACTGAGATAACCAATTGAAGTCTACCCGTATAAGAGAGGCTCTTATGAGTCCAACGATTGATCCGATTATCAATTCTATCGAGAAGAGAAGCACAATCCCGTCTAGAGAGACGACCTATAATAAGAGGAACACCAAGATACCTGAAAGGGAGAGATCCTTGCTGAAAACCTGACACTAGGGTCATCCTACGACTCAAATGACGAATATCAGGGGATAAGTAAAACTAACTTTTGGATTTGTTCATCTCCATACCAGAAAACATAGAAAAAGTATGCAAGGAGTCTAGTAAAAGCTGAGCTGGAAGCAAATCCCCATGACTAAACACTAAAAGATCATCCGCAAAGAGAAGATGGTTAAGCTTAAGACCCCGACATCGCCAATGATATTTGAACTGGGGAGAGTTGTCTGTAGTAAGTCTTAAATTCCTAGAAAACACTTCTATACAGAGAATGAAGAGGAAAGGCGATAAAGGATCCCCCTGTCTTAGTCCAGATTTTCCTTTGAAAAATTGAGTAGGAGACCCATTGCCCAAAATGGAATAGGAAGGGGTGGTGATACATTCCTTAACCCAATCAATGAACCTCATCAGAAAGCCTACTGCTTCTAGAGTGTTAAGCAGAAAATTCCAATAGATAGAGTCATAAGCTTTTTGGAGATCCACTTTGAAAGCACAACGCTTATAAGAGTTAGAAATATGATAGTTCCTGAAGATTTCTTGAGCTAAAAGAATATTGTCCCCTATTCGACGATTCTTAATAAAAGCACTTTGATTAGGACTAACGATGAGAGGGAGGACTTGACTAAGCCTATTTGCCAAAATTTTAGCAATTACCTTGTAAAGCATATTGCAACAAGAGATTGGTCTAAAGTCTAGGACTGTGGAAGGGTGAGCTGATTTAGGGATAAGGGAAATGAAAGTGGAATTAAGCTCCTTGAGCAGTTTGCCATGAATGAAAAAGTTTTGAATAGCACCAGTAACCTCATCCCCAATAATATGCCAAGCCTTTCTATAGAAGTGCCCATTAAAGCCATCCAGGCCAGGAGCCTTATTAGGATTAAGGAATGGAAAGCCTCTCGAATCTCTTGAGGAGAAACTTCAGCAATAAGAGCTTGAGAAGGTGTTTCTGCAAGGAGATGAGGGAAGAGTTGAGCTACAAACTCCTTGGAGGAGTAGAGAGTCTTCTCATTCCCGATAGATCCTTTAAAGTAAGCAAGGAATTGAGCTTGAATATCACTAAGACCCACAACCCTTCGGCCATTCCCCACCTCCAGAGAAAAAATAGAATTACGGTTTTGGTTGGCAAGAAGAGAATTGTGAAAGAATTTAGTATTACGATCACCTTCCTTAAGCCATTTAATTCTAGATGATTGTTTGTAAAACAATTCCTAATCCTCCAAAGATCTATAGAGATCTCGAATAGCCACTGTCTCCCTAGCCAGCAGAGGAGGGGATCTAGGAGAATCCTTAAGAAGGTCTTGAATGTGGTTCAAAGTAGTTTGACAATTCACGACTCTAGAATTAATGTCCCCTATTTGACTCGAATTCATAAGTTTAAGCGCTTGCTTGACTCTCTTAAGCCTAGTAACAATCCGGTATAAAGGAGTGCCTATAACAGGGGAAGCCCAAGCTTCCGCAACAACCTGCTGAAAATTTGGCTGATTTGCTAAGAAATTAAGGAATCTAAAGGGGGAAGCACGGTGGAACTGATGTCCTATCGACTTAACCACTAAAGGGCAATGATCTGAAATGAGAGGGTTGTGGATGACACAATTGGAGGAGGGGAACCGATGGCACCAAGAAGAATTAATAAGAATGCAGTCAAGCTTCCGAGCTGTAAAGGAATGTCCTAACTGTTTATTGGACCATGTAAACCTGGGACCACTTGAATTTAAGTCAAAAAGGCCATTGTCTCCTACAAACTTCCTAAAGTCATTCTGGCTACTCGAAGCATTCAGGCTAGGAGGTTCAGAATCATGAGGATGGAGTAAGTTTATAGTAGATGCATACTCTTTTTAAAAATCAACTGTGGAGGAGTAAGTTTATAGTAGATGCATGTAAAAAAGGAGTTATTGATCTGTTACCAATTATTTAACGCACTTATGTACAATTGTTGACCTGTGCTGTTCCAATTCGTTTTAATCTTAGGCGGGAACCGGGAAAGCACAAATCTAGTTCTGATATGCTCTACTCAAAGATGCAATGTTTTATTATTAAGGAAAGGGTTAATAGGTATGATGGTTGGGTTTACAAATTGGTAGTGTGGAACAGATTAAACTTACCTTCATCTCAGGTGACAAATTAAATTATTCACCAAGATTGGTCGAGGCAAAAATCTAGCAAAAAGCAAGGGCACCCCCACCCATAAGTGATTCTATCCCAACTTTGCTTTAGTTTCGATTATTCACCCAAAATGTGGTTATTGACTTAACGTTGGAACCCCTTGAACCTTCTATCTGAATAATGCTAGTCTTTGGGAGAGGAAACAGTATTCTAAGTCTTTGGTAGTTGGGTCTGAAAGATTTGTTAATCACTCTATTAATCCCTTCTCATCCATTGTTTTTTTATTTCTTATGATGACTGCTTGTCTCTGAATCTACCCCATCTACATGAGGCTCAGGCTCACCCTCATCTATATTGTCTTCACTGAATCAATCCAAACTGAAACGAAGAAACTGTCTGCTTTGGTCTTTGATATCAATCCGGATTTAGCTCATTAAAACAATACCCTCACATCATTATAAAAGCAATGGCAGAACTCTTAATTTTACGCTCTTCTTTTTTCTGCATATATATTTGGCAAAAAACGCGTGACATTTGTGAAAGAATGAGAAATTAATCATCGAACATTTATAATGAAGAATGAAAAAGATACAGAGGAAGAATAGTCGTTTTTCGTTCCCTGCACAGACATATCTCAGGAAGTTCTGTAATCATCAATTCTTTTGGCAGCTGTCCTTCTTTTCAAATCCTCAAAACTCCAATCTCTCCTCATCCCTGAGCTCCTCACCAGCTTCGGTTCGCAGTTCTCCTTAAACATAATCGCTCCGGTACTGGAGAACCGCCGATGCCCCTTTAAAGTACTTGCACTAACGACACGGCCAACAACGCCACCAATGGGGTCTAATGGAGGAGGAGGAGGGGTTATGTTCCCTGACCAATTCCTCTCAACCTTCTTCTTAGGCTTTTCTGGGAGATATTCCCTTTCAGAATCTGTTCTTTGCAAGACTTGGCAGGTTAGGCAATTAAGGCTCATGGCTATTGTTGCAATACGGGCAAAGGAAAACCAAATAAATACTTGTGCATACCCACCCGGTTGGGTCAAAGGTTTAATTCTTCTTGGGGAGGAGAGAAAGGAGGCTGTGTCACATTATAAGGCTTTGAAGATATTGAGGAAATGAGAAAAAGGAAGACATGAGATTAAGGTTTGAAGTGGCATGTTAATGTAGAAAATTACAGCCGTTGTTGGTAATGAAACCCGGAATGACAGGTAAAAGCAACTGCTAATTATGGGGTTATCAACAGTTATCGTTTGTTTATCCAACGATCTAGTGCCAGTTGGAAGTAACCAAGTTAATGGATTGGAAACAGGTTTAGCTTCAATCCTCCTTGTACATAGATAGATACACCTTATTAGTTGGTTTTATTTTCTTTTCCTTTTTTCCTTTCTTTCTTTATGTTTTGACTTTATTTCAACTTCCAATCCTTCGGTAAGTCAAAAGCAAAGAATTACTACCTCAAGATTCTTTTAATAAAGAGTAACAGAAACATATTTTAACTTATGTTTTGTTTGTTTGAACTAACTACAGAGTGATTGTCTAGTGTTTAAATATACTAAATGAATTTTAAGTAATTCACGACATTGAAATGCAAATATTTGCAAATACGTGATAAGAAGTCATTAGCTTACATTTATTTTTTAATAGCAAAATGATATTGCTATTTCATTGATATATTGACCGTAATGAAGAATTATTATTAAAGTAGTAGATTAAAAGACATGGATAAAATAAAATATTTTCTTCTATTTTCATTTTATTTTTAAATTATTTAAAAGCAATTATAATCATTTGTAGCTCTTAACAAATTTAGTTAAGGAACTAGACTAATATTATGAATATCATACCGAATTCGGTATCAAATTTGATTATGGTATAATATCATAACAGTATCGGTCAATACCGGATACCGTTTTAAGTAATTTTTAAAATTATAAAATAGCCCCTAAATTTTATAAAATTACAAAATAGTCCTTCAATATATTATGTTGTATAATTTTTAATTTTATATCAATCATGTCTCAAAAAATTATTATAATATAAATTTGAAATAACTATTATCTCTTTATTAATATTAATATTATTTTCACATATTTCAGATATAAAAAAATTGCTATAAGTAATATAAGAAAAAGATTGTTTAATTAAAATACAGATAAAAACTAAGAATAATATAAACTACTTAAAATGTTATAATTTACATCATATAGTAAAGAATAATTTTATCAAAACATCATATAGTAAGAACACTATAGGGTCATAAGCATTATAAAAAGTGTTCATGCCAAGGAACACAACAAAGTAGAAGTGAAACCTAAAACAAAAATAGTTGCAATGAAAACTTTTATATTTATATTATATATATATGTAGAAGTGAAGCCTAAAACAATATATATATATATAATTTGACGTACAAATCAAATACAAGGGAAATTAAAAGAAAAGAGAAAAATCAAAAGTTTGAACTTCATTCAATGACATATACGTTAAAATCGCACTAGTCCCAATTTCACTTGGTACAAAATTCTCATCATTTAAGGAGTCTTATTATCACCACCATTTTAATTCATTGCACTAAAAGACATATCAATACTTTTTCATCCAAAATTATCTTTCAAATTACTCTCATCTATGAAACTTGGTTTCTTAAAAACCCAATCTGTTAAAAGATTGAGATGGTTAAGGCAAATTGGATATATAAAATTACTTATTCTATTAAGGAGTTCTAGTAAACAAATAAAAATCAATTATTAAGAAATTACAATAAATTATATTCAATTTAATAATGATAATAACATACCTTTCTTGAAACTCTAAGTTTTATTAAACCAAATCATTCAATCTTTTGTATTCCGATTTTTTTCTTTTTAATAATAAATGAAGTCAAATGTGTTCCAATTCTTTTCACAGCCAATTGCCTCACATATTGACTCAAAATTTGGATCGTAATCGTTTATAATTTTGGAACACAACTTCCAAATTAATCTCACCAAGCAACTATAAGACAATAAAGTAACCTTATAAACAAAAGAAAATGATAATTAATTTCAAACAAGAAACAAAAATGAAGAACTATGTAGCTAGATTAAGTTTATCTCTTTGATGAATTGTAATAGGCATCCCAAAATCACTACATGTATCCTTATAGGTCTTGATTTGTGAGCTAAGAAGATCTTACATCATCTTATGTAAAATAATTATTTTTATAGTTAATAGCATTTTCTTGTTAACTTCATATTTCTTTATAAACCTGATCTAAAATAGATACTAGAATTAAAAAATGCCCTAACAGTAAACAATGAAAAGTAAAGTTATTTTTTTAAAAAGAAAAGATGAAATAAATTTAAGCCATAAAAGACAATCAAGGTGTGTAAGTACATTACAACTTGCAAATTGCAAGGACAATGCAACTATAGGCTTGCTATAGAGAATTGCAACCTATTTTTCTTAATGAAAAGGAGTTTTACACATTCCAATAAGTGATGAGATGTTGCATGTCTTGAAATTATGCTTGTGAATGCTAATGTGATTTTTGATGAGCTACATTAATTGGTTATAAAATTGCTCCTTGAAGAGGCACTTTTCTTGAAAAATGTGATTGTTCCTTTCATCCCAAATAGTTTTAACCAGAGAAGAAAATGATATACAGAGGGATAATTTAATTGTTATGTCTGGATGCTTAATAGTAGAATACTTAATAGTAGAACACCAAATCTTGAGATTGTTAAAGTGAATTGGGGCATCATGAATAAAGCATCTATGCATCACTGTTTTCCAAATTTCTGCAACAAAACTAAACTGAAAGAATAAGTTTTTTGTCTTTTCTTCAGTCTTTTTACAAAGAATACACCAATTTGTGAAGTTCAAAAACTTTGTTGGTTTGTCTACAGTTGGTAGTTTATCCTTCATCACAAGCCAGAGAGTGGTGAAAGCTCGTGGTTGCTAATGGTTAAACCAAACAATCTTAGTCCAAGGAAGAGTTTCCAAACTGTTAAGAAGAATTGTCCTACATGATTGGTTGGTGAAGATACCATTGGAACCGTGCTTCCATCAGGAAAAATAAAATAGAGTTAGGGTTTGTTATTTTTACTTTATTATTTTTATTTCATATAATCATTTTAGTATTTCTATTATTTATTATTATTTTAAAAATTTTCTTTAAAAAATAATTTACTAACATGCATAAATTTTATTATTCTAAAAGATAAGGGATTCAATTCCAGAAAGCTGAGTTGCATATGGGGTGATCTAGCCTTATGACCTTTTGTAATATCCCGTCTCCTGAATTGTTGAGGGATTAAAGTGTTAGATTACTGAGTCTCATAAGTTCCATCATATATAATGAATTTGGTACATTTATTTCATGATTTTATGATTTCATTCATATGCATAATATTAGCGTACACACATGAATTGTCAGTTAGACAAATTGCACACAATTGACATATTACGAGGTATGAAACTAAAATGAATGTGACATTAATGTGCATTTCCAATGTCTTGTACTTTGGTTTACCAATGACAAGAATTGATGGATTATAATTAGTAACTTGGAATTAATTGTTAAAATTGAGAGATTGATGAATTAAAATATACATTTAGTATAGGAAAAATGTCAATAGCAAGACAAGTTGTTACATGGAAAATTAGGACAACTAAACCTATAAAATGATTGACATTTGGCATGAAAAATTAAGTGACAAATGGCAGTACATTTAAGTGGCAATCGGCAGCCAAACAGAAGGACATGTGTACCATTTAAGGAGAAGACATGTAGCTTGCTTCCTTATAGGACAAGTGTTCTTAAGGAGCCACTTATCTTAACTCATCTAATGACACATGTATATGGCAGAGTCTTTCCTTAGATGTCTCTTTTGTAATTCATTCTTCTTCCTCCATCACATTACCGAAATACACACATAACCCTCACAACTTTGAAATTATGCTTTACTTCTGTTCATAGTCACTTCAAGATCCATATAAGATTCTGCTCAAAGATAGCTATAATCTGTTGTCATCTCTTTGCCTTTGTTGAAATCATTTTACTTCCATCTTGTACTTGGATGATCTTGCATGCATGGAGGGTTAGGTTAGCTTGATCATTGAGGTGGAATTTGAGCTAAATAAGTAAGTAAAGTATTGTACTTTGTGGCATGTTATGATAGAACTTGACGATGATTGAATTAGAGATGGATTAATGGTGATATTGGAGTGAAATAAGTGCTAAAAAATGATGCGTGAATGATAGTTTCTGTTTTGTTTTTGCATGAATGAAAGACAATAGTTTATGAGCTACCAAATGAATGATTTTGAGTTGGAATTGGAGCTGAAATTGATGAGAAATTGAAATATAATTATGGTATAATTGAGGTATAATTAATGGACTATTATGAAGGTGTTTTGAATTTGGTATGAAGGTGTTAGAATCTCAAAAAATTGAAGGAAAATGGATAGTGCACATTCAGTTCACTCATCCCACGATCCTGGACAGTTGTATTAACTCCTTCGCGCGATCGTGGGCAATGCTTTGAAATGAAAAACTTCTATTTTGTGTAATTGTTGAACCACATAAGGATAAGTCACTTTACATTGGTGTATTTGGACTTGATTGAGGCTTGAAATAAACCTAAATTGTTCCTTGATTCATTAGTTAAGGGTTTGATAAGTTTAGGTTGTTAATTGATGTCATAACTTAAGGAATGGATTGTCTTGATATCAATGTACTGAAATTTGGAAATTATAAGTTGTTAAAGTAATGAAGATGTTCTTATGAATGCAAATATGATTCAAAGGATATGAGTAATGTGTATTAGATATAAATGAATGAACATTGGAGAACATGAAGCAATTGTGAGTGATAAGTAGATAATTATATGAACGTATATGACTGATGAATAAATCAAGCTTACGTAAGGTATAAACCTAATTGCAAAATGATAGTATACAAGCTATTAAGTTTGAATGATCTGAAAGCGTATAAGTACAGTCAAGATCTTGGTTTATTAATACATACCCGAAAGGTCAATTGAGCATGCATTGAAACATGATATATATACATGTGAATGATTGAATAATCATATAATTGACAACTTAATGATATGTGAAATATGTGTTGTTAAGTCAAAATTGACTTTACGCGTTGAAAAATTTTGATGACAAATAAAAAGCAGACAAATGAAAAGCAGATGATATATTCCTTAACAAAAATCAGACGATATAAAAAGCAGACGAAGATAAAAAACAGACGAAGGCAGAAAAGCAAATGAAGGAAGAAAAGCAGACGGAAGTCATTCGAAGAAAAGCAGACGAAGCTAAAAGCAGACGGAAGCTATTCAAGAAAAACAGACGGAAGCTTAGTAAAAATCAGACGGAAGAAAAGCAGACGAAGCTAAAAGCAGATGATACAATAATCAGACGAAAGCGTAAAGGAGTCGGAAGTATCAGTTTGAGTTAGTTACAGAGCTCAACTGACTAACCGTTTCTTTAAAGAATCAAGAAGCAGTTATTCAAGAAGCAGTTGAA
>JAOTBA010000005.1:12621049-12640257 GCA_025629845.1 Erythroxylum squamatum | reverse complement strand
TTTTCACCGTGTAAAACCCAACGAGTGTATGATTGGTCCATGCCGAATCTCATTAAATGCTCACAAACATTCATTTGGGACCTCATATAAGCATTCATGCAACGACTACAAGGGCATGAAATTTCACAATCTCTTCCCTTTTTTTCCACCACAAATTTCATAAATGCTTTCACTCCATCAATGTATTCCCGAGAAACCCTAACACTGTTCATCCAACTCTTATCCATTGACCAGAAACTACCTATTAATTTACCATAAAAATGACAACATTATCTTATGTCAGTGGGAATTCAATTTACACATAAAACACATTATGAACAACTTCGACTAATAATGTGGTCTTGCATGATTGTATATACTTATTGCACGTAATAGCTACTATTGAAAAGGTAATGGCAATAAGTTATTATAATACAAATGTTGTCTTGTTTACTTTACTCACATATAATCTAATCCCAATCGAGTTATCCTATACAACAAACATCCATTCTTTTCAAGTTATGACATAATTTGAAAAGGTTATCTTTGTTGTACACAACCTCGCAAAAACAAGATCAAATTTATCAACCCCGCATCCTCAACCATGTTTAATAGTTCCACAGCCAAATTAATTTCCACCATTTAATTAAACTTATCAAACATGTCTATTATGTTCAAACTTCAAATTCTTAGGATTTTAAACCTTTTTGTTCAAAGGGTGACCAATAATCAACATATTTCACACTTATTCCTTATGATGCTGAATAAAAGTTATTAGTATTCACATAACAGTAAAGTTTACACTACAACAAAACCATGCATTTTTATTCACAAGAGAAGATTACAAATCATTGGACTTGCATAATATAAAATGCAGAATTTTCATACCAGCTCCACTACTTATGCAGGAAATATGTTAGGGCACTCAATTTACTTCAAGATTTTTCCTCTGGAATCCTTAAGAGGGTGAGTCTGTAGTTCTGCAAAAACACCAACTGATGATGAGCTATAGCAATGAAACAAACATTACAAAATATTGTAATCTCAAGAAGGAAACTACCAATGGATAGACAGATAACAAAATTCCACATACAAATGATATTGCCACTGCATACAATATTTAAACAAGTATAAATATGAACAAAAGATAATGTTTCGCCATCTAGTTCTGCTAATAGCATATATGAAGTTGAAAAATGTTAAACAATATCACCTGTTGTAATCACTCTAACCACAAATACTGTAAGAAGCATAGCAACCCATTACCAAATGACACCATTAGATTAAGATTGAAAGAACTTTCAAGCACAGAAATATTCAGGTCCAATAATAGGATCACCCATAGCACAAATGACACCATTAGATTAAGATTGAAAGAACTTCCAAATACAGAAATATTTGGAATCCAATAATAGGATCACCCATAGCACAAAACCTCCAACAATTACTCAACAAAATGAAAATAATAAATGTCTCACTAATATAAAATGGACCAATATAGTCTAAATTAATTTAACCGCAATTTTCAATATCATCTCTTTTATTATATTCTTTGGCATATCATGAAGTCTTTATTTTCTATATATGGAATGGATTGTTCTTAATAAAGCAAATGCCTAAAGCCTTTCTACGACAACTTTATGAGTACCGTTTTGTACACATATAGTTCGGAGAATGATACTCATAATATTAGCACCTTATCGGTTATGAATATTGGTTGGTATCGATTGCTTTCAATGGTACTAGCTTGTATCGACTATTATCCAAAATATTGGAAAATTTTGAAGACCAAATAGTAATTTTAAAAAATTATGAACCAAATTGGAAAAAAATTAAATCCTAAAAACACCAAACTTTTATTCACTCTTCTTCACTGTCTACTTCAGTAACAAAAGTTATAAAACCCACTCACTTTCAGTCTTCACGTCACCGCCCTCCTCTTATTCAGTTTTCACGCTGCTATCCTTGGAGTCACCCATGCACTCCCACTACTGCCCTCCCAGTCTCCCACACACGCCCGTTATAGTGTCGCTTCCTCCACACAGAACTCGTAGAACTCAACCTTTAATTTATAGTGCCTTGCAGTTTAAAAAATGACTCAGAATGTGAACATGGCAATAGCAAGGTGGTATGATTCAAGTGTATTCTTCAATGATGCCAGTCATATTATTACCAGCCTATGGTGAATGTTATTGTCTTTTACGGTCCAAAATATAGGGCTCTTTTAATTGATAACTATAAAGGTAAATTCTTTAGCAACTCTCTTTATGAAATAAAAAGTTGTTTAGATGAAACAGAAATGACTTGGGCAACTTATAAATGTTCAATTATTTATGATAGTTAGACAACTAGAAGACATGAACCCATTATCAATTTTTTAGTTTATTATGCTAAGGAGAATAAGCCTTGTTATAGATGTTAATACTCTATTTCAGATATTGATAAAATTGTGAGTTAAATTAGGCCAAAAAATATTGTTTAGTTTATTACTGACAATGATTTTACTTGTAAATTAGCTGAGAAAAGATTACAAAGCAGATATAATTCTTTTTATTGGACTCTTTGTGATATACATTGCATTGACTTGATGTTGGAAAATATAGAAAATATTACATATTTTCCTATCATTGATGAGACTGTACAGAAAACAAATAAGTGACTAAGTTTATCTATAATAGTGCATGGGTCCTAAATTTGTTGAGGAAGGATTTCACTAGTTGTAAGAATTTGTGTCATCCTACTACAACAATGTCTGTAACTAGTTTTTTATCACTTTAGTATTTTGTTATGATTAAAGAGTTAAGATAAATATTTACAAACGATAAGTAGGTCGCATCACAATATGTCAAGTTTAAAGTTGAAGTTAAGGTTTGTAGAATTATAATTAAAGATCATAAATTTTGAACTCAGTTTCAATTTCTAATATAAGTTTATAAGCTTTTACTGAGAGTATTTCGTTTAGCTAATAGTGATGAGAAGGCAACAATGAGTTATTTTTATGATATCATCATAGATGAGGCAAAGGAAGCAATCAACGCTAATATGAAAAATAGATCTTCTTTACACACATCTTATCATGCAATCATCAATGAGATATAAGAAAGACAACATTACTTTCTTTTGTTTTCAGTTAAGACATTTTGTAATCCTAGTGTCTATTTTAGTCCAAATTTTACAAAAAAAAATGAAGTTAATAGGGGAATGATATTAACTATTACAACAATTGTTGCCCATGAAATAATGTGAGATCTCCTAAGCTCACAATTGAAGGTTTATTAGGATGCTTCTGGTAATTTTCGGATGCCCATTGCTATTCGTCAAATATACAAGATTAATTTGGGTATATATTTTTCTCACTTTTGTTACTTGTTAGAAATTAATCATCATTTTATTTTATTTTTAGTGTTACTTTTATTGTCTTACAATTGCTTGTGGGAACAATTCGAGACTAGTATTCCATAATTGCAAAGATCTGCAGTTCAATTTCTAAGTCAATGCGTGAGTGCAATTGGATATGAAAAGAATTGGAGTACTTTTGAATTTATTCATTCCAAGAAAAGAAATATATAGAAACACAAAAGATTGAACGACTTGGTCATTGTTCTATACAAGTTAAAGCTTCGGAAAAGGTATGTTATTATCATTGTTAAGTTGAATATAATTTCTTGTAATTTCTTAATAATTTAATTTTATTTATTTACTAGGACTGTTAATAGAACAAGTAGTTTTGTAGATCCAATTTACCTTGATCATATCTATCTTTTGGCGAATTGGGTTTATAATGAACCAAGTTTAATAGATGAGAGTGACTTGGAAGATGATCTTGAATGTGAAAGTATTGACATGTCATTTGGTTCATTTGGTGCAATGATTTTTAATAATAGTGATGATGAGGCTCATCTAAACAATGAAGATTTTATACTGAATGAGAATTGATGATGTGAGCAGGAGCAAGAATCACCATGGAGATGGCATATGTGATGGGGCGAGTTTGTCATTCCAGTTGGACCTTTGTCCAAAGCTAGGATCGAAAGACTCAAGGAGGCTCTCTATGCGCATGTGGGCCAATTTGTGGAGAGAATGGAATGTACCAAGCCTATTGGAGGAGAGCTATTTGAATCACAGCCCAAATTGATTCATTTATCTCAAATCCTTGGATTGGACTCACTTGGGACTTGAAGACCATTGTATTAGGTTGCACATCATTATCAGACTTGGGAACGCATTAGGCCAAGCCTAGACGTGTTTTTATTATTCTATTTTGGACTTGTTTTAAGTTATAATTATATTTTGAGCTTCCATGTATTTTTAGCCTAAGTCTTATAGCATTAAGCCTAGGTATAAATACTTATGTTTTAAGATTTTTGGAGGACAACTTTTGATCATATTATTTTCGATGAGCCATCGGCCATCTTGAGAGGGAAAAACCCTCTTGTTCTTTTCAACTTAGGAATTGAACATCACTTATCAACTGAATCAGATTGTGGCGTGATTTTGATTCTAAACATCTTTCTTGGTTTGTTCTTTACCCATTATCTAGGTTGTTTGAAACAAGTTCTTCGTGAGATCTAGTAGGTAAATTTGAAACCCTGCGTATCATATCTAATTCTACTTAATTCGAATCTATCATCATCTTCTTTCTTTGGATCCGAACATTTCAATCTTTCAATTCCGTGGTGTGCGTTAATTGAGGTCAATGTAATTTGAGCGAATATTTAATTGAATGAAGTTTCATGTTCTTATTTATTTTCTTCTTTTAATTTCACTTATATTTGATGTATATGTTAAATTCTATATATGCAATATAAATATAATTGTAAATGTTTTTGTTTCAAATTTCATTACTAGTTGGTTGTTTCTTCAGCATAAATTCTTGTTATAAATTGCAATACTTAGAGAGTTATGGATATTTATTATTCTTTTTATGTGATTTTTTAATATAATATTATTTATTATACGATGAAATAGTAACATTTTAAGTACTTTGTATTGTCCTTAATTTTATATTTGTATAATCTTTTTTATATTAATTGTGGTTATTATTTATATGTCAAACAAGTGAAAAGTAATCTTAATAGAAATTAATAGATTGTTTGTATTTCAAAATTTTATTATTATGATTTTTTAGAAACATAGTTGATATAAAATTATAAATTATGCAGTGCAATATATTGAGAAACTTTTTTGTAATTTAAAAAAATTCTGAAATTATTTGATAAATTTTAGAAATTATTCGAAACTATATTTTATATTGATCGGTACTAATATAATATCATACCAGAACCAAATCAAATATTGATTCCGATATGGTATTCATAATATTAGTCTATCGGTGATAACAAGTCAAGAAATTTGAGAAACTTCATTAAACTCTTTGCTTTGTCTGGTGTCTGTACAATTTTTATATTTTTAAATGATCACTATTTCTAAACCTCTTCCCATAAATTACCTAACAAAGTTAAAATACGAAATTAAAACCCTGATTCGGTTTTATTTTCAGCAATTCGGTAGACTGTCCCTCAAGATAGCGGACCTACTTATGGATACGTTCAACAGATAAGTAAGAGTATTATAGTATACTCGATAGTCAATGCTGTTGATGATTGTACTTTGCCTATGTCGGTAATGTCATTCCTGTTAATGAATAGGAGGATCAGAGTTGCGTGTTATCGCAGAGTGCCAGCTCCTAACAGAGACCAACTACAATTGTCATTAAAAAGGAAAAGGAAAATTAGTATTCATGGATTATAGGAAATAGTTATTTTCTAAGTTTATTTTGTAATTCTTCGATGGGCAGGGCAACTCCTTTTTCTGTTCTCATCTTTTACACAATAAAATTTAAAGAAATTGACATAGCCTCTGATAGTTACGATAAGCAACTTACCTCGTAATTGAATTAAACTATTAATTTAAATAAAAGGACAAAATTATTGTTAAACGAAGAAACAGAAGCGGATGGACGATATAGTCAGTCCAAACCCGAGGATTGGGCGAAGAATGGCCTACGGAGGGACCCGAGCGACGAGCCGCGGAAAAGATCGGCAGGCAGTTTCCAAATAGTCGATAACCACATCAAAATTCTAATTTTGTAAGCCACTTACGATGGAATGGATACAGTCGTTGGTGACAATGACAAATATAAGATTTTTTACAAGAAACATAATTAATTTAAACATGAGAAGGCGTCACGGAAGATAAAATCCTGACCCTTTATCAAGAAACATAATTATTTTAACATGAGAAGGCGTCACGGAAGATAAAATCCTGACCCTTTATTAGGTCGTCCGGACCGGATTCCATCAATTAAATCATTTTGTTTGTTTGCAATTGCAAATTACAAACGAATTGGGTCACGTTTTGTTTTGTTTTTTTTTATTGAAGCTTTAAGAGAACTTCTTTTTACCCTCTTTTCTTCTTCCCAATGTCTTTGCTTTTGAGGTTCTTAATACTGATCACGTGTGTAAACCCACTTTTCCTCGTGCAACAACTACCCCAGCCTCGTTAAGCCGCCCCCAACTTGGTTATTCCCTATGCATTTTTTAATTCATTTCCTATATTTGAAATCAAATTGGATTTACTTATTCTAACTTTAATTGCTTTAGAACTAGAGCTTAAACTAAAAGCTATTCTTTAACTTTAGTGAAATAATTATAACAACATAATTATTAAAGTTAACATAAGAATTATCACAAAAGATTTGTGGAATTTTTCCTTTTCATAAGTATAAAAAAATAAAGGACCTAGGGATTTATAACGTATTTTCATCCCCCTTGATTTATATTTTCCATTATTCAATTTCTTTTAAATATTAATAAAATTTTAGTTATCTAAAACTAATATGATATATCAAAATTGTTTATAATTTTAAATTTTTCATAAATAAAATTTTAATACTAATCAAGTTTTAAAAAAACTTTTTTAAATATTATATTTCATATTTAATAAGCCGTCAAATCTATATTTGAATATCCATGTAATTTCTTTAATACTGGTCAAATATAGATGAAAGAAAATTTAAAATTTTTAATAAAACATTCTTATCACTTTATAATAATAAAGAAAAAGAAAATCTAAAATATGTATACTATAATGGAATAACATAATCATCCGTAATGAAGAATCAATTACTATTTTAGTAAATGCCTTACAAGTTGAAAGAAATAACGTCTTTATTTGTCTGTAAACAGCATTAAAGATTAGTTTTGGACGATTGAGCATAATGAATAAATTAAGAAAATAATACAACGAAACAAAGGAGAAGAAAATATGGAATGAAAAAAAGCACGAGGGCATCGAAATATTTTATAACTTGCTGCAACTTGTAAATATAGATAAAACAACTGTAATAAGAGCAAACCCAAGAAGTTGTGTAGATGCTTCCCTCTTAATAATAATAACAAGTTCAATTTTAAAAAAAAAACACGTGTGCCCCATTTCTTATGATTATCAGCTCAAAATCTGAATCTTATTGCCTGTTTGTATGGGCTTATATCAGTAGAGTTTTTGTTAGTAGAGCTTTTGTCAGTAGAGTTTTTTTGAAAAGAGTTTTTCTAAGAAGTCAGTTGACTGTTTGACTGTCATTTAAAAAAGAGCTTTTTTGAAAGAGCTTCATACAATAGATTATTTGACAACATAAAAATAAAAAGTACTTTTAATTTTAACTATATTTTATTTTGTAATAAAAATTATTTATGCATATAAATATTATTTAAAACATATTAAACAATATGCAAAGCACAATATATTAATTATTATATAATTTTAAATCATATAAAATATAAATTAAAATATATTTAACCAAATCTTTTATATGGATTATAATATAAGTAAAACTAATATAAAAAATAAATATTAAAACATATAAAAAATCAAATAATATTATATAAATTTCAAAATAAATGTGAATATGTGTTTGTGGGTATTGAGGGAATTACGTGTAAAACATACAAGTAAAAGGAACTAAAAAATAAGCTCATTAATTGATATGAAAAATCTACTTGAAAAAGTGCTTTTTTGAAAAGCTTCAAATTTGAGCTTCCTAAAAAGTTGTATTTTAGCTTCCAAAAAAGCCATTTCTATGAAAAAAGTGCTTTTGGATTTTACAGTCAAACACTCAGTTTTCTTAAAAACAACTTTTGAGGTGGAAAAAAGTGCTTATTCACTATTCAAAAGCTAAACCAAACAGGCACTTAATTATATACCAGTTAAATATTTAAAGAAATGAAATTATTAAAAATATAAAGTAGAAATAATAACACCAAAACTACTATAAAAATGTAATGAGAAAATTCAGGTACAAATATATAATTCATGTAATAAAATTATTATTTAAAATATATTAATAAATTTACCATGACTATAAAATATATAAATATTAATAATTTTCACATATGGGTATTAACATCAAATTAAGAAGAATAAAACAAAAAGAGACTTACAAGATTAATACTTAATGCATAAAAAGAGTGAAGGGTGGTAGATACATCAACGTAGGGGAATAAAATCTGCCCTCACTAAGCGAAGAAAACCACAGAAACTCTGAAATGAAATCAAAGAAAGATATACCGAATTTTATATAGAAAAAGTCTCCAATATGGAGAGTAAAAACTGTGGAACCATAGTCCAAAATATCTCCACTATTTAAAATAATATATACAACAAAATCTCCCTAAATGAGACTAGAAGTAATATACCAAGATACTCAAGAGATTAAACTCTTGGAAATACAAAAAGAGTGAAGAAATATCTCATAAATAAAGGAACACTAGTGCCAAATTATCGGGCACAAAACTATGATCCTTAATAATCTCTAGACATAATTCTTGAAATATCGTTGATAAAATATCAACTAAATCTGATCACAAATAACCTTCAATTGAAAGCTTAATCAAAGATAACTCTCTCTCTCTATTTTCTCTCCTTTCACTGAGCCTTTTTTGCCTGGATGCTTAAGGCTTCCCTCTTGGTGCCAATTTATAGGGAGAAATTTACTTAAGCCTTCCTTCCATTTTCAATATGGGATGTCCTTAATGGAGGGACCTCCAACAAATCTTTCCCTCCCAATATTTAGGACCATTATCATAGAGGGGCGAATACTCCTATTTCTATATTAGTTGGAAGGACTTGCCATCCCTACGATCAGCCTGCATACTTCATACTTATTTTTTGGTAACTCCTTTGTCAACATATCAACACCATTTTCACCCGTGTGTATCTTCTCAAGTGCTAATAGCTTGGAATTCAAAACATCTCTGATCTAATGGTATCTTATCTAGATATGTTTTAATTTCGAATGGAGAGCTGGATTCTTACCAAGATGGACGATACTCTAATTGTCACAATACATGACATATCTATGTTACTTGAAGCCAAGTTCCTGAATGTATCTCTTCATCCATAGTAACTCCTTACATGCTTTTGTTGTCACAATATGTTTCGCCTCAATAATATGCAACACATTACACTTTTGCACTTTGTAATCTTGATTGTCATGATACTGCTCCCTCTGTAAAAGTAATCAAGTATCCTAAAGTAGACTTTTTGGTGCCAACATATCCGCCTAGATCTGAATCTGTGTAGCCTACTAATATAGGCTTTTCATTTTTGAAACTAAGACTTAAGTTAAAAGTACCTCGGAGATATCTCATGATCCACTTCATAGCATTCCAATGCTCTCTTCCCGAATTTGAGAGAAATCTATTAAGCATGTCAACTGCATTAGCTATGTCTAGCCTTATGCATATCATGACATACATTAACCTTCCTATTGTTAAGGAGTAAGCAATATTATCCTTTTGTAGAAGGATTGTGTTTACTACTTAACTTAAAGTGGGCTGCAAGAAGGGAGCTAGCTACTTTAGCAATTTTCACGTTAAATCTTTGAAGCACCTTTTGAATGTACTTCTCTGGAGACAGATAAAACCTCTTTGTATTTTTGTTTTGAGTAATCCTTATACTAAGGATCTGCTTTACTAGCCCCAAGTCTTTCATAGCAAAAGACTTACTCAAGTGCTTCTTCAGCTTGGCAATTCTAGCAATATTTTGCCAACAATTAGCATGTCATTAACATAGAGCAGTAAAATATTGAAATCAACCTTGGAGGATTTCTTTATAAAACCACAATAGTCAGAAATCATTTTCTTATAGCCTTCCTCCCCTGTAACGACTTAAATTTCTTGTACCATTGCCTCGGTGATTGCTTTAAGCTATAAAGACTCTTCTTTAGCCTACACATATAATCTTCTTTCCCCTTGATTTTGAAACCCTCTGGTTGCTCTATATAGATCTCTTGCTCCAAATCACCATAAGGAAGGCAGTCTTCATATCCATCTGCTTGACTTCTAAATCAAGACTAGCTGCTAAGTCAAGGACAACTCAAATTGGTTGCATCTTCACCACTGGTGAGAATATTTCATCGAAATCAATACCCCTTCTTTGACTGAATCCCTTGACCACCAACCTGGCTTTGTATCGTGGTTGTGATGAGGGTTCTTCATATTTTACCCTGAACACCTATCTATTCCTCAAAACTCTTTTCCCTTTGGGGAGCTTTACTAGGTCAAAAGTGTAATTCTTAGAAAGTGACTTCATCTCTTCTTGCATGGCTTCAACCTACTGTTCCTTGTGTTCTTCTTACATGGCTTCAACCTACTGTTTATTGTGTTCATCTTCCATGGCTTCTTCATAACTCTCAGGTTCTCCCCCATTAGTGAGTAATACATACTTATTTGGAGAGTATCGAGCAAAAAGTCTTTTGTCTCTGTCAGACCTTCTGAGTGGAGTTGGATCCTTTGCTTCCTGTGCCTGGTCGTCATCACCATCATCTGCCTCTACTGGTAAAGGAACATCCTCATTAGCTACATCTTGTTGAGTGTTCTCCTCAACACTCTCCTGTGCTGGTACCTCGCTAATTGTATCCAAATCAACACACATCATCATTATCTTTAGGTGTTGCATCTTTTGCCCTTTGGATATCCTTGATGGTCTTATCTTCTATGAACACAACATCGCAGCTTCGGATAAGCTTCTTACTGATTGGATTACAAAGCCTGTAACTAAATTCATCAAGGCCATAACCCAACATCAAGCTTGAATCTCTCGTCTTTGGGAGTGTGCACAAATTCCTTGAATCTAAAGACACGAAGATGATCATATTTGACATCTTTCCCTGACCAGGCTCTATCATGCACATCAGACTGCAATGGAACAGAGGGTGAAAGATTCACCACATGCACTGCTGCATTCAATGTCTCACCCCAAAATTATTTTGACAGCTTTGCTTGTGATAATAAGTATCTAACTCTTTCCCCCAAATTTCTATTCATCCTTTCTACCAAACCATTCAATTGTAACGCCTGTAACCAAATTCATGAAAGCCATAACCCAAAAAGATGCATTGTTTGGTCTTAACATCAAGCTTGAATCTCTCATCTTTAGGAGTATGCACAAATTCCTTGCATATAAAGGCGCGAAGATGATCATATTTGAAATCTTTCCCTAACCAGACTCTATTAGGCACATCAGACTGCAACAGAACAAAGGGTGAAAGATTCACCATATGCACTGTTGTATTCAATACCTCACCCCAAAATTATTTTGGCAGCTTTGCTTATGATAATAAGTATTTAACTTTTTCCCCCATATTTCTATTAATCCTTTCTACCAAACCATTCAATTGTGGCGTCTTTGGTGGCATCTTCTGATACCGAATGCCTTGCTGTTTACAATATTGATCAAATGGACCAGAATACTCTCCCCCGTTGTCAGTCCAGATGCATTTAAGCTTTTTCCTTGTCTCTTTTTTTACTGAAGCTTAAAATTGTTCGAAGACATCTAACACTTGATCCTTCAATTTCAAGGTGTAAGCCCAGATCATCCCT
The DNA here is from genome assembly GCA_025629845.1 of Erythroxylum squamatum. Lineage (NCBI taxonomy): Eukaryota > Viridiplantae > Streptophyta > Magnoliopsida > Malpighiales > Erythroxylaceae > Erythroxylum > Erythroxylum squamatum. The sequence goes on along the minus strand of JAOTBA010000005.1, from coordinate 12,628,399 downwards.
GAGTGATCATTAATAAAAGTCAAGAAGTAAAGAGCATTACTAAGTAACTATGTCTTCATCGGACCGCATACATCAAAATGTACTAAATCAAGTACATTTGGTTTTCTAGAGGGAGGTGAACTATTGAAAGCAACCCGATTATGCTTTCCTAACAAACAATGAACACACTTCTAATACACGTACCCTTAACATAACATAGATGTCCCTTCTTACCTAACACTACTAAGCCTTTCTCATTCATGTGGCTGAGTCTTTTATGTCACAACTCAATTGCATCTTTATCTTACATAACATTGATATTGCTATTAGGAATGTTGGCTTTCATTATGTACAATGTCTCATGCTTCTTACCCTTAGCTATAATCATAGAATTTTTGGTAAGTTTTTATACACCATCATAGAATGTGTTGCAAAACCCTTCATCGTTAAGCTTTCCCATAGAGATTATACTAAATCTGATATTTGGAATATGTTTGATGTTTTTCAATACTAATTTCATGCAGTTATTGGTCTCCAAGAAAATGTCTCTAATGCCAATGGCTTGTGTAAAGCCATCATTTCCTATTTTCACAGGCCCATAATCTTTGGGTGTATAAGATGTAAATAGTATCCGTTAAGCAGTAACGTGAGTTGAAGCGCCACTATCAATTACCCAACTCTTTTTTTCTTGCAGAATACTAATCTTCTCATTACAAATCACAAGTAGATCCTAGATGACGATGATTTGATCTTGACTGTTGGCATCATTCTTCTCTGGTTCTTGATTCCTCCTACCTTCTCTTTTCAACTTCTCGCAGTTCTTTTGCATGTGACCTTTTTCACCACAATAGAAGCATTTAATGTTAGCAAATCTGTTGGGTCTGCTACTGGATCTGCTTCTTTGATTTGGACCTCTACTTTGCCTTCTCGCTTTTATCTCTGTTATTGAGACATCAGACTTAGAGATGAGCCTTTAGTCTTTCTTTTGGACTCCTCCTCCCAAAGGCTAATTTTAACCTTTTTTTTATCAAGACTACACCTTCAGGGGCTGAGTTAAAGCGCGTTGTTCTAAACGTCTCCCAGGATCTTGGTAAGGATCCCAAAAACCATAATCCGAGCAACTCATCGTCTTAAGTGAGCCTCATGGTGGCCATTTGATTAATGATCCCTTGGTAAGTATTCAAGTGATTCGTCATCAATGTTCTATCTTGGTTTCTCAAGTCCTTAAGTTGTTTAATCAGGAACATTTTGTTGTTGCTAGACTTTTGAGCATAAAGGCTCTTGAGTTTGGCCCATAACTTGTCTGCTTCCTTCTCGTCAGTTTCTGATGAATCCACAAACTGGTCCATGTAATAGACTCCACTTGGTGTCAGATTTGGCTTCGAGTTTTGTGGCACCGAATACTGGTTCATTATCCCTTCACATAAAGGAGAACTTCCATCTTCTCCTTCCATACTTAGAAGTTGCCTGAATTTAGACTGATTATTCTACTTGTGTTGACTTCCAACGTTTACAAAGGATGACCGACTTAGTAATCGAGCTCTGGTACCAGTTTGATAGGAGGTAGACACCAATGTAGAGGAATAAAATCTCTCTCACCTGTTGTAAACTGGTGAGGAAATCACCAAATGGAGAAAACCATTGAAACTTTGAAATAAATTCAAAGAAAGACACACCAAATTTTACATAGAAAACGTCCCCAATATGGAGAGTAAAAACTGAGACCATAGTCTCATATATCTCCACTATTTAAAATAATGGGTATAACAAAATCTCTCTAGATAAGACTAAAGGTATTACACCGAGATACTCAAATGATTAAACTCTTGGAAATATAAAAGGAGTAGAAAAATATCTCACAAATAGAGGAACATTGGTGACAAATTATCGGGAACAAAATTATGATCCTTAATAATCTCAAGACCTAAGTCTTGAAATATTGCTGATAAAATATCAGCTAAATCTGACCACAAATAACCTTCGATTGAAAGCTTAATCAAAAATATCTCTCTTTGTTTTTCTCTCCTTTCACTGAGCCTTTTTTGGTCGGATGCTTAAGCCTTCCCTCTTGGTGCCAATTTATAGGGAGAAATCTACTTAAGCCTTCATTCCATTTTTAATATGGGATGTCCTTAATGGAGGGGCCGCCAATAAAGACAAATATGACTTAAACATAAAATAAAGACTTCTTAAAGAATTAAAATGAACATTTGTGATCTAACATTAAACATTTCAAAAGTGCAAAAATATATAATATGCGAAGTTCCCGATATTAAAAATGACAAGCTAAATTGCAATATGTGAAAATACAAAAATATAAAAGAAAACGTATAACAAATGAAAATGTGATAAAAATATGTAGTATTCGTAAAATATATTTGATTTATTATACATTTGTTTAGTAATTATAACTTCAATATCTTTAAATCTTTAATAATAATAAGATATTTATAAAATATAAATACGAGCATAATAAAAATAGAAAATATAAACTAGATAATAATTTAAATAAAGTAAAAGTAAATATATAGATTTATTAAACTATAGAAATAAATTTCTGACAAATGTTTCAAAACTGTGGAAATGTCAAATTTTGAAGTTTTTGGTAAACAATAAGCGAAGAATAGTGTCTTTCAAGGGTATGATATTACATGTAACTTTGGGTAAAATATGTAAGTAAAGAAATCATAATAAGTAATAGTGTATTTGATTTTTTTTGAAAAAATTGTTCACTGGATGAAAAATTGTATCTCTTCAAAAAGGATAATAAATTAGGGATAACAAAATTTCCATAATTTTGGTCAATTTAAAATCAATAAAATTTCTTTAATTTAAATAGATTTTAAACGAGTTTAAATTTTTTAAAATTTTAAATTTAATTTGAATTTAATTTTTACGATTTAATTTAGTTTAGTCAAAATTTTAATTACATATAATTAAAATTTTAATTTTATTATTGAATTTATCTTTTTTATCATTTTTGTTTTTCTTTTTGTCATTGCTTTCATATTTGTATCACTTCCATTTTTCTTCCTCTCTCTCTTTTCTCTACCACTTTCATATTTTGTTCTACCTCTTCATCTTTCTTGCTACAAGAATATTTGTGATCATTCATTTCCGAAAAGAATTTTCATTCCTTGGCTAGGGAATATATTTATCCATGATTATTTGCAATAATTAAAAATCTCAACTAATTCACTTAGCTTAACTATAAAAACCTTGAGTTGTTTAATTTTTTGGTTCGATTTTTAACATTTCAATTCAGTTTACTTTAATAACTCTTGTTGTTAAAAGCTAACCAATTTATTAATTAATTGGTCAATTTTTGTAAATTATTAAATTTTTGTAAACTGAAATAAATCAATTAATGTTTATTTAACAATCTTTTTTTAATTAAACTTCAAATATTTCGATAGATAAAGACAATATCTTTCAATCATATTTTAAATTCTTTAATTTATTCAATCTTTAATTATTTTTGTGACGATTTAATACCAGTTGAACCTTTTAAATCTTAAACCTCTTGTTTTACTGGTTTCTTCTGATTCAATTTTTAAAATATTACTAAAATGAAGGCACTTGTAAAGAGTTTTGAGTCAAGGCACAAATAATTTCATATTTGGCCAGACACAACCTATTGCACACCTAAAATAAATGAGTGTTGACCTTATTTTGACAGAAACTGATCACATCTTATGATAATACAAGCTTGGCTTATAAAAAGGTCTCACTATTTTCATGCCAATAACGTTGATTTTAAATGGAGTACAATTATAATGGACAATGTTATAGAACCTCTAAGGGGTCCAAACGGTTTGGACTTAGGTGATTTTTTAGGCTAACAAACTCACCAATTTCTGCCCTATAATGCAACCAAATCTCTTCACTTGATTTAGCAAAAATCCTCCCACAATGAAGAACAAAAATAATGTTGTGCAGAGGAAGTCCTAGTTGTTCAAAGTTCATAATTAGATGAAACACTTGGAATTATGAAGCAAATGGAGCTAAGAATAGTTTTAAGAACAAAGGGATTATTTTTTTGCAAATATATTAACTACATAACACATGCAGGTTTGAGGGTTTACAACATATCTATATCCTGCAGACGTTAACGACTAGAAGATAAAAACATTGGATAGTTATAAGTAGATTGGACAGTTTACATAAAACTGTCCAATAATTAAACGACATAATGTTTCAGTAGCGTCCATATACATATAAGCCATGCAAGGCTTACTTCTAACACACCATGCAAGATTCCATTCAACATTTTAGTATTCCCATCCATGTATCCACTAATGAACCAAGACTGTCCTCTATCACAATTCCATTTCCCAATATACATTAAATAATTTCAGCCTATATAATATAATAATTTCTTTGCTACTAATGGAACAGTAAAAGATGGGACTATAAGTCTGTTTGCAGTCCCTTATCACCACCAAAGGAAGTTTATATGAGCCCCTCTTGACTCCCTTCGATCTGTAGTCATCATATTTACCCATCAAAGGTCCTAAAAGTCTCACTTCTAGATGTCTTTTCCACCACCAACAGATTAGCAATAGTTATTTCACTATTATCCTCCTCCTAGGCCAACAATGCATTCAACTTCATCGTCCTTGGACATTCTCTTGCATAATGCGATATGCTGTATATAAAACAAGCAACATTTTGTTAAGTAGCATTTTTAGTGGTTTGCATGTTTTTACATTTCTCATTTTTCCCCACAAAATTTTCTCCAACAACTTTGCTATTACCATTGCGACTAGACATTTTTTTTGTCTTTATTTAGCCGTAAATCCACCAACCAATCAATAGCAACTATGACATTTGGTAGGTCTTGAACACCTTACCTTCGTAGTTCAATTTGTGCCCAAGATTGAAGTCCCGATAGGAAGTTGAATAACTTATCTTCTTTTGACATGTTACAAATATCTAACATCAAAGAGATAAACGCCTTAATATAGTTTCAGACTGGTTCGTCATACTGCAACTTTCTCAATGCTTCCCTCGCTATCCAAAAGGTGTTATAAGGCAAGAATTGGTCCTTTAGTTCTCGAACTAACATATTCCATGTATCAATTCATGGAAGACCTTCATTTAGATCATCATCTATCCTTGCACACCACCATAACTTGGCATCACCAACCAAGTACATACTAGTTAGCATCACTTTGTTACCTTCTTGCACCCTTGCTGCAAGAAAACATTGTTCCATGTCCCATAGAAAATTCTCTAGCATCTTAACATCTTGAATACCACCAAAATGCTTTGGTTTTGAAAGTTTGAGCCTTATCCAACTCTCTCTGTTATGTTGGACAACATTGGTTCCAAGAAGTTCCAATGCATCTTTTGTTACCATCACTCTCCTATTTACTGCACCTGAAATGTCACCCAATCATTTATAGATGTGTTCAAATGCCTCAGTTATGGAATCTAATCGAGTCACTATGATGAACCCCTCATCTTTCAAAATTGGTCCAAAAATTTTCTCCAATCGAGCCATCCTTTCTCTCAATTGGTCCATGTTTCTGCCCACCATTTATCCCTTGTGTGCCCTTGAAAACCTTACTCTGATACCAAAATGTTATAGGGTGTTTTTGAGGATAGCAAACTCACCTATTTCTGCCTTATAATGCAACCAAGTCTTGTCACTTGATTAAGCCAAAATACTCCCACTATAAAAAACTAAAGTAACGTTGTGCAAAGGCTATCCTAGTGGTGCAGAATTACATGAAACACTTCAAATTATGAAGCAAATGGAGACAATAATAGTTTTACGAATAAAGGGACTTTTATTTATGGACATATTAACTACATAACATACGCAAGTTTGAGGATTTACAACATATTTATTTCCTGTAGATGTTAACAACTAGAAGATAAATTGATAGTTATAAGTAGTTTGGATAGTTTACATAAAACCATCTAATAATTATACGCATAATGTTTCAATAGTGTCCATATACGTGCGAGCAGGGTTATGTCCAACACACCATGCAAGATGCCATGCAAGTTGTAGTATTACTATCCAAGTAGCCACATAAAACCAAGGTTGTTCACTACCGAACCAAGACTGTCCACTAATGCAATTCCATTTCCCTGCATACATTAAATAATACCAGCCTATATAATATATGATTTTGTGGCTACGTATCATCAAGGGGATCTTACAAATTACAAAAATATGCCACTATCATGTTGCCAAAGTTGTGCAATATTGGTGCTTACCACACACCGAAAAGAAGGTCTCAAAGATGCCATGTAAGGACATCGCAAGTGGTTGTGACTGAAAGGAAGAAATGACAAAAGATATATAAGTGTAAAAGGAGTCACATAGAGAGGCTAGCAATGAGATGTAAAGTGAGGTACGGGGTTAGAAATTCTGTATAATGTAATGACTCCTATATAATATAAGATAGAAAATTAAGATTTCCGACTTCACCTTCTTTTACTTTCTTTTACTGATTTGAATCATAGAATGTAATTATTTTTTTTATATTTTTATAATAGTAAAATTATTCTTCTCTAAGTGAAATTTTAAATATATAGAAAATAATTTATAAATAACATAATTTGAATATTCAAAGTTAAATAATAAAGTTAATTCAACTAATCTTTACAAATTCTAATATCTTTATATTGTAAATAAACTATTTTTTTTCAAACTTTAAAAATAGATTACACTTTGTCAACCTTGTCTCTATTAAAAAACTTTTGCATTAATAAATACATAAAAATATATATTTTATCAATTGAAATAACTTTTATACATTTTGCTTCACTCTTACTCATTTTATACCCCAATTTGAATTTGATATGCTAAAAACGAAAGCTTAAGTTAGCATAAAGATCATATACCATTTTTCACAAAAAAATTGCTTTTTCAATGATAATAGATAACCACTTCCATGGTGGATCTTTTTTTTCTTCCAGTGCTTTCAAGGTCGTTTTTGAAAATTGAATGCATTAAAAATTTTAGTTTAGACTCCAAATCATAGAAGTATTGCGTTTTAAAATTTTGAACTCTTGAGAATTTGTTGATGCCATGAAATTGAAGTCATAGTAAAGGATTTCAATAATCATTTAATTAAAAATATCATTAAATTTATTAATTTATTTAAAAATGTATAATTTATAAATTAATACATATATTCATAATTTTATTCGTACACAAATAACAGTTTCCGTATTATCGATAAAATATTTAGTAATGTACTCCCAAATATCGTTCCTTTAGGCCCTGTTTGGCTTGATGGTTTGGGATGGAAGGGGATGGAACGTAACATATTTTCATCGTTTGTTTGAGGGTTTTATAATGGAATGGAATGGGATGGGATGGAAGCGGAGGGTTTCATGTTACGTTCCATT
>JAOTBA010000005.1:12582631-12592967 GCA_025629845.1 Erythroxylum squamatum | reverse complement strand
TCATTTAATACACTTCCAACTAACACAATTTATGCCATATACTAATTCATGCTAACTTACTTAGTCAATATCATAAGCTAATTAATGTTATCTTAATTAATGCTAATTAATTAATGCTAACTCAATTTAATTAATCATCTAATCACGCTTAGTCATAAAAAAAAATTCGGGGCTAACACTACACAAAAGGTCCAGACCATCTTGATCGCAATTTCCCTGAAAACAATTTCAAACGAGAGTTAAATAACAAAACTTTTTGACCAGGTTTAAATTCTTGCCAAAGGATATGCTTGTCGTGGAAAGCCTTAGTTCTCTCCTTGTATATTCGAGCATTCTCAAAAGCATCTAGGCTAAATTCATCTAATTCATTAAACTCTATCAGTCTTCTTTGTCCAGCTTCCTTAAGATCATAGTTCAACTTCCGGATTGCCCATAACGCCTTTGTTTAATTTCAACTGGAAGATGACAAAATTTTCTAAAGACTAATCTATAAGGAGACATCCCTAAAGGAGTCTTGTATGCTATCCTGTACACCCAAAGAGGATCATCAAGCTTCAATGCCCAATCCTTTCTTGGGTTATTAACAGTTTTCTCCAAAAATTTGTTTGATTTCCCTATTAGATACCTTAATTGCCCGCTAGTTTAAGGATGGTAGGTGGTTCCAAACTTAAAATGGCATCCATATTTTGCCAATAGAGATTTGAATTGATGATTTTGAAAATGTACCCCCATTATCACTTATTATAGCTCTTAGAACACCAAATATTTTAAATATGTGCTTCTTGACAAATTTGACAACACTAGCTCCAGTGTTGTTTGATAAAGCTGTGGCTTCCACCCATTTGGATAGATAATCAACCGCCACAAGGATGTATTAATTATCGAAGGATATTCCCATAAAGTCAAGATCCTATACATCAAAGAGTTCAACTTTTAGAATCCCTAACTGAGGCATCTTGTGCTTTCTACCAATGTTCCCTGTTCTTTGACACTTAGCACATGCCATGACAAAAGTTCTAGCATCCTTAAAAAGAGTAGGCCAATAAAAATCGGATTGTAAAACCTTTCTCGCCATTTTATTAGTACCATGGTGTCCGCTGTAAAGAAAAGCATGGCAATGATGCAACACTGACCGCATCTCCTCATCAAGTATATATCTTCTAATTACCCCATCAGCACACCTTCTAAAGAGCAACGGGTCTTCCCAAAAGTAAGTCTTTACTCATATAAGAATTTCCTTCTCTTATGGTATGAATAATCACTAGGAATAATGTTAGACACCAGAAAATTAACATGATTGGCAAACCAGGGAACATTTTTCTTAATAGACCATAGATTCTCATCAGGCAAGGCATCATTAATTGGCAAGTCGCTAGAGATGATCAGCCATCGAATTTTTGGATCCCTTCTTATCTCTAATATCCAAATCAAATTCCTGCAAGAGTAAAATCCATCTAATTAACCTTGGTTTTGCATCTTTCTTTGTGAGCAGATATTTCAGGGCGGAATGGTCAGTGTAAACAATAACTTTGGACCCAACAAGATAAGATCTAAATTTATCAAATGCAAATACTACTACTAACAATTCTTTCTCTGTAGTAGCATAATTAATTTGAGCATCATTAAGAACTTTGCTAGCGTAGTAAATGACATGTAATTTCTTATCCTATTTTTGTCCTAAGACAACCCCAAGTGCATAATCACTAGCATCACACATCAACTTAAAAGGAAGATTCCAATTCAGTGCGGCCATTACAGGAGCTGAGGTAAGTTCTTTTTTCAACCTTTTGAAGGCATTAAGACATTCATTAGTAAATTCATAAGGAACTTCCTTTTGCAACAAAGCACATAATGGTTTAGAAATCTTGGAAAAATCTTTAATAAATTTGCGATAGAACCCTGCATGTCCAAGAAAACTCCTTATTGCTCTAACCGAATTGGGAGGTGGTAACTTGTTGATGACTTCAATTTTTGTTGGATCCACCTCTATTCCATTATTAGAAATTTTGCGGCCTAGGACGATTTCTTCTTGTAACATAAAATGAAACTTTTCCCAATTCAGCACGAGATTAGTTTCTTCAAACCTCTGTAGAACCTGTTCTATATTGAACAGACATGTATCAAAAGAAGAACCAAAAACAGAAAAGTCGTACATAAATACTTCAATTATATTCTCCATTATGTCAAAGAATATGAACATCATGCAGCGTTGGAAAATGGCGGGAGCATTACACAAACCAAAGGGCATCCTACGATACGCAAATGTACCATAAGGACAAGTGAAGGTGTTTTTCTCCTAATCCTCTAGGGCTATCGGAATCTAGTTATACCCTGAATAACCATCTAAAAAGCAATAATAATCATGCCCCGCTAATCTTTCCAACATTTATTATCAATAAAGAGAAGAGGGAAGTGATCTTTTCCTAGTTGCTACATTTAATTTCCTATAATCCATACAAACCCTCCACCCTGTCACAACCCTAAGGGAAATTAACTCATCACTATCGTTAGAGATGACAGTCATGCCACCCTTCTTTGGCACCACCTGCACAGGACTTATCCAAGAGCTATCCGAAATAGGATAGATAATTCCTGCATCAAGTAATTTAAGTACTTCAAATCGCACAACTTCTTTCATGTTAGGATTGAGTCTCCTCTGATTTTTCACATTGTGTTTGTGGTTTTCCTCCATTAAAATCCTATGAACACAAATAAAAGGGCTAATTCCCTTTATTTCAGTAATATTCCAAGCAATAGCCAATTTATGTTCACGTAACACTAGTACGAACTTTTCTTCTTGAGAGGAATCTAAAGAAGAAGAAATAATAACCGGATATGTATTTGATTCTCCTAAGAATGCATATCTCAAATGAATTGGAAGTTGTTTTAATTTAGGTTTTGGTGGGCCCAATATGGAGGGTAACAATTTAGGTTTAGGAGGGCCTAATTCTTCAAATTATGGTCTATACCTAAAACCATTACCTTGCAATCTATATGCATAGTCCACTAGCTCACCATCCAATTCATTCTCATTTATTCCTAAGGCTAGGCATGTTTCTAAGGTGTCATCATACATTAATTTAGGAATAGATTCAAATGTAAGAGAATCAATAACATCTATCCTATAGGTGACTTCATTAAAAGAGGGACCCTTTAAAACCTTGAAAATATTAAATAACTCTTCCTCTTCACCAACTCTCAAGGTCAGCTTACCATATGAAACATCAGTCAATGCTTCACCAGTGGCTAATAATGGTCTTCCTAAAATTATGGAACGTGTATATCAAAATCCATCTCAAGCACAACAAAATTAACTGGAATTATAAGCTTACCAACTTTCACCAATAAGTCCTTAACTATACCAATAAGGTATCGAATTGATCTATTGGCAAGTTGCAATAAAATTGTAGTTGGTTTAAGTTCACCAATTCCAAGCCAGTTATAGAGAGACAAGGGAATAAGATTAATGCTTGCACATAGGTCACATAAGCACTGAAAAATATTAGATTCACCAAAGTGACAAGGAATAGTGAAACTCCCTAAATCCTTTAACTTAGGGGTAGTTTATTATGTAAAACGGAAGTACACTCCTCAGTTAAGGCTACTATAGCAAAATTATCAAGCTTCTTTTTGTTGGAGATGATTTCCTTCAGGAACTTGGTGTAAGCAGGCATCTCAATAAGAGCTTCAGCAAAAGGAATGTTGATTTGGATCTTCTTGAAAAGGTCAATGAATTTCTGAAATTTGGAATCATCGTGCTTCTTATTGATGTTTTCAGGGTAGGGTATGGGTGGTACAAAGGAAATTCTGAAAGTGGTGAAGACTCTTTCTTTGGTGTGGTATCTTTTGGCTTTTTGTTTTCACCCAAATTCACATTTTCAACATCTTTGGCTTCATTTTTCTCAGCTTCCTTCTCTTTAGGAATCACACCTTCTACCACTTTACCACTCCTTAGAATAACTGCCATACAATCTTATTTCAGATTCACTTGCGTATTGCTAGGTAGCTTCCCCTTACCCCTTTCACTCACCTCTTTTGCCACTTGGCTTATTTGCACCTCTAAATTTCTGATGGCGGCTTGGTTAGACTGAATGTTCTGCTCCATTCTATTTATAGCTTGAGAGCGAGCTTAAGCACTTTGATCCATCTTACTCATCGATTGAGCAAACATATCTTCAATCCTATCCACTTTTTTCTCCCAAGGGGAAAGGATTTATTGTTGTGCAAAAGATGAAGGGGGTGAATATTACGGTTTTGGTTGAGCTTAGAACGCAGGTGGTCCCATTGGTTTTGCAACTCCTTGATTTTTCCATGAAAAGTTCAAATGAAACTTTCAACCTTCATTGTTAGTGTTTGATCTCTGACCTTGCCTACCATTGTTTACATAGTTCACCTCTTCCTCTGTCAGTGTTGCCTCAATGTTCATACAACCAGCTACTATATGCCCAAATCTACCACAGAGAGTGCAAGGATCCCTACTATACTTGTTATCGTTCATCAACATATTCAACTTCTTATTAATCTCGACAACTAGGTAGGCCATATCTGGTTTAGAACCCACTTCATTAAGAGCAACAGCTTGCTTCTAGTCACCTTACAATGTGAATTCTCCATAACCTTTTTGAAAATATTCCATAATTCTTGGGAACTCAGGTTACTAATATTCCCACCGGCGTTCAAATCCACCAAAATTTGGTTGTGATCAGTGAGACCATAGTAGAAAAACTGAGTCAGCTAGTATGTATCAAATCCATGGTGAGGGCATTGGTTAAGGAGATCATTAAATCTTTCCCATGCTTCATGAAAATTTTCTCCTTATTTCTGTGAGAACCAATGTATCATCTTCCTAAATTTGAGAGTTTTGTGGGCTGGGTACTACTTCATCATGAAAGTCTCCATTACCTTGTCCTAAGTATCAATGAAATCTACCTCCAAACTTAACAACCAATTTCTTGCTTATCCCTTTATGCAATAGGGAAAACACCTTAGCCTTAACGCATCTTCAGACAATCCATACAACGAAACAGTTTGAACTGTTGCATAGAAATCTCTCATAAAGGCTAGAGCATCTTCACTCGGCATCCCATTAAATTGTAGCAACATAGATAAGTGAATCTGCTTTAGCTCATAATTCCTTACTGCCGCAGTTAATCGAATGCAGGAGGGGTTACCAGCAATAAATGGCATTTGATAATCTTGAATTCTTCTTACCACAGGATTAACAATAATCGGTTCAGCTGGATTTCCTTTATGGAATTGTTTATTCCACATATCTTGTTCCCCTGCAGAATCAGATTTTGATTATTGTTTGCCATGGCTCTTCTTCTTTAGGCGATGTCCTTCTACAAGCGTGTTCAATTTCAGGATAACTCAAATTTCTTGAATGTCTTAGGTGCATGCAGCTCTTAAAATCAAATAAGAGAAATCAAAATTAATTAATGGAAGAAAACTTAAGGTAATAAATAAAAAATATAGCTAGAATTAATGGTAGCAAATATAAATTAGTCCTCGGCAACGGCACCAAATATTTGGTCAACAAAATGTACAAGTGTACAGAGTCATTCCTAGTACCTACAAATCGAGTATTCCAAGGTAATCTCCCACAAGGACTAAGATACTCACCACTAAATTAATCCTAATTACTTGAACAAAATTGACAATATAATTAAAAGATGATTGGATTTGGGTAGACAATAAACTATAAAAACTGGAAATAACAAACAAGGGTAATTTGATGATTTAGACTTAGGGCTTTGGGGTTCACCAATTCAAGACATTGATTAATAAATTATGAAATTGATTGAATGACAGGTTATAATAAAAATTGCAAAACTTTACTCATATTCTCTCTCAAGACATATAAGAATATCTAACTAGTTGATTACCATCTCTTAATGTGCAACCTAACTAATCAAATTCATTAAGAACAAGCACCCACAACTTATCACACTAGCTTATAATATCTCTATCTCTTAATCTAATGCGTTTATCTTTCTAGTACATAAATCATATTTCACTTCTCAGTTCATCATATGATTCCTAAGACTGCATCTATGGTGATCAAGCATAGAGACAATAGTGAAATGCAAGAAAGATAAACATAACCCAAGAACTTTCATTCACACCAATTATTCCATAAAATACAAATCAATCTCCCAAATAGGCTACTTCCCTCACCCTAATTGAGGTTTAGTTCCAGAACATGATAAAAAAATCTATACAACTAAATACAATCAACATCCAAGCAATAGTAGAGAGAGAAGGTAGAGAGAACACAAAACAAGATTGCTTCCAATGCTTGATTTAATCCTCTTTTCTTTTCTTCTTCGCCTCTTTTCGAGTGCCTCTTTATGTTGCAGCCTTGTCTTCAGTGTCCAGCCCCCTTTTAGGTCTTTAAAATGAGTATTCATAGTGTTTTGGGTTCAAAGAACCTAGCTTTTTCTAAACAGGGGAAGGCAGATTGTCTTAGAGCTGACAAAGTCCATTAGGCGAACTTCATGTCCGCTGAGTGGACCTTTTCAGGTCTCTAGAGTGAAATTGGTAGGTAATGTCTGTTAAGTGGACATTATGTCCATTTAGCATATCTTCTGGGGTCTCTGAAGTGGAATAGGCCAATCAATTTCCGTTTGGCGAACATTATGTCCGTTTAGCGGACATACACTGGTCATCTACAAAAATGCTCACTTTTGACCCTTTAGTCGATAGAATCTTTTTTGGAGTCTTCACGGAAGTTGTAGAACTCAGAGTCCTATTCAAAAGCGTACTTGAATGGCCTTAATCTAACATCCACAGTAAAAGTTATTCCTTTTACCCCCGAAATCTATCCATTTGTACCTATTAAGCAATAAAGTTGAAATGTGTGAGAACTAACCAAATAAAGCTCAAAATTCACATAGAGATAAGTCAAATGAATTCTAATTCATCCAAAAATCATATAAGAATAATTTGACTTATCAACACTCTTGCTTTAGATGACTTGAATAGTATATTTGGATTTCCATATAGCGATTTATACTATCATAATGAATTTAGGCCTAAAGAATTTTGGAATGAAATTACAAACTCAACAAATGTTTTCTCTCCAAGTAGGTCTAAATCGTCTACTTTAGTGGATCCTAGCTTTCGTTATCTTCACAGGTTTTTAACTTGTACGATATTTGGTAGAGGAGATAGTCAAGATGCAGTTTCTAAAGTATAATTGTTTGTGTTGTGGTGTATGGTGCATACTAAACACTTTAACGTTGGTATGTGGTTAAGGAGGATATGGCCAAAGTTAGAGCAGGCAAAATAGTTTTCAGGGCATTTGCCACCCAAGTTGCAGAGTATTTTGGTTTATTGATTGAGAAAACAAGTATGCAGTTAGTTTCAGGGAATTCTAGTTTAGACTTGCAGTCTTTGGTATCGATGAAGATTGTTAGACAGTAAGGAAATCGTTATGTTGTTGTTAACGAACGAGACAGTAGAAGCTTCAAGTAGTAAGCGTAGACATGGCGAAGTAGGTGAAGGTACACAAGGGTATGACGCTTTTCCACATAAAGGTACGCGCTTTAACATTGCACCTGATTCTGTCTAATATCAATCATTGACCAATCAACTTATTGTATTTGAACGGCGACCGAATAAGAGATTAGACAAAATTAAGATTAATATTGCGAAGATCAGGAATTTCCTAGCGAATTTAAATCCTCACTTGAGAAAGCGCTCACCTTCATCTTGGTATTGTATTTCTATCTTTTTCTTATATTTTGATAGTTTGTCATTAAATTATTTTTATTTTTATTGTTTATCTTAATTAATGTTGTTTGCATCTTAGATCTGTTATTTAATTTCCTATGATTTGGACTATGATTGTTGTACATTTTTTGTTTGTTTTTTTGTTTAATAGTTAAAGATGTTTGATTATTGACTAAACTTTACTGGGATTATAAATGCATAATACGAGTGAATAAATATATTTACATGCATAAATTGATTGACCTGAATTTTAATTGAAAGGATATTAACTTGTTGTGATAGATGAATGAGACTTTTCTTCGGTAAGAAATTGAGACCAATTAAAAGTATTCGTTGTTGAGAGTATTCTTTCATGGTTAAGCAAATCTAGAACTTGCTTGTGAATACTAGTCAAGATTACATAATCTTATGCAAACATTAAAGTGATGAAGGCGTTTAGGATTTAACTTGAGAGCTTAAAAGCCACCATGATATTATCTTTAGTGAGTCCCTTTAAGTTTACATAGAACCTTTTTTTGGTTAAAACCCGAAAAATGAGCTTTGGCCTTTATTATTTATCTGTTTTGTTTGCAAATGCGGTAAGGGCAAGTTGAGCATTTAAAAAGTATATATGTTTTTGTATACTGGGGAAGAAAAAGCAAATCATATCAAGTTAAGAAGAAGGAGAAAAAGGGAAAAAAGAAAAAAGAAAGAAAGAGAAGGAGAAAATGGTATAATAAAAAAAGGAAGAGAAAAAACAAAATGAAGGGAAAGGGGAGGGGGAAAAAGTAAGGGAGATTGGTAGGGTTATGTATCACTTTAAATGCTCAATTAGTCATATGGTTTAAAGCCTGGTTTTATCTTTTCCCTACCTTTACCTTGGCCTCATTACAACCAAAATAAAGACCTTCAGATAAATGCTTATGTTAGATATTTAGTAGTGAAGATTGGTTTAGCTAGCAAGCTTATGGTTGATGTTTAACATGAAATGAAAAATGAGTGAATATTTATGACCTTTGAGTGCTTGAAAGAACGGAAAGTGGTGTGAGTGTCTATCACACTTGTTAATGGTCTTTTAATTGACGTATTTGTTAATTATGGTTATGCATGTGACGTGTTGGCCCCCGTTATCGGAGCCCAACTCTTGGATCATAAAACCTGAAACTTGACCGTCTTACCTTGAAGGGTTATTCCATTAAACTCTAAATTAACCGCTAAATTTTTTTTTCATTCATAATTCTCATTTGACATTAATCATACATCTTCAATCTTATAACGTCTCAAAATTTCACTTACAATTCATGAATTCTTCTTCCTTTATACATGAATAATCATGAACAACTTCTCATTTGATAATCCTAACTTCCAAGAAAGGTTTGGGGTCTAACATGACGAATAGTTTGTTCGTGAATTATTATAAGTTTAAAAATCTTAGGTTGTGTTCATTGAATTGATCTTTAACATCTTTAATTATTAAATGAGAAAATAATTTGTTGTTATTATTAATTTGTTTTTTTGGTGTTTGTGTTTTTATGGTTTAGCGTTTTTAGTTTTGGTTGAGTAGAATTTTAGTTTAAGTGTTAAGGTATTGTTGTGACAGTCGTAAGTCATGTGATCCTTTTTTTCTTTTCTTAAGTTCATGTTATTGTTCATTATTGAATATTATTTATTATTTATTATTTATGCAATTATTGCAACTTTTACGTCTCTTTAACAATGTTCTTGTGCTTGTTATATAAGGCAGTTTCTAGTTGTACTTGTTATACAAGGCATGTTGATGCTTCCGAGGATGTAAAATCAGAGAAAGAAGAAGAAGAAAGAGAAGAGAAAATTCGAGGGCCAGCTGACCATTAAGGAGTTGGATGGTGTAAATGTAACTGTTGACAAACAGGATGGTAGCAAGAGGAAGAAGAAAACCAAAGACAAAGATAGGCATGATGTGCGAATTTTAAGAAGAAAAAAAACAATAATTAATATAAGTGTTTTGTGTATGCAAATGCGAGTTCAAATTAACTTTTTTTGTTATGTGGAAGTGTTTAATTTGTGAGTGAAACTTTTTGTTTCTTAAATAGTTTTACTTTATTAGATGATACATACTTTTTCAATAATCCATTCTACCTCTCTTTCTTGAGTATCCGCTAGATATATGACTCCAATATTTACTCTCGAATCGTTACATGTTCCTTTTTGGTCAGTTCTTCCATTGATCATTCTTAATATAAAAATATCTGATCTGCTTACTCTAACTCAGTCAAATTAAAAAGGGAGTTTCTTGCTACTATCATCTATACATAACTGTTCATACATATCTTTATCAATCACTTGCTGTCATCATCACATCATCAACTATTTTCTATCTTACACAATTGATACCTTGATCTTCATTGATCTTAGGCAACACTTCTCTCCTTATCAAACGTACTAACACCAATTTTTATTCTAGTTTTTCCAGAATTCACCTTTTTCTGATACTATATCATTTCCTAATATCAATTACCATATTGAGTGCATCAACTCTTCGCATTCGATTCTTCATCCTTTTTCTTCATATCATTCATGCATAAGATTCCCAAATTTACGTACCTTTCATTTTCCTACATATCATTTCATTCATCTCATGTAA
>JAOTBA010000005.1:12533387-12545287 GCA_025629845.1 Erythroxylum squamatum | reverse complement strand
TTAGATGATGTAAAAATGATTTTGGAGTTAGAAATAGCATTGAAATGGTGTATAGGGTTAGTGTAGAAGATTAAAGTTGGAAAGGTAAAACATGCTCTGTTTCTTCACTGTGCATATATATAAATATATAAGTGTATACATGAGTTGATGAATCCTTTAGAGATGAACAATAAAATGGTTTTTAAGTTAAAGAGTAGTTGTAAAATGATGGTTTGAGGTGGGAATGAGTGTTAAATGGAAGTTGAGAGGAAACATGGAGATGGAGAATGAAAGTTGGAAATGCAGAAAGTTGACAGAGTATGAATAGTTTGAATATGAGTTTTTGGCTTTTGAGGATTTTGATTTAAACTTTTATATGTTGGAGTAGTATGGATTTATGGTGAATGAGTTGATTGAAATGGAGTAGAAAAACTAGAAATAAAAAAGAAATTGAAGTGTTGGATTTGAAAAATGGAAGTCATCTGGAAATTTTCTGGGAATGAATAGTAACAGTGTTGAATTTTTGATCTGAAACTTTCATGAATTAACTGTATTGATTTAGATAAATTTTGACAAAACTATCTTCGTAGAATTTGTAGATCTTTCTTTTATCTTTCCAACGATATATAGTATGAAATTTTTGGACGTCTGAGTTGAAAGTTGTGGTTCTTATAAGGGGAGATGCTCAGGAGTATAGATAGTATCGTCTGTGATGACGCCATATCGTCTGTGTTGAAGTCATACCGTCTGTGAAGACGTATCGTCTGTGATGACGTCATATCGTTTGTGAAGACGTATCATTTGTGATGACAACATATCATCTGTGATGACGTATTGTCTGTGATGACATTATATCGTCTGTGATGACGTCATATCGTTTATGATGACATCATATCGTCTATGGTTGACTTTCTGCTTCTTCTTATGTTGATTGAAACTTCTTATGAGCACTGTGATGCTCAGGAGTATAGATAGTATCGTCTGTGATGACATCATATTGTCTGTGATGACGTCATATCGTCTGTGAAGACGTATTGTCTGTGATGATATCATATCGTCTGTGATGATGTCATATCATCTGTGATAATGACATATCGTCTGTAATGACGTCATATGGTCTATGGTTGACTTTCTGCTTCTTCTTATGTTGGCCAAAACTTCTTCTGTGCACTGTTCATCTGATCCTATTGTCTGGTCCATTTTTGACCCTATAGATTATAGAATTTGTCTTCAAGGTCTTCATTAAAGTTGTAGATCTTGAAGTCTTCTTTCAAACCATCCCAATAACATCTTGATCTGATATCTCTAGAGAAAGTTATGGCTGTTGTCCCGAAGCCAGTTTAATATGATTGAGGACAAAACCAGGTTTGATTCTTTTAGCCATAACTTCTTTTCTAGACACCCAAATGACTTGATTCTTAAACCATTAGATTCATAACTAATTTTTCTATCTCTACATAAAAAATGGTGGCATTCTATATCGAATTGAATTGATCAAATGAAAATGTGGAATCTGTTGGAACAGTGAAAATAGGAATTATCTTACTGAACACCCTTCAGTATTTTGATTATATTTGGACCTGTAGGGTTCCAAATGAGATGATTTTTTATTTGGAACAAACTAGAGATATAGGAGTGCAAATCATATGAAAAAGTTGAATTGTGATTCAGTCTCTAAGATGTTCAATTTCTAGATGGAATTTGGGTATAGTCTATTGTTTTGGAAAAGACTAGTCGGAAAATATTTGAGGCATATCTTCCAATGTACTAAACCGAATTCGGTGAATTAGGTGTCAATAGAAAGATAAGACATATAGGAACACTTTTCTAGAAAAGAGTTTGACCAAATTACCTCATTTTCACCTTCTTCTTGAACGTGAACAGTAGACCTGATTGGGGTGTCTTGGAAAAATCTAAAGTGAGTCAATGAGATATGAATTGTGAATTAAACGATTTTAGTAAGGCATAAACCTAAGTATTAATTATAGTTAGACGAGTTTGATATGGAAATGGTTTTATGATGAAATTGATGGTAAAATACCTGGGATTGTCATAAACATGCATTGTACATATTTCATATCATTCTTGTGTATTGTTAAACACTTATGATTGTGAAAATTGTGATATATGTGTATGTTGTTTGATATAGAGTAGCAACTGGAAAGTTAACCTCTAAACGTTGCCGGAACTTCCAGGCATTAGCTTCTGGAGCAACTAGTGAGTAACCTAGACGGTTTCTTTCAATTATTGTTTGCTTAAATTATGATTTAAATGATAAATGATTGTGTTTTGATTATTGATTTAGGGACAGGAGATTCGATGATTGTGAAATATGGAATGTATATTGAAGTGCTGCTTCAATATGAATGTGAAGAACTATGTGTTTTATGATATGATTGATTGAAAATGTGAAATGCATTCCATACATGAATAAGTGATTTGATAATGGGAGTTGTGACCTGAGTAGCCACCGATCAGAGCTTAAAGCTCAACGAGTGAAAAGAGCCTTAAGCTCAAACAAAGATTAAAAGCCTAAGGCTCACTATGTAAAATGAGCCCTGTATTCTCATCGAATAAGGGAACGTTATTAATAAGCCTGGTATCCAAAATAGATACGGGACAGTTCAGACACTCGGTCACAATAACGTAATAATTGGAAAAGTGTCTCATGAGCATTTCATATGCATTTTATCAAGTATGTTTGATTGATCGAAATGCAATATGTGATTATTTGTTAGTGAAATGATGTGTTGCATGAATTGAGTGAACTATCGATGATGGTTATCTCATTGAGTTCTCAAAACTCACCAAAATTGCAACGTTGTCTTTTCAGGATCGAGAGACGACTCTAGCTACCGAGAGACGGCTCTACCAGCCGTGTAGATTGTGATTGGCAAGAGAAGTCATGGCTCAAAGGTCAGTTAGCTAGGATTTTTGGACAGATTAGTTAGACTTTGAATATTTTCTTTATTCATGTAGTGCTTTTGTATTAGGTTTTGATGATATACATATAGAAATGTTGAAATGAAATGAGAAAAAAAGTTGGTTTTTAAAATACTGCGATTTTCTATTGATTCTTATAAGTGATTAGTGATATGATGTCATGTGAAGTGAATCTAGTGATCGATCGTAGCTCGTCATTATCGTAGGATATGTATCGGAATGACCTCCGGGCATCCCGGTGTGTACCCTGCGGTAAGCGGGCACTACACAATAAGGATAGGAGACTCATTGCATTGAATAGTAAGGTTGTAAATCTTTTATTTTGTGAATTAAATAAGAACGAATTCAATGGAGCATGCATGTGTGAAATATTTCAAGAGTTATTAGATACACTTTAAGTCATATATGAAGGCACCACTTTAGTGAAAGAGAGCATATTTGTGTACCAATATGATTTGTTTCATATGGAACATCATGAATCAATTTTTAAACATGTGTGCTCACTTCTTTTATATCATTAATGCTCTTAAAGGTCTTAGTAATACTTATAATAATCTTTAATTAGTGAGAAAATTGCTTAGGTCTTTACCAAATATTTGGGAAGTAAAAGAGATAACCATACGAGAAGTTAAATATTTGAGCATCTTACTATGGAAAAGCTAGATGAATCACTCCTTAACTACAAGAAGTAGATGAATGAATTATATGAATTGGAAATAGCTCCAACAAGAAGAGTTATAATGTTTAAAGTCTCCAAAGATGAGAACTTAATAATAACGAGACCTTTGCATGTGACAGTGATGAGGATAATATAAAGCTCATCATAATGAAATTCAAGAAGTTATTAAAGAAAATGGGGGAAAAATAATTGAACAAGAAGAAGAAAGCATTTAAGGTTATATATGATGGCACTATTAATTTGGAGAGTGAGCAATCTATGGTGACAAGTATATGCTTAGTGGCTAATAATGATAAGTTACTCGATTCTTTAAACTCTTACAATGATTATAGGATTGATCTTTCATATCATGTGTTAATTAAATGTTGAAAGGTCTTTGATGTTGAAAAGAAAGAATCATCTTCCAAATATAAAGAAATTTTAAAGCTCTTAGATGTATGTATAAATGAGAATGAGAACTTGAAATGTGATTTGTATGACATAATACAATCTAAGAGTGTCGTTATTTCCTATGAAAATGAGCTTGAATTGTTACTTGGGAATGAGGTATTTAAGAAGGAGATTAGCATCATTAAAGAATCATTGTCTAGATTCACTATAGGTAATGAAAAATTAAATAGCATTCTTAAAGCCAAAGAGAGCTCAAAATGATAGGCAAGAGATTGGGTACACTTATAAAAAGTGTACCACATAATGCCAAGATAATTTTTGTAAAGGAAAATCATATTTATAATGACGAGTTATTGCCTAAGTCATCATATGAGCATATAATATGCAATTATATACATGAAAACTTAAAGTAGTCATGCATTATCCTCTAAGTCACAAGGTAAAAAGAAATTTCATACTTTCATAAGGTAAAAATAGGCACAACATTCATAGTATCACCCAAAAAGAACATATAATATTCTTCCCATTCATATATTCCTCTTTATCATTAAATGACATAATTATAAGGAACAAAAAGACATGAAATTCGCTCGAAAGCACCATAGATCGTATTTTCATAAAAAAGAGTATGTCATATGCTAAATTTGAGGCCTCACTATCATAAAGGATCATAATTCCCCACATATCTAAAAGAGAGTTTCATACCCTTCACTCATCTAAAGAATGCCTAAAAATGTATATAGGCTATAATTTTATATCTTTTTCATATGAAATTAACACTTTCAATTCCCATTATATGAGATATTCGTTTCATAGTGATTAGAACATGTACATAAAATTTGTGTTTGAGACTGTTTGTTAAGTTAACTTAAAAGAACATGGGTTGAAAAAGTTTTAGGAACCAACTCCCAAGGACCTATTAATGGTAGTTTTCAAAATTTTTACATTAATCATTGCCTTATATGCGAATATTTATACGGGGATCTAACTATGAATAATCGGTATTGGTAGCCACAGTACACCGTGTTTGTTAGAGATGAAGCCTGTTTTCCAAACAAAGCAATAGCCAATTTGGTCATGGTCATTCTAACTGTGGATGACACTTATTTACTAGATAGGCATACAAAATGTGAAAGAAAAGTACGTGGACAAGTTTCGTAATATGTTTTAAAAGACTTTTTTTTTTTTTCCAAATGTGAGATGAGATGTGTGATTAAGAATTAGCAAGGAAAACTTAACCAAAAAAAAGAATTACAGAGGAAAAGCAAAGAAAAACAAAAGAAAAAGAAAACAGAGAGGTGTGAAAAGGGGTAGAAAGTTGGCCGGTTCAGCTTCAACGTCTCAGAGCAACAAATTCATCGCGACTTTCTTTCTTTCTAGTCCTGGCAGGCAGTCCCAGCCCAACCCCGAAAGCAACAAATCCCCAAGTAAAAGGGCGTTGTCGTCAATTCATCATATTCATTATTTATTCTCTTCAATTTCAAAAACATATAATTAAAATTCTTCAACTTCTTCTTCTTCTTCTTCGCGTATATATATATGTCTCATTATCCGCTTTCTTTTATTTTGCGAGAGCATCTCAAGAGAGGAGGTGTTTTGGGTCCCCAATTAAAACGCCTCGTCTCGAACCTCAATTTTCCTTTTTCTGCTTTAGTATCTTTATTGTGCGTGAAGAAGGAGGAAATTCATGGCATCAGAAAATTTCAGCGACAAGAACACTGTGTTCAGGAAGCTGAAGGCCAAATCGGAAAACAAGGTTTCATTTTCTAGTTTGGTTTGCATTTTGCTTCTTTCAGATCCGATTGTTTTCAGGTTCTGGGATCTTGATCTTGTGTTTGATTGCTCTTTTATTTTTCTTCTCTCGGCAGATGTGTTTTGATTGTAACGCAAAGAATCCTACTTGGGCTTCTGTTACTTACGGGATCTTTCTCTGCATTGATTGCTCTGCTGTTCATCGTAGCCTTGGCGTCCACATCAGCTTCGTCAGGTAATTCAAGTTGGGTTCCTTTTCTAGACTTGCTGTTCAAATGGCTGATTTTGGTTGGAATTTCCGTTTTTTCTTTTTTTTGTTATCGGGTGAACCTTGTTTGTTTATTAATCTAATGCCCTTTGCGCATTCATTGTTGCTTTTGATAATTTTAATATCCTGGTAGCGAAGTAGCTAGATTCACGCGCAAAGTTTGTTTCTTTTTCTTTATATTATTCACAATTTAGCTGGTAAGGGGATGCATTTGAAGATTTTGGAAATTCCTAGCTTTTGATAATCAAAGGACCATGGTTTGGTTCATTTTCTGGATCAATTTGTATTGATCTGCATAAGATATAATCATAGAATGGCAAATTGAATTTTCAACATGTTTGTCTACGGTCTTAGATGCTGTGCAAACATTGCCGTAGTTAATGAGGCTTCTCACCAAACAGGAAGAAATGCTATCACTTGATCCGTTTCTTGTCTGTCCTATTTTATCATTCAGTGGCATTTCTTCTCCCTTCTGTTGTTGATGTTGCGGTTATGCAACAATCTAATGGCAAATTGCTCTGCACTCACTAATTGACTCTTATAATTGTGGATCAAACTTTTAACTGTACCAAATTTCTAGTATCCTATTGGTAGAAAGATTTGATTTGTGATTAGCTTCATTACACCATTCCAACGAGAGTAACTGTAATGCTTGTTTGTAGGTCTACTAACTTAGACTCATGGACTCCTGAGCAATTAAGAATGATGAGCTTTGGGGGAAACAACCGAGCGCAGGTTTTCTTTAAGCAACATGGTTGGAATGATGGTGGGAAGATTGAGGCCAAGTATACATCTAGAGCTGCTGAGTTGTATAGGCAAATACTTTCTAAAGAAGTTGCCAAAGCCATGGCAGAAGATTCGGGCTTGCCATCATCACCAGTTGCTTATAAATCAGCCCAAGAAGCAAATGGGATTTCCAGTGTCAAGATCAATGATACTCCTAAAGAAAGTTCAGTAGCAACACAAGAAACTTCAAGTCTCCCCTCTTCCCCTAAAACTTCCCGTCCAGTTATCAGCACTACTGTGAAGAAGCCTCTTGGTGCAAAGAAAACTGGGAAAATAGGTGGCCTTGGTGCTAGAAAACTCGCTACAAAAGTAGGATTCTCTTTCAGCTCTATGAACATATAGATTGATCAACTGAAGTATCTTCTAAATAGGTCATATTTGGATTCTTGGGATTTGCATCAATGTCGGGTGGCTTATTTTTGGTTTTACGACTTTGTTGATTGCAGCCAAGTGAAAACCTATATGATCAAAAGCCTGAAGAACCACCAATTACAGTTCCTTCCTCTACTACCTGCACCCAAAAAGCTGGCACGTCGTTTACATCTCGCTTTGAATATGTAGATAATGTCCAATCTGATGAGGTAATTTCCAGTGGTCCCCAAGTGATTAGCCATGTATCTCCACCAAAGTCATCAAGCTTCTTTGCCGAATTTGGAATGGATGGTGGTTTCCCGAAGAAAGGGAGCTATAATTCTTCAAAAGTTCAAGTAAGTGATGTGCCCTTATTATTTGTATGAAGAAGACATTTTAAATATATTTTTAGCATATATGACCAAGAAATAGGTGTATATTCTTAAATGTTAGTAACGTCTAAGATAAAAATAGCTGATATATGAAACGATTCTGGAGCTTATTATTTTACATATTAAATTGATTTTGGTGATATACTAAACAAGTTAGTGCTCATATGATAAGGATTATATTTTGGACTCTGTGTACAATATTGGCAAATGATTATTTGCATAATGCGGTTCAATCTTTATCAAATTGACCTTGCTCGATTTGAATCCCACACTTATTTTATGGCTTTATTCTTATGAAACAAACAGAAAATATGTTGGATTGATGTATTAAGGTTTGAAAACAATTATTGGACTATTATGAGCCTATTCTTAGGAATTGGGGGGTTGGACCATTCTGCATAAATAATCTATTCATAAAAGTCTTGAAGTTTTAAGTTGGAGAATAATGGGACATTGTGATCAGTCTAGCAAAAATACATCAAACTTGAAATGGCTGAAGTAGCCTCATATAGCCTTGTTGTTGAAATTGCTGTTGAGATTTGATTTGTAAGCTTGGTGCAATTTGCTTGTTGTGCCAGTAATATCTTTTTGAAGCCCTCTGAGTGATTTTGGGCTTGTTTCCATTTTGCAATGAGGTTCACGCTTTGGGCTTCAATTTTACTGGTCTTGTAACAAATTTGGTGTGTCATCACATGCAATATGCATGGGGGGGAAAAACACTATACTACATTTAGTATGCAGTTTGTATGTGTTAAACTAATGCTTTGTTTCTATGTACGGATGTTGTGTGATGTTCCTGGTAGATTCTTAATTGATGCATTACAATTTTATTTGATTTTCGAAACTCTGGGGACAAGTAAGCAAGATAATGAGCTTTGACTGATATTGGCAAGACCTGGTTAGAATATCTTCATTTAGACAAATAAAAATAATGAAACCATGTTATGGTAGACTTAAGCATAACCAGTTATATAAATGAAGATAGATTGGTTTTCCCATTCAAACTCAAACGTAAAAGGAAGATTTTTCCATTTATTATAGTGATTATAGCACATCAAATATGATGGTCTAGATGGTTAAAGACATGCATATCCCCCCATTTTCCTCTTAGATAACCAATCTCTGTGATTGGTCTTTTGAAACTAATAAAACTGTAATCAATATTTGGACTCAGTTACATGTGGCCATTTGGTTCTTGGTCTATTCTTGTGAGATTCTGCCATATGGGGGTGGAATAAGCCCGAAAATCTTGCAGTGAAGTGAAACCTTTTCTGGACTGTATTACAGCGATATCCTTTCTTCATACTTGGAATGTATCTGTTTTATTTTCTTTATGCTGTCTTTAATTTGTACCATTAGGTATCTTCGAATGTTATATATTATGTACATTGAAGCTGATTCTGATATCAAGCTTTGTATTGTACAAGTCATATGTTAGTGTTACTAGCTGGGATCTCTGTAGTAATACCACTTAATTTCTTTTGGCTAGCATTTGGCTTTCTTTTTCTTACATCTTGTTGTTACAGATTACTGAGACAGATGAGGCAAGGAAGAAATTCTCAAATGCAAAGTCAATCTCATCAGCCCAATTTTTTGGAGATCAAAATAACGCCGATATTGATAGTCAAGTTTCTTTGCAGAATTTCTCAGTATGTGCTCTTACTGCTTTTATTTGGGATTTATTTGGGATTAGTTCATTGTAATTATTTTCACTGATAGGTTTTGAGAATTTTTATCTATAACATGTTCTTGATAAGTTAAGGTGCTGAGTAAAAGAAAGTGGACAATTTGGTAATTGTATTAAAAAGTTGTGAAATTAATCAGAATCAAAGCTAAGGTGTTTGGTAAATGTTGATTAATTAATAGATATATAATTGCTAACAAGAACAAATAATATTATCAATTACAAAAAAATATTTATTGATTAAATAATCATGTAAAGACACAATAGAAATAGCATTATTGTTTGTTATAAGAACTCTCTTTTCTCAAACCGTAGTTTGGAAAAAAGCCTGTAAAAGGTGCTTTTAATACAGTCGTTTTGAGGGGGTGCTTTTCCAGATCGTGATCTTGAAAATATTAATCAAACATCTTAAGTTTTGCTTGATGAAAACTTGCAGCTCTCAAATGCAGACCTAGAAGCAATCTCAAGCATACATATTATTCCTCTCCTTTTAGTTTATGCTCAAGTCTATTTATGCTTCCAGAACTGGTTGACAGCATCTTCAGTATTTGAGATGTAAATAACATGCTAATCCTCATCAGAGATCTCATATGTTCACGATGAGAATCCACTTTCACATAGTTTTTTGGTAATTTTGTGTATTTCTTGCAGAGTTCATCAGCTATCTCTAGCGCTGATCTGTTTGGTCATAGCAATGATCAGGCTTCCATTGATGTTGCTGCTAGTGACCTCATCAACCGCATTTCCTTCCAGGTATGCAATGTGATTTTCTGTGCATACACTTGGTTGATATGCATTATTTCTTAAGTTGGAAGGTTGCAATTGGCCCTCTTTTCTCCCGTTCTTGGTTGGCGCCATGTATTGATGAGTGGCATATCCTTGTGTTCTACCCATTTCAGGCACAGCAAGACATATCTTCACTTAAGAATATTGCAGGAGAGACTGGGAAGAAGCTTAGCTCCTTGGCGTCCACCTTAATAACTGATCTGCAAGACAGAATGCTGTGATGCTGATGAGTTTTATGTTTGAATGTATCTGTGCTTGTTACATTACTTGCGGGATATTTGTAAAATTCTTTTAGAAAAAAAATAAGATTTCAGACTTTCCAGGTGCTTATTATTTAGTAGGACAGTGTAAAGAATCATATGATTTAGTATCTCACACAATAGTTGTGTATTTTGTAAACATTAACCGGTTTCTTGCAATGAATAACCAAGATCCTAAAATACTTAATGTATGTAGTATTGCATGAGACAGCTAAATGGATTATTTCACCTTCACATTGAACTCATGATTACAATCTTCAGTATATCTTCTCTCAATATATATTACTTGTAATTTTATAAATTTTACCTTTTTTTTTAGAAGGAGAGTCTTGGAGCAATCGGTTGCTCTTTTGTTACCAGAAGGACACATGTTTAATAAACAAAATAACTTATTTGTAAAAAATACAAAGGAAAGATTGTATATATTGAGGGACTTCTTTTAGACTCTCGCAAAACGGGGAGTCTTATGCATTAGATATATTAACTTTACCAATCTTTTATAATTTGAAAATTTTAAAAGATTTTTTTGTATTTTGTAAATTTGAGTTTTATGGAACACCAATTCTCCCAAAATGTAGTATTGCACATCTCTTTAAAGGTTTTTTAACCAAGTGTCCATGATGCTACGGGGTATCATCTCCTGCAGGTTATATAAGTCTGTTATAGCAATATAATTAATCATTGATTTAAAAATCAAATTAGTTTAACCGATTTAATTATAAAAATTTTAAAATGAATAAATTTTTATCAATTTTCAACTTTTTCATTTGAATTATTTTAATAAATTTATGTTGTTAAAAACCAATCAATTTATTAATTAATCGATTAGTTTAAGTATAATTTTCATTTATCTATCTCTCTTTTAATTTTTCAATAGATAAAAACAATCTCTTTTAATCATATTTCAGTTTCTTCTACTCAATCTTTAACTGGTTGTATAATAATTTAATATTGATTTAACCTTTTAAATCTTAAACCTCTTGTTTTATCGATTTAATTTCTAATTCGATTTTTAAAAAATTAAAATTAATAGCAGCTGCTAAAGCATGTAGGCACCCACCTACAATTGCTACCGTGAGTGTTCCAAAAAATAGTTGTTTGAAAATTAATTTAAGAAAAAAATGTAGAGAAAAATGGCGAAGAGAGAAATAAAATGAGTTTAAGGGAAGATAATTAAAAAGAGATCATGGGTCAATTATTGAATATTTAAATAGGTTATAATTTTTATTTTATTAATAAAACCAAATTTATTACATTTATATGACATTGCTACATAATCATTGACCGTTAATAAAATAATATTTAATAAAATATAATAAAATTTATGAAAATTTTAAATCACGTAAATTAATAACTTATTATGTTAACCAACAACCCCAGTAGAAACTAAAAAGAGCGATGTGAGCTTCCTGGCGAGTGAGGCTTCCTAACAGTGGAGATGGTCCACTCCTCAGCTATGGCTTCTTCCTCTTCCCCGATTTCTAGTTCTCCTCTGTCCCTTGACCCTTCTTCTTCTTCTATTCCTAAAAGCCTTGATTCCCCCATCTGTCTCCTTCCCCCCCTTCCGAAAACTCGAACCCTAACATCCCTGATCCTTCTCCTCGCCCTCACCAACATCCCTCCCTCCCCC
>JAOTBA010000005.1:12495158-12516110 GCA_025629845.1 Erythroxylum squamatum | reverse complement strand
ATGATAAAGTCTTGAAAATATGACTTGAAAGTCATGCACATTAGGTGTTTGATAAAATGCCTAAGTGAACTTGGCTTCAGATTTAAGGATTTGTAATGGTATGCATTGGAAAGAGGCTTTCATGTTTATTTAAAGTAAACTTGAATTTTTGCTTAGATTGATTAGTAATGACCTAATTTGCTTGGATAAAAATGTTCTTAATTATGCTTTGAAATGTGTAAGTATTGGATTAAAGCCATTAAATGCCTTGAAAAATGCAAAAGAAAGTTTATGTGAATAATAAGGGAAGTAACCATGTGAGAAGCTTAGTGGCCAAATCTTATAGCTTAACGATAGTGATATTGCGTTTTTTATATTTATATGATGTTGTATAAATATGAGATAAATATTTGAGTAGTAAATACATTGTATATTTTTATATATAAAGGCTCGGAAGCTGTGAATCAAGGAGCTCGTACCAAGGATTGTTGAATTCAAGGAAGTGTATACCTTCTTTTGAGGTGAGTTGGGGAAACCATATCTCTCAAATGGGACTAGGACATCCTAAGACATGCATGATAACTTATATGTGAATTTTGAACCTAGGTAATGCATAATAGAATTGAATCTCAAATAGATGCTAGTATACTTGTGTATTTAATAAACAATATTGTTTTGAATAACTCTTTACACTTAGAGTGCAACTGATGTTTTTATTACGTATTTTGAGAAATGATATTGTTTTTAACAAACTTGCACTTGAAGTGCAAAGGACAATGTTTTATTTTCTGAAACTACATTTTTTAACAACTTTATACTTGGAGTGCAAAAGATGACCTTTATTGCATGAAATAATGTTTTTGAACTTACATATGCATAATCGAGTCATGTATGCCGCGTGTATGCATTCTCTTTTGGCTTAGAGCCATGGCAAGGTTCCATTTTTATTAGTTGGGCTGATAAATAAAGGCATGGTGCCTTACTTGATTTTAGTGCTTAATATTTGTATATGATTTTTGTGATTGGTGAGGTAACGATTGGTTAATCATGTTCTAGGCATAATAGATTGAGCGACCCCTGTACCCTTGACGCTGGTATATAAAAGTTGAGTCCCTGTATCGACATCTTGCTACGGGACGTGCAGGTGATTGTACACCTAGAGGTCTGGTTATCGACGAGGTCATCAATGAGGGTTATGACGCTCTTGTCGACCGTAGTTTGGACTCACCATGGATGAAAGTCAAGCCAACAAACATCATTGTTTTGGCTTATTCTGAGACTTGGCTTCCTGACGAGATTTGATTTATACATATGATGCTTTTCTGCTTTTATGTACTGGAACTGGAACCTATGTTTCCTGGATGAGTGATTAATAGGCTAGGCCTATGTGGTTCCTAACTAGTATATGTTGAGTCATAGGCTAAGCCTATGTGTTTCTATATCATGTATGTTCAATTCATAGGTGATTATATGCATACTAGATACGTGAAAAACCTATCCTTAGGTTATCTAGACCGTTTTAGTGTGTATCGGGTTCTGTTTGTGATATATGTTTTCTGCTCACTGTGTACATAGGGTACTCAACCCTTCGCTTTCAAACCATGAAGGTTAATTTGGTGAGCTTGAAGCTCTGAGTGGAGCATGCGGTCTTTTGACATTTTTGAGTCATTACCGCGTGTAGGTAGTCTCTGTTTTGTATTTTGTTGTATAGTAGCTCATGAACTGTTTTTATTAAGTTGGTTGTGTTGATATGCTTTATGATTTTGTAAATTAACCATTGACTGTCATGTGGTTTGTAAATGACCTTATGTATGAACCTTTTATACTGTTGTTGAGATTGCTCTTAAGTGGACTTAAAAGTCCAGAAGCTGTGATAGAGTTTTAATGTGAATATAGAATTAAATTTAAAACTGATTTGTAGGTGTTTTGATTGAGTTTAGGATTTTAAAAATACGGTCGTTGTGCTGTCTGAATGCTTTTAAAGGATATTTAGTTAGCCTTGCATAGTCGGATTAAGGGTACTGTGAGTGTCATTAGCCCGGGTATGCAGCTCTTGTCATGTGCCTGTTGTGGTACCGGGTTGTGATAATTAAATTGGCATCAGAGCTTGGTTTTTACATTTTCAAAAGTTTTATTACCATTTTCAAAAGGTTCATGAGCCTTAGGAGTCGAGTCTGGGTGTCAAAAGTCTTTGGTCCAGAAGTTGAGTCTCAAATCGTTAAGTTGACATCTTTAATGATCGGATGATTTCGACCTCAGTGACAGTACTTGTCGACATTTCGTGGGTTGTTTAGAATAAGGGATAAGCTAGGCTTAGTTCGATCTATTTTATTAAATAATTTTTTTCTTTGATTTTATAGTGATAGCATGGTTGGACGAGGAAGGGGAAGTTGTCGTAAGGTTGGACGTTTGCGACCTGAGACAGAGGAACGCAGCTCTAAAGCAGTCATAAAACTAGCGGCGGTTGCTAGCTCTTCGACGTATAGGCAGCCTCACACTATAACACCGTTGGCGGTAGTGCAACCGGTTTGCCACCGGTGCCAAGGAAGGCCCTGCAGCAGGTGATGATATGGTGGGCAAAGTACACTGCGCAGCAGCAGCCTGGGGCTGGAGCGCCACAGGTATTGCCACTGCAGCAGCCAGTAGTGGTACCTAGTCCTGCGCCAAAACAACATCCGATACTTAAAATCTTAGGGTATATTAAGGAGGCAAGGAATCTCGGGTGTGGTACCTTTGATGGGCGCGATGATGTCACCGAGGCCAAAACTTAGATGAGACGGACTGTAGAAACATTTCACGATATGGGACTGTTTGATGAGATGAAGCTGAAGGTAGTTGTCCGATTGCTGGAGGGTGATGTTAGAGTCTGGTGGGAAAATGTCCAGGGAGGTTACCATAATCAGATTACCTATATGGATTTTTTCTTATGCTTCGTTAGTTTTTGAATAGCAATTGATGGGTGATACTTAATATAAAATACATAAAGTATATAATAATTTAGAAACATTAAGAATTAATATGAAAAGGGTCTAAAGTTCACAAGACCAATACAATTAATCCTTTTAAATATTGGTTAAATTCAATCTCAAATCTTAAACATTGACTAATTTAAGCTTAAGACTCAAGGTAGTCTAAAAATAGTTCTTGAATCTGAGCATGAATTTAGCTCGAAACTTGTTAATTATAATCTAGATTGGAGTTCAACGCAACTTAATCTTTAATCCGCTATAAAATTATAATATTTTTTGTGCAATTAAATTATTTGTCATTTTAAATTATAGTTGCAACTCACAACAAATTATTTTTTTACATGTTAGTACATTGAGTTATATATTTTTCTTGTTTAAATAAATTTATTTTGAATAATTTAAATCTCTCTAATATAATTAATTTTTAGAGAGGCTATAGTGAATTTCAAAATAAACTTGTAATCTAAAATTTCAATCTAATTGTTTATATGTAATTAAATGAAAGAATTTTCACAAGAATCCAAGCTTGACATGTTTAATGTTAAATTAGGATTCTGCTACTCAATTCTTAATTGAAGAAGTTTGATCATGATTATTTGATGATCATTAATGATCAACATTATTAGAAATAATGAAAATATTATTTTAATAAAATAAAAAAATTTATTTAGCAATAATAATTACTAATTTTTGACAAATAATAAAATGTAATTAAATCCTTAATTTATAGCATAGATAAGAGATACTATATTTTTTATCCTTTTAAAAAAAATTGGAGGCCCTTAGGCCTAATCTTTTGAGTTTTGTATCATGCGAACCGATACTGGGCAGTATATGTCGTAACAATTTGTAGAAAATGGTACTGAAATAACTAGTATCATATTAGCTTCTAGTACTGATCTATACCATCCTTTTTGACTAGTTCCAGTCAATATATAAGATATTAGTTGGATACTGACCAGATATGTAATTTTTTAAAAATAAAGGACTATATTGCAAAAAGAAAAAATTGTTAACCATAACCCTCTGGCCCTCCGGCCCTTCTTCCTCACTCCGTCCCCCCATCCTCGATTTGGCTGCCTCTTTCTATAGTCAATCTCTCTCGCCGTCTCCTACTGTCGTCGCAGTTGTAGCCATTCACACTCGCAACCTATCACAACTCACATAACCCACTTTTGTCCCACGTATAGCTCGTCACACTGTCACAACCTACATAGCGCGCTTTTTTTCTCTGCCTTTGTCCTTCATTGTCATCCTTCGCCATTTCAATAAAGCAGATTAAGCCTTAAGGTTACCAAGTATCAACCATGTGTTGTGTCATATGTGTTGCCTGTGTTGAATAAAATAACACTGTTAATATTGAATGAAATTTGTGTTTTGTGTTTCTGATATTTGAGTAATATTAGGAAATAATGTGTTGTGTGTGCTTTTGGGATCTAAGTATTATTTAATGAATCAATGAAATATTGTGTTGTCCCATTTAAAAAAAAATATCTTGCTCATTGTCTTTGTTATTGCCCATTTAACTACAACTATGTTGATTAAAAATTAATTAACCAAAGATTGTCAAAGATAGGCTGATAAAGAATGAAAGTCACATTGAAGAATTAGTGAATGAAAGATTAAAATTATTAACAAAATCACAGTGAAGAAGGCAAAATAATATAATAATACTTTGTTATTTAAATATTTTGGATTGTTTATTCTATGTGCAAATTGGGTTATATATTATCACAAAGTGATTGTCACAAAATGAGTTATATATTATGAATTAAATTGTGTAATCATACAAATGGGTTGGTTTATGGTTGGAATATATGATTACACAAAATAGGTTGCAGTTGTGACTTTATGGTTGAATTATATAATTACACAAAATAGGTTATAGTTGTGAGTTTATTTTGGGCTATTATTATGACTTTATGGTTGAATTATGTAATCACACAAACTAGGTTATAGTTGTGACTTTCTGGTTGAATTATGTAATCACACAAAATGGGTTATAATTGTAATTTTATGGTTAAATTATGTAATCATACAAAATGGGTTATAGTTGTGAGAGTGCAATAATCAATAGATTTTTTAATGTTTAGGTTAAGAAACATCAAAATTAATGTATATACCTATATAATGTTTGGGTTAAGAAACATGAGAATTTCTTGGATAGAATGATCCTAAGCCTTAAATTTTTCTTAAGAAATCATTTATATAAGTTCATAAAGTTCACTTCATATCTATATCATATTATTGTTAGGAAGCTATTGTTTTGTTTTGTAATAAACATTTCAAAGGTGAAACAAATCACCAGATTAAAGAATCATTTAGCTAGGATCAAAGGTGATATAGATCTTTGTAGGAAAGTCAACTATGATGTGAAATAGAAAATGAAAACTGCTTAAAGAGTATCAATATAAGAAAGACAGAAGACAAAGACTGAACTACAAAATTGGTAATGGAAGTTCTTTTTGTAGTGCTTAAGGTGATATTAGAGATGTTGAAGGTGATATTTTCACTTAACAAAACGGGATTGTTGCACTTGATGTGAGGAAGAGAAAAACACTGGTGTCTTACTTTTTTGCACCGAAAATAACTCCTAAAGCTTAGCCTTTAATACATAAAGCCTTACAATATAAATAAACAAAATATGGACATGATAATGGCTAAATGGTAGTATGATACAGATGTATCATTTAATGATGCTCAATCTTACTATTACTAGCCTATATTCGATATTATTGCCTCTTATAGTCTAAGATATAAAGCTCCTTCAATTGATAACTGCAAAAGTAATCTTCTAAATTGCTTCGTTTATAGGTTAGTTTATGAAATAAAGAGTTATTTGGATAAAAGAAGAAAGGTTGGGGTAACTTATGAGGGTTCAATCACGTATGATGATTTGAAAAATAAAAGACATGAGCCTATTATCAATTTTGGTTTATTTTGCTAAGGGAAAATGTTTTAAGAGTATAATGAAGCATTTATCTTTGTTAGAAATGTTGATAGTTTGTTTTAGATATCTGCTATAGTTATGAATGAAGTTGGATAAAAAAATATTATACAATTCATCACTATCAATGATTCTACTTATAAAGCAGCTAAAAAGGGGATTAAAAGCAGGTATAATTCTTTTTATTGCACTTCTTATACTGCACATTATATTGATATGATGTTAGAAAATATAGGAGATACTAGATAATTTTGTGTCATTGATGAATTTGGCAAAATGTAAGAAAAATTACCAAGTTCATCTATAATAATGCACAGTCCTGAATTAGATAAGAAAAGATTTCACTAATGGTAATCTTGAATGGAAAAGTGCTAATATGTCATTTGGTACAATCAGTTTAAATAATAGTGATAATGAGACTCCTCTCAATGATGAGAATTTTGTAAAAAATTGGAATCAATACGATTTGAGCAAATATTCGATTAAATAAAGTTCCAAGTTTTTATTTTTTTATTTTATTTTTTTCTTTCATTTGTATTTGATTTATATGTTAAATTTCGCATATGCAATATAAAGATACCTAGCAGTATTCCTTCGCTCGAACTCTTGTTGTAATACTTCATGGACCTTTTATTATTCTTTCTATATGAAGTTTTGATGTAATTTTTCTTTTTCTAAATCAAAGAAATATATATTATCATAATAGGAAACACAAGTTGTCAAGACAAGTAGGTCTAAATACAGTTATTATTTATTATATAATATAAATTGTATCATTTTATGTACTTTGCATTAATCTTAATTCTCTCTCTCTCTTTCTCTCTCTCTCTATATATATGATGATTAAATGAATTTTTTCTTATATTAATTGTGATTATTATTTATATGTGAAATATCTAATATTAATAGAAATAAAGTGAGCTGTTATTTCAAATTTATATTATTTAGGGACAAAGATATTGTAAAATTAAAAATTATAAAGCACAATATATTAAAAATTATTTTGCAATTTTAAAACATCATAGACTATTTTATAATATTTAAAAATATCTGAAATAGTATACTATACATTACCAAAACTAAAATTGATATTAATCCTGATATAATATTCATAACATTGTTTAAGCCACAAAATCGTACATCCTAATGAATGTACTAAAATTCTTGTAAGAGTTCCGGACGAGGAACATAGTTTATAGTTATGTTTTTTTTAAGGACATGTTTTATCTTATAAGAGAGGAATTCACACGTCATAATTTAAAAAAAAAAGAATCCCTATGATTATTTTCTTTTAAAGATTGTGTCATGCACATACTCTTACTTATATAATGATTAACGATGAAGAATATAAGGGTGAGTCCATACAGTTGATAATGATCTACTTATGTATATAAAGAGAAGAAAACATTACGGATCTTAACGGTGTCCAATTATAGCAGCAACATTTTCGCTTCATATGGTAGACATCAATGAGTATATCTTCAATTAATCAAGTGACCTTATTGCTCTTACCATATAATTATAATATGTAAGAAGACGTAATCTTGTTAACACGAGCATATAATTGCGACTCCTAAGGGGCATAGACACTCCCATGACCACCACCTGCACCACTTCCACCCCCAGCTCCATATCCAGATCCACCAGCACCTTTGGCATAGCCTCCACCTCCACCACCTCCGGAACCTCCACCACCACCTCCACCAACTCCTCCTCCTGCTCCACCTCCATGACCTTCTCCTTCACCTCCACCGCTCCCATATCCGCCTCCACTGCCTCCTCCTGCACCACTGCCTCCTCCACCTCCACCTCCACCTCCACCACCTCTACCCCCTCCACCACCTCCTCCATACCCTTCACTTCCTCCATACCCTCCACCGCTACCAGCTCCTTCTCCTCCACCATAACCGGAACCTCCACCAGCAGTCCCACCTCCACCTCCACCTCCTGCTCCACCTCCACCACCGGCCCCTTTGCCTCCCCCATATCCAGCACCACCACCTTCTCCACCACCTCTACCACTACCATATCCAGCACCACCAGCCCCTCCAGCAGAACCAGCGCCACCGCCGCCGCCACCACCACTTCCACCTCCACCACCACCTTCATGTCCAGTTGCACCTCCGTAGCCAGCACCACCACCTTCCCCGCTCCCAGAGCCACTTCCATAGCCAGAAACCCCATGTTCCACTGAGCCAGCAGAGCCACCACCGTAACCTCCAGTTATAACACCACCCAAGTTGGCACCAGCATCAACCCCAACATGTGTTGAAATGGTAAGAAGGGATCTTTTGGCAGAACATGTGCATAAACCTAGTAACAGAAAGAAAATAGCTATCACAATCTTGTGAGTATGCATTGGATTAAGCTTGAGACCCATCACTTAATTGGCTTGGAATTAAGGAGAGTGTGTAGAGAGTTATTTATAGGCATTGGATTGGATGAGAGAACAACAAATAATGTGGTAGAGGAGCATGCAAATGAAATATTGGGTTTACGTACCAACAAGGTGGTCCATTGACTAGACATAGAAACACCATTCCCATTAAGTATACACTCATTCCCATTAGGAGACCTACTAGTGTATTCCTGCTGTCCCCCACATTGGATCACCTCGATTTTACACCAGACGAACTTGCTAAGTACACCAAATTTTATTTTTAGTGATATCCGTCTCACTAGTCATTTCCTTTATACACCAATGACTAATAAAATAGACTAATATAGAACATTGGTTCGAGGTGTTATTAAACAATTTTAGATCTCATTTCGTGGCTGCCTTTATGTGTGAATTTCTCTACTTAGACTGGTGTGTAAAAGAATTTAATCTTAATTAGTGCAAGTGTATGGGAAAGTTTAATCTAAAATACCCTTTATACGACCATATTCTGCATCTGGTTTCACATTGTGCTCTTTGATTTTGGTGTATATCAAATTACTAAGCATATTCGAATTAGGAACTTGCTGATTATTCGTGAGCTTATAAAGAAAATATATTTGGAAGATAACATACTTCAAAAGATGATTTCGGTAAGATACTGTCTATTGTTTATAAATATAATTGAAAATGCCAGAGGTTACTGATTTTTTTCCTGAAAAAATGAATAAAACCATGCAAGAATTAGTGGCTCCAAGATGCGATATAAAACCATGCCAGTAACTTATTTTTACTTGGTAAATAGTGTATGGATAAAGTTATGCTCAAATCTAATAATTTACAACCGCAACTAACTACAGTTATATATAATGCAATTTTGATCTCAGAGTTTCCCAATGCTTAAATTTTGAGTGAATATTGACAACAAAGAAAATTTTGAGTTTAAACTGTATATGTCACTCCTCTATCCTTTAAGCTGCTGTACGCGTGGCTGTTATTAGAAAACCAGAAATATAGACTCTTTAAAACTTCAAATGGGCTGTGAGAACTTCTAGCCTGAGCAAAGAACCGCCGTTATTAACAATTTGACGTATTAGAATTCGTTATATTTTGATATTTTGCTCACTTTCTCTGCACTCTGTAACTTGGTTTTCGCCACTTGTATTCAATAGTTTACTAATTTCTTTTTGA
Organism: Erythroxylum squamatum; assembly: GCA_025629845.1. Taxonomy (NCBI): domain Eukaryota; kingdom Viridiplantae; phylum Streptophyta; class Magnoliopsida; order Malpighiales; family Erythroxylaceae; genus Erythroxylum; species Erythroxylum squamatum. The sequence continues at coordinate 12,506,647 of JAOTBA010000005.1, read as the reverse complement.
TACACGTCACATCTAGCTCAGTTATATCCAGCCGATTAGGACCACTTAAATATCTGAATATTGGATGGGCCATAAGTATCATATTTCCATATTGCTTTCCACTCTCCATTGTAGCCACTCCTATTTGCTCAGGATTGAAGTTATGACGACCTCCATCCAATGTGCCTCCCCTAGTTTTTGCGGCGATACATGTGATCTGATCATGAAAGTTATGGAAATGCTGTCCAACCAAACCTTTTTGAAAGCATATGAATTCATAATGGCTCAGCTCTTTTGTCTGCAGTCTACTACTAACCCATATATGCTCAAACGAAGAAGATGATCCTTGACGTTTCTACACCAAACAGTATAGAAAGTATCCACTAAGACCGCTACTTTAAAAAAAGTATACCTGATTTGATATTCTGATATTAATACGTGTCATTGACATCGAGATTTACAAGCTATAGCTTTCAGATTAAATTGTTACGACTTAACAACTAAATAGAAATTCATTAATCGTGATCACTGAAACACCGCCACCTTTTCCCTTTGCATTCTATGAACACTCCTTGACACTGAATCAACGGCGTTTTAAGATTCCTTGACGAAAAAAGGAGCTGGAGATTTTACCACATTTAGACTTGGATACAGCAAATTGTGTCAAAAACATTTTAGGGTTAATTATATTAGATCTCGTGTAGCTTAGACCTTTTTAACTTCAATCCCTAATTTTTAAAACTATCATATATTCTTCTAGCGTTTGGTTTTTGTTTCGTTTGTAGTCTTTAATGTTACTTTATGTTAATCTTCGAACAAAGAATGGGAAAAGAATATCAAATGGCTCAATTAGGTGTTATGGGGTTAAGTTATTGTCACATAATACGCAACATTTTGTGAATTAGGAAACAATAAATGAGTTTGGCCAGCATGTAGAGGATGTTCTAAATCTGGGAGACAATAACAACCAAGCTCATGTGTTACGTAGCACAATCATAATACGTGTTATGCTAAGTAACACTTAATCAAGCAATAAGATGTTTGTATATGATAGCCATTGAAAATCAGGAATAAATTTAAAAAAAGTGTAAATCACAGGGCCTCCAGTATAATTAACTCAACATTTTAGTAATATGAATTTATCCTACGGCTTCCCTAATCATTTCTATATATATATATTTCTACTATTCCATTTGAAGTTACGATATATAATATATAGACATAAATCAATATGATATAACTTTTATTATGCGGGCTACAACTAATATTTTATTTTACAATTGGGTCAAATAGAGATATGTAAGTCCTTGGTTACATTTGTGTTACTTTTATGAGTTTTGGTCTTGTCAACAAGTTTATTATATATAGTGTGATGATTTTGTGTAGCTCTCAGGGCTCTTAACAATAAGATTCAAACTTTTGACTCATTAGCCTTGATCTTTGTTGTCATCTCATAGTCTTAAATATAAGTGACTTGTAAAGAGTTAGATTTATATCATCTGCAATCTAACTTAAATTAATAAGAAAAGCAAGTTTTTTTTTCTTTTTACAGGTATTTCATAAAGATGATTCTATAAAGTTCAAGAATACTAAAAACCGACCGAGAACGCGAATTAATGAACTAGAATGCCAGTTAGTGAACCCTATCTATTGATTGCAGGACTGACACTGCTTCTAGGAACTTCAAATCTCTGTTTTGCCTTAAAGAATCCAATTGCAACTCACACCCTATATATAATTCACGTATTCTTAATAATGTTTATAATTGATGTATCAATTATTAAGGTGCACATGATGCTATTGAATGATCCTATAATCTCGTATTTATAATTTATAATTTCCTCATGTGGCATCATAACTTTTTTCAATAGGTTCTATAGTCCTTAATTTTTTAATATGTTAAAATTTTATATTAGAAACTTTTAGATTGAAGATTTTAGGATTTTAGAAAAAATTCTAAATTCTATTTGCATGAAACCCTAGAATTGTTTATTGTTTCTTATGATTAAGTCATAAGGATGGCTAATATTTGCACCAAAGTGGGTTATTAATCAACTTTGTGACTTACTATTCACTAAATAATGTTGTTTCTTCTGAATAAATTATGGGATTGGTTAATATCTACATTAAAATGGGTCGTTAACCGATTTTGTAATTTGGTAATACTTGAATCTTGAGCTTTAGAAGTTTCTAGTGAGTATTATAAATTTTGGATCTTTCCTTCAATAATTTTTTAAATAATTTTATAACTTTAAATGTTACTTCATTGGTCGTTCAAACCTATAGTTCGCAAGGGTAGAAGCTCTTAATAACTTTTGAAAGGGTTAATTGACCAAACTTATAGTTTGGGTAGTCAATTGGACAATTTGTTTAGTCAATTAGGCAAACATTTTTTTCTCTCCATATTTTGGCCATATCAATCATTTTAATAAGCTTTTAAGTGATTTTATCCCTTCAATTAGTATTTTCACACAAATATTTAAGTCAAGAGAAAGAAATGCTCACATAGTTTCTTGATAGTTATGGTATAACTACATAACAAATTATGTTCAATATACCTAAGCAGAATAAAGTAGCATAAAGGCACAGTGTCACACTAAAGAACATGGTGAGGAGTATAATGGCGAGATCGAAGCTTTTTAAGTATCTCAGGGGTGAGACACTAAAGACATCACTTTTTGCCCTAAATCATGTTCCTAAAACCCCTTTTGAATCCTAAATGAGTAGGAAGCTTAATCTGAATTATTTTAACGTTTGGAGTTGTCCAACAAAGAAAATTTATAATCAAAGAAAATTTATAACCAATAGAAATGAAGTCAGTCCTAGGACAACTCCTAGTTTCTTTATAAACTATCTTGAAGGTTATAAAACCATAATTGTAGAGGCACATACTATGAGATTTTTGGATAATGATATAGCAGATGTATCATTAAGAACTAAAGTGGTTTAAAAGCCTGATTCATTAGCAGTACATGTTCCTATTACTTATAAGATAGTTGTGTAGGTACTATTAGGGGTACATAGGGATGATTTGGAGGAATGTATAACTCTTAATGTTAGAGATGATATGAATGTCAATAAATAGGTTATGGTGGGCACTCAATATGATCCTATACTGCCATTGAGATGTTTACAAAAATATAGGACGTTAACATCTTTTGATAATTTTATTATTGGTAAGACTGAGATCAACCATTTTTCGAGAGAGATTATAGATTCACTTGACTATGATGAAATAATGGGGAGTGATCATTGTAATATATGGATGGTGAATTTAGAGGAGGAGATGTAGTCTAAGACAAATAATGGTGTTTGGGAGTCAGTTTACATTTTAGATAGATACAAATTTATTGGTTGCAAGTGGTTTTTTTAAAGACTAATAGAGATATTAAAGGTAAGGTTGAGAGGTTTAAAGCAAGGTTTATGGAAAAGGACAACACTCAGAAAGAGGAAATGAACTATATTCATACTTTCTCAGTAATATCAACTAAAAACTCATTATGGACGATTATAGTTTTAACAACTCATTTTGATCTTGAACTTCATCAAATAGAAGTCAAGAAAACCTTCTTGAATAGTGATCTATTATAAGAGGTGTAGATTTAACACTCTATATGTTTTGAGATAAAGGAGAATGAGCACCAAATTTCTAGATTAAAGAAATCAATTTATGAATTAAAATGCGCATCATGGCAGTAGTACTTGAGATTTTATAAGGTTATCACAATTTTCAACTTTAAGGAGAAACACTTGACTCTTGTGTATAATCCAAATTTAGTGGCTGTAAGTTCATGTTTTTTTGTCTTGTATATGGATAACATATTACTTACCATTAATTAATTGGGCATGTTTTTTAATATGAAGAAAATGCTTTCAAAGAACATTGACATAAAAGAAATTATGAAGGCACAATTTGTTCTTAATGTGAAGATCCATACAAACAAATCTAAGAAGGTTTTAGCCCAGTTTAAAAGGTTTATATCAATATAGAGTTAAAGAAGTTCGACATGAAGAATTGTATACCTAATATATTAGCTATATTCAAAAATGACATATTGAGCAAGGAGAAGTGTGATTAAAATGAGGTAGAGAAAGTGAAGATGAGTTTCATTCCTTGCAATAGTATAGCTGAGAGTTTGATATATTTAAAGGTATGCACTAGACTTAATATTGCCTTTGCAATTAGTATTCTTAGTAGAAAGTTGGTAAATCTTAGTCATAAAAATTGGGTTATAGTAAGGCCATCATTACATTATATATGTAAGACTAGAGATTACTCATTGGTATACAACCATATAAACAAATTAGACATTATTAGATATGATTATGCTAACCATTGGTGACTATTCTAATGATGACAAATCAACTAAATGTAACTTTTTTTTATGTTAGCTAGATAAGCTATGTCTTGGAAAATAAATAAGCAGTCTATATTGAAGAATTCAACCATGAATGCTAAGATTATGGCTTGTTTTGAGGTAAGAGCACATGTTAAATGAATAAAGAAATTAGTTAGAGGGCTTAATATCATTGTTTGAATTTCTAAGCCTATTATGAAAAATCAATTATTGCATTCTTTTTCAAGAATTCAAAGAACATTTATGGAGCCAAATATATTAAGCTTATACACTTTAAGATTTAACGATGAGTTAATAATGGTGATATATTTCATGAGTATAATGTTATCACAAACATGTTAGCTCATTAACTAAAGGACTTTTGCCCATAGATTGTCGTAGACATATGGGCAACATGAGAATTCATTGTCTTATTATATTTTGATGCAGTAGGAGTTTGTGAGTTTTATATTACATGTTCAAAATACTTAAAATTAATAAGATTATGGATTTTGCATTTGTTTGTTATACTATAATATTTAAAATACATACATGTAGTTACATATAGTTATATGTACACATGATTTTTTTATCTTGACATGTATTATGACTTCTTTATGGAATAGATAGTTTATTCTCTTTATAGATCAAACTATTTTTTGGTTGTAATAGTTATATATGATTGATGGTCTCTTTTAAGGATAACATATCTCATTTTGAGATAGGAGTCTCAATTTGAGATGGATTAATATTGTTATACATAGTTTCTAATTTTATAAGTCTTATATGTAAGTCACATTACATTAGTACAACTTTAATTCTCAAGATACATCAAGAGGTTCAAGCTTTGTTGCAGAGAGTAGGAAGGCGAATGGATGTTGGACAACACCAATCTACTGAAAGTAGGCATTTCCTTCCAAATGGCTACTAATTGTTGGTGTTTTTTTGGCAATAAACTGCAAGCGATTTGTTTGTGATTATCTCTTGCTTGTTGGATTTCTTAGGGGGATGGGTTGATTTCGTACTAGTAAGATAGGTTGTGCTTCTATCTTCTAGTACTAGATTTCTTAAGGGACGAGTTGGAGGAACTTCTACCCAGATGGTTCCTTCCTTCTTCTAGATAGTGGATTTAGAATTGTCACAATTAGTAGATTGATTAGTGCTCCTTGAGTTGGTTCATAGTTTCTCTTAACAACTGGTCCTAACATATCATTTTACCTTGATGAAGTTGCAAGTCTCTCTCTTTCCATATTTTATAAACCAATCTTTTAAACGCTAATTTGAATTATAGAGAAAGCTACCTATAACTCCATCTTTTATTTCACATCAGTTATAGGTAAGTTTCCTACTTTATGGGGTTGTGGTTTAAAGAAACTTATGGGAGTAGGGATCTTATAAGAGAGCCGTATAAGGACATCGGAAACAAAGATGATCAATTATTTCAAATTCATTAGTACATAGGAAATATATGCTATCCCAAATAAATCCTCCTTTGTCTTTTGTCGAAAGTTTCCCCAGAATAGTCAACCATAGGATGAAGGATATTTAAGAATGATTTGGGAATACAAGGATATTTTCTTGTAGTGGTTTGTTAGATTTATTTATTTACTTACTTGTTTCTTTCTTTCCTGTTTGTTTGTTTATTTATTTATTTTATCTTTTATTTCTATTCTTTACCTTGCTTTATATTTATTGTATTATTTATTTTTATTTTATTAGTATTATTATCTTTTACAACTATTTTATTTACTTATTATTTTAATATTTTAATATGTATATGCTTTTTTTCATATGGATCTATCAGAAATAGCCTTTCTATCAATTAGGGGTAAGGTTGTGTAATTGGACCTCCCTAAATCACATGTATCAGTAGAACTTTTATTGGGTCGTGTTATTATTATCGTTGTTGTTGTTGTTATTTATAATTGTGATTATGAGAAGTTGTATGTTGATTGCAACATAGTAACTATCAGGATTCAATATCGACGGTTCATTTAATTAGGCTTTTTAAGATGACATATTTTTGAAAACTGTATTCAAACTTATTAAATTTGTCATTTGATTCAATCGAGTTATTTTCAAAGCATCTTCAAAAAATTATTTAATTAATTTTACTTAAGTGGAAGAATGTTAGAATTTTCGTTATGGGTTATAACTAATTAGTCTTCTATTTTACTATTGGATCAAATAGGGACATGCATGCCCTTAGTTATATTTGTATTTTTTAATGAATTTATTTTCTTAGTTGGTTTATTGTGTATAGTATGATTATTGTTGTATATGCCTATTAAGTCATCACGCACCTTGATGATATGATCCAAACTTTTAACTAATTAGTCTAAGTCTCTCTTGACATCTTTATAACTATGTATGTAAGTGACTTATAAGAGACTATGTTTATATCATCTATAATTTGATTTAAATTGGTAGGAAAGCTAAGAAAAAATATAAATTATTTTCTTTATTTTGTATATACTGCATAAAATGATTTTATAAAATTTAAAACAACAAATTATATCTTCAAATTTAGGTATTTTAATATCAAGTATTAAAGTACATAAAATGTTATTGAATGATCCTACAATCACTTGTTTTAAATATATAATTTCTTCATTTTTAGTACGCAGCAAGGCGTTGAGTTCTATTTTTCTTGAAAATATGAAATTGGTGGTTCTTTAACACGTGGCTATGACATTAACTGAAAAGTCTCTGCCTTGCTAGCTTTCGCTTTACAGCCAATAGAACATGCAACTTGCGTTATTCTAATCTAGTGGTCTAACATTTGTTGGATTGTATTCGAGAAGAGACTGAAACATATCTTTAGAGAAAACAAGAGAGGATAGGGAATTCCCTCTTGGTCGTATGATATATCTCTTTTGAGCAGAGGACATCTCTTGTAACAATATCAAGATTTGTGAAACGTAATTTCCTTTGCAACTAAAAGACTGGTCTTGGCGAGCCAGATTTCACAGCAAAGCAATATTGCTCTATATTTAAGTATAGATTACAGACTTCTTTTTGCAATGGATTGTAGTTGGAATGCAACACCGCAATAGTAAGGCGCATGCAAGCAGGAATTTGGCAACTTTCAAGTGTGACAGGAGTCATATTCCTGAGCTTGTCCTCTGACCAGTTTATTCATGCTATGATGAGTGGGACCATACCATCTCATTTTGCTTTCTTAGTGGTGGTAGTGGGATCCTGCTCTTCTCCATATAGAATTTGAGAGAAAATTATTTCAAAGCTCTCACGTCTGCTATGACGCATGCACCTATAATTTTTACATTTGCAGTTTTAGCTAAAAATATAGAAAGAAATTCGTGAACGCTAAATATCTATTGACATTTTATTTTCCCCACTTCAAATAAAAGTTAAATCAATTTGGATTTGTAGAAGAACTGAATTGGATAGAATAGAATGCCGTTTTTAAGGTCCGTGATCTCCAAGCCATAAATCGAGGGTCTATATGGGCCATTAACAATATGTTCGTTCCGAAATTATTTGTGTGACTAATAATGACCTTATTAGTTGCTTTGGCAAATAGATGTACACATATCCTAAAGAAAAATTTACAACACTAACTAGTCAATTGTTCTTTTGCAAGAAAAAAACGAAGGGAAGAGAAAGAATTAGGAGAATATATATATATAAAAAAAACATTAAAGCTTAATAATAAGTCTATAAATGAAATCTGGTTTAGATAAGATGGTACTCAATAGGAAGAAGATTGTATGTTGGTGAATTTAAAATTTTTTCTTATTTAAAAATACAGTTTGACCAAATTCTAGTAAAATAATAATATAGGATGACAATTTAGTCAAGAACAATCATACCAAGGCAAGCAATGGAAAGAGAGTAGGAAGAAAGATTCAAATCGATTTTATAAAAAGATTCAAATCATTAGGATTTTGTTAAACTCTTCTTTCAACTTTCTGACAGAGAACCTTACAAGATTTTTTGTCTGATCAAAGTAAAGAGAAATATTTTTATAATCTTCTTTAATATTAAGGAGTAACTACAAGTCCTCTTAAATTAAACAAGCATAAGAAATAGCCCCAAATAAACTTTGCAACTTCAATAACTCTTGGTTGCTCACTTTAATACTCTATGGCTAATAATCAATTCACAATAAATGTATGTATACTTAGAATATTTGAGAAATTTCTCAAGTATGTTTTTGTTCTCGCCACCAAGCTTAGTTGAAAGAAATTGTCACTACCTAGAGTTGATAACTTCAATTTTCATAGGCTTAAGAGAGGAAGTATCAAATAAGGAATCAAAGTAGAGCTCATAAGAGATTTATACAAAAGGTAATGAACTTTACAAAGTTAACTAAAAATTCATAATTGATCCAATTTACACATAATTGAAATTAACATTAAAAAAGATCAACTGAACTTTAATTTCATAAATCATTACCTTAATATGTTTAATTTGAACAAAAACGAATAAAATTCTCCTATTTGGCATTAATGACAAGCTTTTTTAGAAATTAATCGTATCAACCATTAATTTCATAAAGAATATATATTTTCCAATAATTAAAAATGCCCAAATTTTAACAAGTACCCAAAATTCAAATTTAAGAAAAATTAAACATTACCATATGTAATTGTTAGTTCAACAAGCTTAAATCGAATTTTGCTTTCACTAAACAAACATCAATTCTTTAAAAAGCATAAAATATTTTCAATCAATTGCAAAATTACCAATTATAAAACTTCAAAATTGATAAAATCTAAATGAATTTTCGTTAATTAAAAGGATATTCATTTATAAATCATAAAATTAACTTTAATTAATAAACAATTCAATAAGGATTCATAAATTCTCAAAAATCTAAATTTAGAGAGTATTGGGGCTTACACAAACTTAAAATGATTAAATTGAATTTGAGTATTAATGGAAATCAGTCCTGGAAGCTTAGTAGGATTCACTAGAGAGTTTAGAGTCACTTGACACTCACTTAAGTTGAAGAGAACTACATGAGAAAGGAGAAGACAACACGAGAAAGAACTTTAGAATGGAGATGGCAATCAAAGGTAAATGAGCATTTCATTTAAGAAAAACAAATCTAAATTGGTAAACTACTATCGAATACTAAACAAATACTAGAAAATAACAAAATTTGGAGATAATTGGAGAGAAATGGGTGAGGAATGGAAAAGGAACAAACAGAGATAAATTGGAAGTTTAACAATTTACGAAGAAATCGAATTTTAATTCTAACCATAGAATTCCATATTTCTGAATTAAAGTTGAGTACAGAATACTGTTTCAGTTTAAGAACAGTTCGAATTATTTAAAGTATAACTTTTGGAGTACTAAACCAAATTGATTGATCTTGGTGTAATTAGAAACTTAAGACAATGGGGAACACATTCTTAGAATAAATTGTTGCCAATTTTGTTGGGTACCGTTTCCGAAACCCAACCCTTGCTCTGATATCACAACTGTTGGGTACCATTTCCGAAACCCAACCCTTGCTCTGATACCATACATGTTGGATCCCGTTTTCAGAACCCAACCTGTTGCTTAAACTATAACTATCATCGATCCATTTCCTTGTAACCTCCTCTTTAACCATCATAGATTTATCTTCTTGCTCATAGCATCCCAAAAATTTTTCTCACAATATGCTCAATGGCGTGCCCATACAAAACAGTCACCATGCTTGAACTCATTTCTCCTGTTTGTGAACAGAGTTTGGAAATCTTCAAACCTGAATTTCAATTTAAATTCTTCATAGAAATCATAACTCTACGACTCTTTTTTAATTTGAAATAAGAACCGCCTCCATCGGAGCTCTATAGCTCAAGATATGCTTAAAAATCCCAAATATATTCATAGCCCGATCAAGCTCTCCAACCAAACCCTTCACTTCCTTTCCATCAAAATTTTTGAATTCGAAACCAATGGCTATAAATTTTTATGGAGAGGTAGGGAAATGTGTTAGAAATCTAACGCCTTAAGAATCACCTCAATCGGAGGTCAGACGGAGGAGTTATAGCCAAACAAATCCAACATGTTCATATCCTGATTCCTATTGAACATACTTTGGCGCAAACGCCATAACTCTCCCTATAAGTGTCGGATTGACTTCGTATTTAGACGGTTAGAAAGTGGACATCTAGGGCTACAACTTCTATGAATAGCAAAAATTCAAATTTTGTCATTTTATGGGTCAAAACACACGGACCGTGTGAAATCACACGGTCTGCCCGTGTCACCTACGGGTGAAAATGGTGCTCCTGGTCTGAAAACACACGGCCCGTGTGAATTCACACGGGCAGGCCGTGTAACCTACAGGTGTCACCAATTTTCCACCCTCCAAGCCCCCTTCAAAGGTTCCTAAACCCCTCCTAACATTCCCTTACCTCATATTCTTCTCCAATGCCACAAAAACCACTTCAAATCCATCAAACAACATCAAACATCATTGAATCTCAACTCCAAAGGATTCATCACACACATTCTTCCCACAATTGAACATATTCTGATGTAATATCACTCCATAAACATTCAATTATCAATTCTAATGCATTAAACTCCCAAACCTCTACTCAAATAACTCATAACATACACAAATTCTCATCATTCTCCATAGCTATCATGTTTATACCTCCTATGCAGCATCATCACTTATAATGTTTATACCTCTCAACTCCGATACCCAAAATTTGCATACTTTATGGCGTTGGAAAGCTAAGAGGACAATCTACAACTTTTATGAAGATCACTTTGTCCAAATTAGCCTATATTACTCCAGATTTTCCCTTGAAGTTGGTAGCACAATTTCTATACCTATGAAAACTTGCAAAATGCAATAACTCTTCATATCAATTTAACTACTACAATACTTGTCATTACCCTCTTAACTCTCACTTCAAATGGTTCATCCCATAAAGCCTTTCCAATCGCCAGCATCCTATTTTAAAACGAATAACAATTCGCAATCTCAATAAAGACTCCTATGCATACACACAATCCACTTCCATAATCATAAATTCCAACCTTAAAAAAACATGTTCATATACAAAAGGAAATCTTCAATTCCACATTCTCATTACTAAACAAAGTAAATGCTTGAACAAACTTTATTTACATCTCAATATACATATCACAAAGTGAAAACAATACAAATAAATGCTCAATGTTCAGCATACTTAATAA
>JAOTBA010000005.1:12473366-12484970 GCA_025629845.1 Erythroxylum squamatum | reverse complement strand
TGAAGGCCAGAATAGATTCGAGATACTGTTAGTGAGTGAAATGAATCTGTATTAGAAAGTAAGTAATACAAGAAAGATTAATGAGTTAGGTGGATCAACATTGAACATATAGAATATACTGAGATGGACATAAGAGTGGAATATAGTGAGATGGACATAAGAGTTAAGTGTATTAACACTAAAGAGATGAGGATTATCAAGCGAAAGATGAAATGTCTCTAAGAGTATCACTTTACCAAGGAGTTCTTAGATTGAGAGAAAGATGTGCTCAGATTAGGAAAAAGGATAAACTAAACTTTAATTGTATTGGTCCACATGAAGTTATTGAGAGCGTAGGACCAGTAACTTATGAGTTGTATCATCAATAAAGAAGTCTCAGATTTATAATGTGGGATATGTGAGTATGCTAAGAAATATTGACATGATCTGGCAAAGACGTACTGTCGGCACACAAAGTGACAATTTTGAGTAATCTAAAATATATGGAGGAAATCGTTAAGATAGAGTGAATGACTAAATAAGTGATTGAAAGACGTAGTGAGTCTATTGACTATGGTCATTTGGAAGAAATTATTCGAGTGATAAAGCTAAATGGGAAAGTATATGAGAAAACAATACCCCCTCCCCCTTATGATCTATTAAATAAGAATTTCGAGGACAAAATTTATTAAAGAGGAGAGAAATGTAACATCTCGTTCCTATACTAAGGGTTAGAACCCTAAAATCTGGAACAAGTGAGATCAATAAGAGATTAAGAAAAATGCATTTTTCATGCTCATGCATATTGTTAGCATACACATATGTGAATTTAAATTTTTGCACACATTAAAATGACTATAAATGCATTCATTGACATTCCGGGTATAATTGAATTGTAATGAGATATTATTGAGAATTATGGTTTGTTTGTATTGAAAATTGAATTGGAGAGTATAATTGTTGATTTAGAATTTCTGGTGAAATTTTAGGAAATTTTTGAAAATTTGGACAAAGCAAAATGTCAAGTGACAAGACAATTATTAAATGGTAGTAGAAATTACTGTCTAATGGCAATGGAGATTTTGATAAATGACTTTAGGATTTATTGAGAAGTGCCATTGAAAAATTAGGAGATAATTGGAGTAAGAATTGGAACTGATTGGACTAGTTTAATGAAAGAACCTAGTTTAGAGTTATAAGAATTGGACATGTGGCAAGTGATAGGTATCATTTGCCAAACCATGCCTTAAGTCCACTAATCCTTAAATTTTAAAGACCCACCCTTTTGGTTTTATCTCTCACGATGCTTTTAAATGAGAAGACCAAGTAAATGTTTATTTTTGTTCTCTTCATCTTCTTTGTCGGATCTTCTTCTTCTTCATCGTTTTTGTTTTCTTTAATCACTCATACCTCATCAACGTTGAAGATCACACTTTCCTCTATTTGCTACTATCATTTTGCTATCTTCTTCCTCATTGTCATTAAAAACCTATGTCTATCACCTTTTGAAGTTAATGAACATGTGAGGCTTGGGAGCTAGGGCTAAGTGTTATTTTTGAAGATTTGGAGCTAAATCAAGTAAGTAGCTTGTTAAATATCATGGGCATGGTTAAATGAAGCATTTATGATGATTATTAGCGGTTAAATGACATAAAATGGTGTTTGGATGAGTGGATTGAATTGATGAATGAATGAACATGTTTGACGTTCTGTTTTTGGGTTAATGATCAAATATAGATCATGAATGGGTTTGTAAATGTTATTGAGTTGAAATGGAGTAGAGAATGGAGAGTAGATGAAGTAGAAAGGATGATTTTTGTATAAGATGTGTGTTAGGTGTAAGATGTTAAATGCGAAACAAAATCTGGAAAATGTCCACTGAGTATGCTTCAGTCTTTTACCTATAACTTTTTCTCTAATTATCCAAAATGAGATGCTTCTTAATTTAGATTAAACTAGAGACATATAACTACATTTTTCATGAAGGCTTCGGATGCAAATTCTATCTATAAGAGTCTCAAAATCTGACCTGAACTGGGTTTGCTTCTGTAAAAGTTCGTTGCGGCAAACTCCTTGCTTTGCCGCGGCGAACTTGAAGGATTTGGCTAGGATTCCTTTCGGTTAAACTTCGTCGTGGCCAACTCTAGGTTTTGCCGCAGAGAACTTGTGAAAATTTTGTGAGAATTCCTCTCTGGAGTAGTTCGCCGCGTTGAACTTCTGGCTTCGCCGTGGCGAACTTTTCTCTACACTAAACATGTTTTGGAATTTAAGGCATATCTTTTTTTGTAGTTATCCAAATGGAATGATTTTTGATTTAGAGTAAAATAGAGAAACAGGGATACAAATTTTATGAAGAAATTGAGTTTTAATTCTGTCCATAGAATTCCAAATTTCTGAATTAAAGTTGAGTACATAATACTGTTTTAGTTTAAGAACAGTTTGAATTATTTGGAGTATAACTTTTGGAGTACTGAACCAAATTGATTGATCTTGGTGTCATTATAAACTTAAGAAAATGGGAACACTTTCATAGAAGAAATTTTTACGAAATTACTTCATTTTCCTAATCATAATGTTCATGGAAAATATACCCGAATGTTTGGAATTTTGGGAGATGTTGTAAGAAAGAATGACAGTTTGGATATTGTATGATCATATAATGTTAAAATAACATTAGTGAACGAATGGTTGATATTAAAGTACCAAAGACATGTGTATAATAGAAACAAAGAGGTTCATATGATTGTAGTTGTGATTCAAAGGAAATGAGTAATGGGTATTAAATAAAAGTGAATGAGATTTGGATATTGTGAGAGCTAATAATGCTAGAAATGAAATGATGAGTAATTGAATTATGAATTTTGATTCTAATAGTTTTACTGAGGTGTAAACCTAAGTACAAATTATACTTAGGTGAGTTTTGAAATATGATTGATAATGTGACGAGAATAATGGAAAGATGCCCGGGATTGTCATTGAGCATGTATTGTACATATTCCATATTTGCACATAAACGAATACTTATAATTGTGCAATTATTCATATGAGTGCAATGTGTGTATTGAATAATTTTGGACATGTAAGATAAGCGTCTGCATTCAGATGTTTCCAAAATTGGAAGCAAATGCTAATTTGGAGCATACTGTGAGTAGACCTAGATGATTTTACTTTATTGTTTGTTTGTTTATATTATGAATTTTGCGATTATGAATGAGACGTGAATGTGATTGTTCTAATTCCGGACAATGAATGTTCGAGGGGTTTTCTAAATGTGAAGATAACGAAGTGCTACTTGTATGTGAATTTGATGAAGTAAGTGATACATGATTTTATTGTTAAACGTCCACATATGAAAGAAATGTGATTCTCAACTTTAATGTTGAATGCCGGACTAAGGTCCGATGACAAGTGAAAGTGAATAATTGATCATATGCGATTAATGCAATTCATTACATGAATGTATGAAAGATAGAGGCAGTTGTGACCAGAGTAGCCACCAAAAAAGAGCTTAAAGCTCATACTGTGAAAAAGAGCCTAGAGTTTAGAAAGTGATAAAGAGCCAAAGGCTCACTATATAAAATGAGCTCGGTATCTCCAACGGATACGAGACAGTTATTAATGAGCTCAATATTCACAATAGATAGGGATAATTTAGGCACTCGGTCACAACAAAGTAATAAATGAAAAGTGAGTCTCATGTGCACTGCATATACATGATATGAATGATTATAATGTGTTGAATGTAAAATGTGAAGCGATTGGTCAAATGTATGTGATTTATTATGATTATCAAATGAATGATGTGAATTGTGTGTTATGTGGCCGAGTGAGCTATCGAGAATGGTCACTCACTGAGTTTGCAAAACTCACCCAAAATTTGCAATATTTTTTAGGCTTAGAAGAGTTACCCCGTTAGGCTAACGGAAGTATAGACACTGCATTCAAGTAAGAGATAGAGGTCGAGATCAATTTGCGTCTGCATTTGTACTTTCTTATTTTTGTATCAACTTGTATATTTTGAAATATCTATATAATGCGAATCTGAATATTTCAGTATGTAATAGCTTTTGGAATTGGAAATGTTGGCAAATGAGAATGATCAAAGTGTAATAATAATAATTGTGTTTTCGAGGTTTATGTAATAAAAGTGTGGGCCCGATTTGAGTACTATTTTTTGCATACACGGGTGATATTTTTGAAAAATTTGTACTAAGTTTCGAGTGTTTGACCGTTCTAACATGTCATCCTTGCAGGATTCGCACTCAGACATCACTCAAGATGTCGGGTATGTGTCTTACAAGAGTGGGGGTGCTACATTACCACTTAGGTAAAGAGTCCAATTGATAACATCATCATTCTCACCATCATTTAGTTGAGGTAAAAGATGTAAAGGAGAATCAAATCCTCTGAAATTCCCACTCCAGTTACCATTTCTAATCAAGGTGGAAACTTTAAGACTTAACGAAATTCTATTCCTTAGATGTAGTATCGCCTTGTTGCGTATAAGTGGGCTAGAAGGAAGCAAATTGTCAAACCAAAACCAAGTTTTTTCACCATTGTCAATGTTATGCTTAATACAAGGATAGATATTGTCTCTTAGTTTCAGAATCTTATTAAAGGCCTAAGAGAACTCCCTCAAGCAAGTAGCCTACCAGAAATTGATGTTTTTTAGATGATATTCTTGAATCCATTTAATCCAAAAGCCTGTTGATCAATATAAAGCCTCCAAATTCATTTGCACATTAGAACCTTTTGCATAGTAGTAATAGAGATAATCCCAAGGCCTCTAAACTTCTTCGATTGAAATGAAAATGTTACCATCAAATAGAGTCATGGGTTTGCAAAAGAATTTCTGTGATAGAGACAATATGCGGTTTATGAGTAAACAATAAAGAAGGTCTATGTTTGTTAAGATTGTCTAAAAGAAGACACATAGAAAATGCATGGAAATTAGACAAGAAAATCAATTTTTCATTCATCAAAGTTTCCAAGATGAGTTACATAAAAGAAACTCTTTTTTAATGAAATACAAATGGTCAAAAAAGAAAAGACTATTAATGATAAACTAAGGGGTTATTTGGTTCTACTTCTACCTTTCTATTGTGATTTTTAGTTTTTGTTTTCTATTTTTAGCTTTTATTTTTCTTTCAAATAAAAATAAAAGTCTGTTTAGTTGTTAATGTCAACGTAGTTATATTATTATTATAGATAAAACTTAAAGATAATATTTTTAATTAATTAAATTTATTTAATCTCTTATATATTTTTTAATAAAAAGTATTTTATTTTATTAAAATAAATAATTTATAAAAAATTATTTAAAAAATTAATAATTTATTGAATAATTAAAATAATTTTAATTATTTATTTATTAAATACAAAACTTGTATTAATTAATAATACTAAATAAATAAATAAGTAGACAAAAGCAAATGGATATCACCGAGAAGGCTACTTCCTACGCCCCAATCTAATCTAATATACCCACCACAGCAGCATCACTCTCCAAAAGCCCAAAGCTAACCTCTGCTTGCCTTCAACCAAAACCACATCTTTCTTTCCCATCCAACTCCATTTGTAATTCCTTTGACTCTTTTTGTTTGCTCCACATTGCAGGATTTTTCTTTGGTTTGGCCTGTAGCCGCAACAAAAGTTTCTTCATTTAATTTTGTCAATTTCCAAATTATGGAACAATTTTAACTTTATTAAAATTCTTTCTTTTTTTTTTAAGAATTAGCATTTCTACGTTTCTATAATTCACGGTTTCTTTTCTTTTCCATGTGTATTTTAGAACATAAAATTCATCCCCTGACATTATAAATATTTAGTGTGATCCTATCTTGCATGTGAAATAAGACTTGAAGGATCCAAAAAGGCTAACAGAAGTTCAAGATCAACAAATATAGGGCGAAAATTCTCAACAAAAAAAAACAGAAAAAGCATAGACATTTTATAAAATCGAGCATATTTCCACATGTTTCAACCCAGACCAGACCTCCATTCTTTGTGACTTGCACAAAAGAGTAGAAAATTGCAAAAAGGAACAAAAGTCCAGCTGCACTGCAGGCTTGAGGCCTCGATCTAATGTTTTAATGGCCGATCTTGAGGCCTACAAAACAATTGTAGCGTCCCCGACTTAAAGAAGGGCCCTAGATCCCTCCAGAGCATGATACAGGAAGAAAATTCCAACAACCAAACTACTATACTTTGATATGATGGAGCATTAAGTATTGTGATCCTGGAACTTTTTTCTGTTGCAATATGGTTGAAATTTTCCATAGAAATGTCAATCCATTCTCAAAGCGTGACAAAAGAAAACTTGACCGGTGGCCATGTGGCTGTCCTTTCACATAAAAGGGTCACTTGGCTTTCCAAAAAGCAATAAAAAAGATTAGATTTGGCGACCATCAGAGTTGTTAGCGGTTGGTCTTAATTTGGGAAAGCATTGTAGGTTTATCCCTCAACTTTCCCCGCGATTTGATGCCTCAACGATTGTGTTATAGTTTGTTTTATCACTTTAGAGGTGGAGAGTCACTTTCCTTGCATCCTATCCTTATCCCATCAGCCTGATATATAGCTGATGCTAAAAAAATAATATTAGGTCTTGCTTCTAACAAGAAAAACAAAAGCACATCAATTGGCTTGTTTTCTTTTGCTTGGCACCTGCTGGCTTGTTAATTTGTGAATCCAACATTAATTTCTAGTACAGAACATACCACACTATCGTGTTTTTCTCTTTATGCTCCAAAGTAACTCATTCTAGCTAAAATTTTAAATTTAGTTATAAAAACATTTTTATCGTTTAGTTGCCACCGTTGCAGGACTTAACCTAACACATTATGACACGAGTTGACGACAGCCATGCACTACTTCTGTTCACGTTCCCGAAGGCGCCCCTCTTTCAAGGGGATTTGCACCATGTCAAGTCCTGGTAAAGTTTAAACAACTTATTTCAATTTTTTCATTATTAATTTTTATTTTACTCCTTTAATTAACATAAAAATTTGGTTGACACCTTTCCATGAAGATGCTCAGGTACTCAATCTAAACTTAGCTGAACACGCACATTAATCTTAAAGTGGGATAATATGTGACAGTTTGGATTATAAGATTCAAAAGAACATTAAATTTCTAATTAACACCTATTTCAAAATTATAATTCGATGTTTCCTAAATTTATTTGATAGAAACTCCTACATTACATGAACCCCCAGATCTCATAACCCGTCTTTCCTTTCCTTATTTGGAGCTTGTCAGAACAAGAGAAACGGGGTAGTGAAAGTGGCGACTTGTTGAGATATGGGGAAAAGGAATTATGGTTAAGAGTTGACGAAGATGAAGAGAAGATGGTGGGTATATAAAAACATATTTTCCTATTGCCGTTACTCATGGAGGACCAAACCCGACCCGTTTTAATTAATCAAACATTGACTCAAAACTTTACATTACTGATTGTTCTTTCCAACTGTGGAACAATTACAGCAACATTGTGTTAGCTGAAGCTTTATGAGGTCTTCCAAGTATACTCATAAAGTAAATAGGTAAATAAGTTACTTCGTCGAGAGGGTTTAGCAACCAACTGCATCCACACTATTAACCTTCCGAAAACCAAAATAGATGAATGAGCCGAGTTGGGAGTCGTTTCTAGAAATGTAAAATTTGAATTAGCTGCTTCCTTTGTTTTTGTGTCAGAATCAAGGCCAGATCCCATTCTAATGACATCAAGTCCTGTCTTTGGAATGAAGCTAAGTTTCACACAATGGCCCATAAATCGCATACCCCTCTTACTATCTTCTTGTTTATGGTTCGCCGCAGCAGGAGAAAAGCACTGAAGGTGCGATTGGTATTGTTAACTTTGGGTAAAAGAGAGTCAGCTCTGTATCTTTATTGCTAAATAGCAGAGTGCTTTTATTGTTACAGAGTATCGAAAAAATAAGATGACAGTATTGAATTTTGAATCCTATAATATCTCTAATATATCTGCACAATATATCTACAAATCTGCTCAATAATAGCTCCAGAATATCTCCAAGATTTTGTATATCTTCAAGATTAACGGCCCAACAATATCTCCAAGATTCTATATATCTCCAAGATTCCGATAGGAAACAAGGCTACTGAATCACCGAAAATAAAGAGAAGATGGTTGGTGATGGCTGATTATAAGCCAGGCAAAGGATGCAGGCAGCGATTTGATGAATAAGGGTTGTACTTTCAAGCAATAAGGAGGTTGGAGGCACATAGACCATGAAGCAATTCAATGATTTGATGAAATCCTACATTAAATTTGCGGTGTTGTTAAATCATTAACCAAATTCCAAATTTCTTATTTGGGGGTTAGATCTAACTCGATTTTTTTTAAAATATATGGTTTTTTTTAAATAGTCTATTCCAAGTTAACATACTCGTTGACAACTTAATGCCCAATATACATGTCCAACTTCGTTTAAATTAGTTTAAGGATGACATTTTAGCTCAAGCTTGATTGAACTCAAAAAGGAATTAATTAAATATCAAGCTGAGTTTGTACATTTTGTTTTAATTTTTAAATTTTAAATGAGATTTAAGTTTGGGCAAATTGAACTTGACTCAACTCAATTTCAAGTCTAATTTAGATGATACATAAGTAAGAATTTAAATTATGTATATCTATTTTTAACATATTTAAAATTTTAATAAATGAATTGTTACTTTAGCGAATAGTTATATATTAATAACTATTACAAGACAATCATAATAATAACAAATTTATAATAAAAGAAAGAAAATTAATTTATTATGATTAAGCTAAACAACATTTTATACATCCAATCTCTAAATTTTACTTGAAATTTTATTATTTCCCTAAATTTTAATAAGTAAAGAGAAACTCTCCATGTAATATTTTCTTTCCTTAAAGTGAGAGTAGACCTTTTACACATCTTCTTTGTTAGAAATCAAGAGGAATCCTGAACAAATCAATTGATTTCTCAATAACTTAAGTACAACTCAAAAATTTCTTTTCTTGATCACACAATGTACTATAGGCTCATATTATGCTCACATATAATTGTAATGAAATTCTGTTAAAAGCTTCCCAACACAACGCTAAATGCCGAGGATACTTTTCACATCTTATATTTAATCCACTTATACTCGAAATAATATTAAAATATATTTGTTAAAGACTTAAACTAATCATTATAATGACTTACAAAACTAATCATTATAATGACTTACAATAGTAAAACTAGTCAACTAATGTATGACATCGATCAATCAATGTATGACATTAGTCGACCACTATATCAACTTGTATTTTTTATAAACTTACGGTACACAAAATATTTGTTTTTAAGAATACTAATCTACCAATATATCGCACTACTCAACTAGCATATGTACACAATGTATAAATCACTTTAAAATTCAAATACGAGTCAACCTAAAGCCAATATAAGTCATAAGAATCTCCGAAAACAAGCTTTTCAAAATTTATCGGGTTCTTAAAAAAATCAAAATACACTTCTTTGCCAAAATAATTAATTTAAAAGTATTTCAAAAGTTGTCTAGAAGTAATTTGATACATGAAGAGGGTTTTCTTTAAAGTTAAACTAAGTTTACTCTTTAATTCTAAAAGATTTATTAATTATGCACATAAAGAAATGGTTATATAATATTTGAACGTAACTCCTACAATATGAAATGACCAAGATAAAGATATAATACAAACTAAAATGATTTATCATATATGAAAAGTATCCAATCTTTATCTACTTCGTTTGAATTGTGTTGAAATTCTCCTGAAGTACATATTTTATTCATCATTTAATTTGATTGCTAAATTTATTTAATTGGCTCCTTTACTCATTTTATTGAATTTTATCTTTTACATACTATTTGATTTCATTATAATAGAACTACTAATATCACTAAAAAAATTTATTGATAACAATATGTTTTATTATAATCAAAACCATAGGTTATAATAACTTTGCTTATCCAGTAATTAATTTTTCTTCTTAGGAGGATAGGGGCATTTCTCTGCTCTTACTAGAAAAATATGTTATTTCTTTCCTTTTAGTTACTGTAAACACAATTGCCAAGCGTGATTTTGAGCTTTCTCTTTGTTGCAAGGATAGTAGGAGCTGATCCGGTCAAATATAGATATCAAAGGGGAAATCCAACTACTCTTGTGATGTATTAGATTTTAAAATATCTAACACGGTGGGAAATCCAAGAGTCTAGGACTTTAAAAGCAAGTAAAGAAATAAAAATTTTCTAGTTACTGTGAAACCTCAATTTTCCTTTCAAATGACGTACGCAATTCCTTATGACCATTGTTTGTTCAACCAACAATAGATTTGTTAGAAACCCGCTTGGATTGTCAATTCAGTTAGAAACTGCACACATTTCAATTTTATGTCTCTTTCCTTGCCACCTTGAAATAGCTTTAAAAGTATAAAATGAACATATACTTGGCATTAAAAGTTAGGCATGTTACGAGAACGTTTTAACCTTTTAAAAACATGATTCAATGCATCACGTGGGAGAGATTTGTCCTTAGGTCCATATGTTTCGGTTCATCGAATTGGGGCATGGAAGTTACAGAATTTGGTCCCAAACTCGAAGGATGGATAAGTGGGCTCTATCAACACAAATAAATTGGGAGGTTTTCGTCAAAAGTAGCGAGCTTTTGTCGCCGCAACGGGCGTAAAATAACGACAACGCCGTTTTGACTAGGTTGCTAAATGCTTCCCATTCAACTGGTCGTGCCGAGATGCCCTGGGTTATCGGGAATGTTCTCTTGCTTCCAGCAAGACCGACGCCATTACGAACAATAATCTATGTGGAAATAGTGGCAAACAACAAGATTCATAGCCAAATCGCTTATAAAAACTAAGCATATGAGATTAAATTTTTTTATCGTTTCTTCTTGATCTCAAGTCACAATTTAAATAGTAAAGCAGAACTACGAAATTATTACGAAAAAAAAAGAAAACAAACATTAATTCAAGGTTAAATGCATGAAGGTCTAATCATATTCTTTGATGTAATCATATAATTTGTTACTGTATGTGTAAATATATGTGCACATTTACAACCTAAAGTATCTGTAACTACCAGTTCTTACACTACAAGAAAATAAGGAATTGGCGACGGAAAATTAACAATGGAAAACAAACCGTTGCAAATTACCGACGATATTTAATTTTTCTTCGAAAAATTTGACGTGAAAATATAATTTAGTGACGGAACAATTACCGTCGGCAAACAAGGCGGGAATTACTGGCGGAATTTTAAAGTTATAAATTTTCCGACGGAATATTAGTGACGGAAAATTCCGTCAGTAAACCTCCAACATAAATGTCATCGTGTGTTAGTGGTTGAACGTTATTAACTTAAAGGAAACGACGTCATTTCCTTAAGCGTTAAACACACCCGAAAGGTCCCCTCCCTCCAAACTGTCAGCTCTCCTTCACGTTTCTTCCTCCTCCCGTGATTTCTGGTCTGTCGTCCGGCGTCCGTCGACGTTGGCTTTGTTGGGCCCCGTTCCCGAAGCCCGACCTTAGTGTCGAACCACATTCCCGGAACCCAACGATCCGAAACGCAAACGGAAAGCGCTAGCGGGTGGCCACAATAGGG
>JAOTBA010000005.1:12460566-12471045 GCA_025629845.1 Erythroxylum squamatum | reverse complement strand
AAAGATCCTTCCCCGACTGTCCCTACCACCCACTGCATCAAAATATACCTGGGTCTCATCAACAGGTTGTTCATCCTGCGACTGTTGCCTAATTGTTTGTTGTATTTGGTCCTATTAGGAGGCAATGATTATATTATAATTAATAAGTGATAATTATTAAGATTGAATATTAAACTATGAAATTCACACACATTTAGTTCTCAACATCGGCTGTTGACGAATGTCACACCGTCATGTTTCTTAGTGTGAGCATGCAAGAACAATTGATGGGGTGTAGGCCTAACGCCCATAGACTTTTCTTGCATAACAATGAAACGTAATAAGTTAAACTAGAATTTATAAAAATTTTGGCAGTCTCTTCTATTTTTATGATATTACCAACTGTTCAAGAAAGCAAAGTACTCAACACAGCCATAAATGGCACCAGCAAATTAGTCCACACAGTCATGATCATTAGGCATACTACACATATATGTTCATCACAACATCCACACATCAATTTACATTGAAATATAGCAAAATAAAAATTTAGAATATAAATGCAATATTTATATACTTACAAGTCTCTCTGCATGCTCGCGATGAGTAATTGACCTCCCGTATGAACTGGAAGACTGTCTGGCCCTGACCTACCACGTCTGTTGGTGGAGTTACGACTCGATATGCGCATTGCCGCAGGTGATCTCCAGTACTCCAACTAATGACTCCATGTGGACTCATAAATAAAAGAGGGTCATGCACCAATATTGTGTATTTGATTAATAAAATCGCGATAACGTGTACGAGCTCGTGACTCCCATACACTATGTATTATCCTGTCGAGTTCAAAACTCCAGTAAAAATATAATTAAAAGTAATATTGTTTATTTGAACACAAAATAAATGTATTATTCATATTTAAACAAAATTGATCTTAATTAGTATCCATTTAATTATAACAATATAACAAATAATAACAATATAATTAAAAGTAATATTGTTTGTTTATTTGAACACAAAATAAACAAACAATAATTTATCTTATACATAATCATTATCAATACATAGTCATATTAACATTATAACCTATTTTTATTTTTAAAAAAATTGAAACTACAATTTCAAAATCATAACAGTATAAAAATCATAACAGTGCTATAACAATTTTCGTATGAACAACTATAATAAATCAACACATACATTCTACACTTGTTGCAAAACAACACCAATAATTAAAGTTCAAAAACAATTCAAGACAAACACTTATATGCATTTTGTCAAATACTTGGTGTGCAAAAAATTCTTCGTCCCTAATTCAACACAAAATCCCAAATTTTTTTCATTAATCTCCAACAAATACATACCCTATCATTAACAATCACTAATTGACATTTAAAATTAAACAAAAACTCCATATTAACCAAAACAAAAATCCACCGTTTGTAGAGGAAGGAGGGGAAGGTTTTCCAAACAACATTACCTTTGGTTACACCACCGAAGCAGAGGACATCAGCGACGCAAGCCTCGACGACGACAGCACAGCAAACGGCGGCGATGGCTGGAGACGGTGGCGATAGACAAGGGAGAAGGAGAGGAGAAGGCTGAGGCACGCGCGAGAGTGGGAGAGGTTAGAGCTTCTGAAGCTTTAAAACGATAACCAAAACGATGTCGTTTTGGTTATGTCCAAAATGGCGTCGTTTTGGTTAATTTTTTAAACGTTTCCAACTTCACAAAACGACGTCGTCTTGGTTATGTCCAAAACGACATCGTTTTGTTTATATTTTAAAGACGTCATTTTTGTTAGCTTCTAACTGATTAAAAACGACGCCGTTTCGGGATAACCAAACGATGTCGTTTTGTTCTAGCTCCTAGACGACGATTTACAAACATAATTACCGACGCCATTTACCGACAGAATTTACGTCGCCGATAAAATCTTATTTCCCGTCTTATTTTTCCAACGTAGTAGTTTATTCCGTCGGTAATTACCGACGGAACGTTATCGGTCCCTAAATTTTCGTCGCTATTCAAATCTTTTTCTTGTAGTGATTTAGTATTGTGATACTTAACTTTCCTATTATATCAATAAATTTATTTTCTTCATTATCTATCTTTAAATTTTGTCACAACTTTTTTTTTATCGAAAGGATAGAATTTTGAATTTTTTAGTCACTTTTTAATATTTTCTTCATTATCTATCTTTAAATTTTGTCACTACATTTTTTTAATCGTAAGGATATAATTTTGAGTTCTCTAGTTACTTTTTAAAATTGATGTTAGATAAATGATAAATGAGTTAGGTGTTCATAATCACTTCCATAAGTATATAGCCCACAGTATACTATAATGTATGTGGAAGTCAAATGGATAATACTAAGAAAGTGAAGTAAAAATATTTATCCTTTTGGCAATGTCTCTGTCTGATCTGATTTTTGTAAACCTCGGTGAATTGAATCATTTAAGATGATGTAAAAGTACAGTAAAGAAACGTGTTTTACTATTAAGGCAAGTCCACATGTAGTGTTTGAGCATAGTTTTGGTTTTGGATAATCCAATGCAGAATTACAAATTTTTAGCTAATTATTAATTTTGTTTACAGCGGAATCAATAGAATGCTACATCTCCGTAACCAAAGGGTTGAAGCAAACGAGCTGAATGTGAAGCAACAAAAACAAGCCCTTTGGAGCAAAATTCAAAGAGGGGGTGTTAAATAAAAGTAATTATGTAAAAGTTAGTCTTGAATCAGGAATAAAGTTCAAATTGTCTTAAGTTAATTTGGTTTTTTTAATTTTTTTGTTAAATTATTTTCATATATAACTGATAAATTTTAAAAGTAAAATTAAAAAAATCAAAGTGCACATATTATACGGACACTTTAATTAATTGAATTATGTTAACTTGTTATTACAAGATAAAGCTAGCTAGGCTGTAATTTAATAGAATCCTTGTTATAACAACTTAAAAAAAGATGAATTACACCTCAATCAAATCTTAAATAATAAACTAAATTAACAAATAAACAATTAAATAGAAAAATATTAAAATTCTTCGGTTTTTATTATTTAAATAACAAACTGCTTTTTCAACTTTTCTGGCGTCAAGATGAGTTGGGGGTGGAAACTACAAGAGTAGAATTTTCAGAATCGTTTTAATTTTTTCTACAACTTGTTTGTACAAAAGACTGGTGATTGAAGGGACCATTCCAAAGGGCCGATCAGAGAAGACAAGTATGGTGTATGAACTCAGTCCCTTCTGCCTGTACATTGCTCTCTAACAAGTATCCCAAATTCAAAGCTCATATTGTCTACCCGCATGTTTCCTTCAGTACACATTTTATCGTATTCTGCCTTTATGATTGCTGTACTTTCTAATGATCGATTTTGTTCTCTATCTCACATCTTAATTGAAATATTTTATGTGATTATTTTTGTACAAGTTACTTTAATAAGCATATATATTTTTCCTGATGACTCCTTTGTATTGTCAGGTCTATTGAATGTGCTTACTCTTGGGAATGCCACCATATCCTTCGTCTTTGGCTGCCAAAACATGACGTACGTACTAAGATCAAAAGTCAAAGAAATTTATTATTTTGAAAGAATAATTAGTTCGTGTCAGGAAGACCTTCCTCTATTTGTATATTAAATACTCCATTAATATGACATAAAATGACAAAAAAAGCGGACTCTTTCAACCAATCTGACTTGATGAATTTTAAGTGAACTTATGATGGTATGTTCGAAATGTCATGGTGTCCGTAGCCCTTTTTCTTCTCTTGTTTCCGCTTTGGTGGCTTATATATATTCCAGAAACAGAGAGATTTAAGAAGTTAAGAAAAGCTCAACTTCTTCATGATGACTTGTGCTCTGTGGAGCTGACTAATTCATATTCAAAGGATATATGGTGGCTAATATAGTCAAAGCTCCTTAAAACCCACCACGCTTTTATTGAAATATATGGTAGCATCTTTTTAATATTTTTTGGCTTATGCAATATTAGTCTGCATCAGACTTTTGTATTAGCCAATTCATCATGCCTTTATGACTTATACTACATTTTCCTACAAGATTTTCTTACCAAAGTTATTATCATTGTTTGGTTAGGCGCTTGGCCACACTACTATCTGATGTGTCGAGGACAAAAGTAGGGTTAAGACTTAAGAATCCAAATCATATCCATTGCGTAGAATACATGTAGAAAAGTAGATAACAATGGTTATGTCTGAGGACATAAAGCAAATAGTACATGAGCTTGACAAGAGCGAAATTGTGGGGGACCCTTCGACAACTGATCCCTGGACTTTTACAGACTGCAATAAGTCTGTGAAGCGTTTTTATCATTTGTTTCTGTTTGGTTGGATGTTTCTTAAAAGCAAGCTCTGCTAGACTGGAACAACCATAGCGCGATGTGTCAAAAGACCCTTTTATTTTCTATTGTAGGCTTTTTGGGTTTGAAGTGTATCCATTATCCACCCAAGATTCTCTTCACACTAATACAACCCTACATTTCATACCCACAACACCCTTGCTTCTCCTCTTGGCTTCCCTATTCTCTAACGAATCTACCCTTAATTTATATCTTTTCCTTTGATGATTGGATTATTCATGAGTTTCAATGTTTTTCTTTTGAAAAAAATGGTATAGGGTGACAAGTTAATGACGTCTTAGTGAAGTTTTATTAAAATATTAAAAAAATCCTCTTCTTTATAACAAAGAAAAACTATCTATCTTTGGTAAGTTGAAGGGAAACAAGAGAAGTTTTACGTTGGAGGCTTGGGTTCAAGTCAACTTGAAAAACAAAAGGAAAAAAATGACTTTTTCGTTTGCTATTTCCTTGGAATTGTAAAATACTCATTTTTCAGAAACGCTTCCTACTTACATTACACTTTAACAATATTATGTATTTGTATGGTTTATTTTAGTACAACCGAAGCTAATCTGCTGGCATCATCTGATACACGTAGGAATATCCAAAATTTTCTTATTGGACATGATTTTGGGCCAATTCCATACTCACAAGCACAAATATTAATTTATCTAGGGTTTCAATTTTATGAATGAAACTCAAGATATGGGTAAATATATCTCCTTTTAGGAACTTTACTTAGCAGTCTAGTGAAATGTAAAGCAATTTGTTGATACTTAGATTAAGCTATTTTTCTGAATTAGTTTAAGATAAGAGGGCATGAACTGGTCAGAAGTAGCTAGGAAGATCTGTATTGATCTAATTAGGGAACAACTTGTTTATTAGTCGAACAAAATTAAACAGATGAAAATGGGAACCAATAGTTTAAAACCAGCTTAGAATTAAATATGCCAATAACCCACAAAAACGGAGGCAGGAAGTCAAAAACTTTGTTGTTGCGTAGTGGTCAGGGCGTGTGGCAAACAGTGCTATTATAAGCTGAAAAAGATGCAAGTATAGTTGTGATGGAAAGGATTATACAACTGATTAGCTGGACTTATCTTGTAAATGGTGGAATCAATCTTTGTCGCCAATTAAAGTTTGAAATGCTATTCCTATTCACACTATTCATCATGAAAACTAGACGGATCGGAAGTGGTTGATGTCTCAGTTTGTTTGTATATTATTACATTTTCGTATTTATAGTTTATCTTAAGCATATATATATATATACAGTGGTGATTACGGATATTTCATCCCAGGTCATTTTTCCTCGTATTCTTTATCTCAGTGATTGAAGTGTGTTATGAAGACATTATCATCTTTGCAAAATGCTTGAAGAAACAATTTAGATAATTTGATTTAGGTCGTGAGTGGATGTTGCTAATTTGCATCAATTCAAGTTCAGACAATGCTGTAGTAATATTGTAATGAGAATACATATAAGCTCTCAAACAACTTCATTCCCTGTGATACATTAAAATTCTTAAGTTTAGGTTTTTAACATGAATAAATGAGATAAGGTTCCCTAGCTATTTGCATGTGAACGAAGAAGATATATAAGAGACTGGTTTAATTCCTCTTCTATACATAAAATCTAATAATAAAAGAAATCTCATTTCTCCATCCACATTATCGCACCACTAACACAACTGATTTCTTCTTTAAACATTGACTTGCCAATATGCATGCATGTGGCGAGATTCCATTCCATTCCTACGAGTGAGAGTGGTGATATTGATATCCGCTTGTGGATTCTCTTCTGGGAGTGAAGCCCATTGAATAATAAATTAGTGATAGATATATAATTCAGGAAGCATGTGAATAAGTGATATAAATCAAGGTATTAGGGACTGGTCCAACTGCTAACCTCCAAAAGATTTAAAATGAATATACTGAAAGAGAAAGTTCTAAGTTTGTTCCGTATCTTAATTCACATCTTCATTGCCTAATCCTAACCGCATTTTGTGGTTTACATGACATGTAAGAACAGTTGAGATCCATTGGCTGGCGATAACTTAATTATCGGGATTAATTCAAACTTGAAATTTAATAATTGATTTTTTTTATAATTACAAAATATCCGCATTTCTTTTTCAACTTTTGTACTAGCTATTGTGTCCTGAGTGACACGACCATTTTCCTCTCTTTTTTTTTTCGTTTTGTTTTGTGGGGGGGATTAAAACCAACCACTTGTACCCAATAATACTAACACTCAATGAAATTATATCCACATATGTATAATGAGGCATTGGTCCTCCGACCAAGTCATGATAATGATCCACGCATCCAAGAGAAGATACGGAACTTCTGATTATGAATCCAAAATTTTTTAGAATTTTAAACAAAAAACATAAAGTAGGTAAAAATGCATTGGGCATTCAGCCAACGCACACAGCGTTAGTCAAAACACACCCGAGGACTAGGAGCCTTTTAGAGCCAGTGCATAGGGTTACAGTTTGATTAGTGTATAATTATACACATACAGGAAAATATGAATATCAGATGCAATCGCAACAACTAGCTTTCTTTTTCATAAGTAATTCCCATCAAACACATACTCAACTGTCTGTGCTCCCGCCACAAGTCAACTTTTTTTATTCTTTTTGAAATAATTATTAATGTTACTTTTTATATGTACAATTAAGTCATTTAATGCTTAAAATTGAAATCAGTTTAGAGAAATTGCGGGACTTCTAATTTCAATTTCAACAACATTTACATGTCTTTGATTTGCAAGAAGCATTTAACCACACTCCCAATCATAAACACCAGGTAACCAACTCCCTACTTTTTATTTACATTTTGGTACAACAAACACTAATCACAACTAATGATATCAATCAATCAATCCACTGTACAAAACTAAGATCTAATTTTCCAACAATAATAACCACCATAAAAGTAACGCTGAAAATTTATGCGATAAGCATTCAATAACCATACCTTTTGTATTTGATTTCAAAGCTCCATTCCTTTCCTTCAACAAACATTCACCTCAATATATAAAACCTTCGGTTAATTATTTTCGATTATTAGTTTTTAGTCGAACACTATACAAATTTTGAAAATATCATTAGCCTCTGTGCAAGGGAGACCTTTCGTAAACCAATCCTCTAGAAATTGATTGCCGGAAAACCTTGATCGGACTCGGAAAATGCCAACCCTTACTCTTCGTCGATTTGACGTTGGCGACGCCTGAATCCGACGGCACGGCGAGCGACCTCGATTTCCTCATCATTCTCCTCCTCTCCTCCTCATCAACGCTCTTCTTACTTGTACTGTTACTCTCAATCACCACTCCGTCCACTCTTTTACTCTTGTTGCCACTGCTGCTCTTAAACAGAGACCAGAAGCTCGAAGACGACGGCGTTCCGTTAAAACTCTCTTTACGGAACGAGTACTGGTTTCTATCAGCCGGCTTCGACCGGAGGAACGAGACCGCGACGGATCTCGATCGTCGGAACGCAGGCTCGCTCTCGATGAGAGATGAGACGCGGCCGACAGCTCCGATTCCGTCGGTTGTGGCGGCTGACATGTGCGAGAGAGATGAGGAAGAGGAGCCAGAGGAGGAGGCGTAGCAGTTACAGGGCCGCTTGCAGGCGCAGTCCGGGCAGAGAGAAGCGAGGCGGTGGCGAAGGCAGTGGTGGCAGATTCCGATGCGGCGCCGTCGAGAGGGGTGTTTTGGACATTTGAACACATCTTCTTCGTCGACGTAAATAGCCATATCCTCTGAGCTAGAAGTAAGAAGAAGAAAAGAACTATCCTCTTCCTCTCTCCAGAGAAACAGTTTCAGTTTCTATTATTTTCTCTCACTTGCATTGAGGTCAGGTTTATAAACGGGTAGACACCTTAACCACGGTTAAGTGAGATTAACCGTGATTGAAGTATCCGACGTTTGGTTAACAAAACGGAGCGTTTTACCTCGAATTGGTAAATGCCCTTGATTGTGGGAATAATTTACCAAACAGCCACGTCAAATAGAAGGAAACACGATAAAAGATAAAATGGTTGAAATGGTCAAAACAATTGCAGTCGTGTATGGAGGCATTAATATTGAATGATTCAAGTAAGATGTCAAGAGTATACAACAATTAAAATACTATTTACTTTTGTATTTAGATTTAGGTGGTAATCTGTTGTCAAAAAATGCCTTATTTGTTAAACTCACGATAAATGAAGTACCCAACGATTTAAGAAAGTTACTTTTCGGTAAAAATAAATAGCAATTTGATTCGAATCTTTAGTTGTTGATGCAAAAAATAAGAGAAAATTTCAACCATAGTAAGTAAGTAGGGAAGCTAATCAGGCAGCGTTTGGTAAGTAAGTATATATATCTGGATGGGGTGAATATCTGTTAAAATCCAAAACCCTACTGTTTGTTAGAAACTATCATTCATTTTTCATCAGATAGACATGATTTGATTAAATTCTCAAATTACCCTAAAATGAATAATTGAAATTCGCCATTCATTCAACCACAAAAATAGAACAATTATTAATTGAAATTAATTATAATTTTTTAAAAAATATGAGTAGTATCTTAAAAGGAACTTTTTTTTGATAAAAAAGGAAATTTTCATAATAAGTTACTTAATGAATTTATTCTTCAACAAGTATTCTTACTTTTGTTCAGGTTTATTAATAATAATTAAAATAAAAGTATATCGTAACTAAAGAAATTAAAACATTAAAAACAATAGACCACATATTAATTAAAAGTGTTATCCCATAAATATACATCTCAAGCGCACAATCCAAACTTTAGTCATCAAGTTTGAAAATGTCCATTTTCTTATGGAATCACGAAAGACGGCCCAAGGCCAAGATATTATATTGAATAAGTCAATTCAGTAGGCAGAACAGGGTAAGATAGTTAATTTCCAATAACGTAAGCTGATGTTGCTAAAACTATTTTGGTAAACTTCGGCTTCATTTGATTTGTGAGGATGGCACATATCAGGTCAAATAGGAAACGAGTAATATTGTTATAAAAACCAAACGATTTTTTATTTTGCACGAGAGGAAGAAGAAGAGAGTAATTAATAATTACGCATAA
Organism: Erythroxylum squamatum; assembly: GCA_025629845.1. Classification (NCBI taxonomy): domain Eukaryota; kingdom Viridiplantae; phylum Streptophyta; class Magnoliopsida; order Malpighiales; family Erythroxylaceae; genus Erythroxylum; species Erythroxylum squamatum. Next base: position 12,461,603 of record JAOTBA010000005.1, on the reverse strand, counting down.
AAAGCTAGATTTTGTTATAAAACTTGATTCTCATTATACAAAATATCCCTTCGCCTCCAACTCAGATTCACGGGGTATCCAATCTCCTGGTACCTTTTAGCTTAGCTTCTAAAAAATGAAAGAAGTGAACAATCTGCAGGCAAAAAAGAGTTATGTAAGCGCTATTAGGATAGACTTGACGAAACTTTTTTTTTCCCCCTGAATGTTATATTCCCTTCTCAAAGATTAAATGGAGTTGTAGAAGATTATTATGGATAAAAGATTGAATTGATCAACAAATCAGCTTCTTCGCTAACAATTAACCAACCAAAAGATTGAACACTCTTCAAGCAAAAGAGCTCAATTTCCTCATCTAAGATCATCAAATCACAAAATGATTGAACGCTCTTCAAGCAAAAGAGATCAATTTCTTCATCTATCTCCTATCATCACCTGTTACGACTGGCAAGATGTTGGGACAAAGAGGAGCAGAAATTTAGGAAAGGAAAGAAAAACAGAAAAGACAAGATGTTGGAGAAATGATCACCTCCTGATTCGTTAATCCCTATAACATCATTTATAGGGAATGCTTCACTTAATATAACAAAAATCCCCACACACTTTCGACTTTCAAACTCATTCTCAACAAATGAATAATTTCTAGACGGTCACCAATGCTGAGCTATATCTTGTATAACTTCCCTCAACAATAACTGGAATTTATTCTAAACTTAATCTCGAAACCTGAACAGCACGTGTGAACTTTTTCTCGTAATAGCTTGGTGAGGTCTTCTGGTTTCAAGCCCATCACTCAAGCTAGAGTTGGCAGCACTGCCTGTGTTGGACCCCGATTTCTGGAGCCCAACGTACGGATTCCTGAACCTCGTGCTGAAAACTCTGAAGGGTCACTTGTCGTCATTCCACAAAAGTGGTGAGCGCACACTACTTAACCATCAAAATCATAGGTTGACTTCTTCATAGAAATTGTAACCCCAAGCCTCAAGTTTGTTTTGAAGCAAGAATCACCTCAATTGGAGCTCTATAGCTCAAGATATGCT
>JAOTBA010000005.1:12384348-12396634 GCA_025629845.1 Erythroxylum squamatum | reverse complement strand
AACAGCACAAAATCAAAGATCGTGAACCTGAAAACTTTCCGTTCCATAAAAACCTCAATCATCTGACCAAAACCAAACGGACGAAAGAAAATGAAAGGAATAGCAAAAGATGAGTTTTGATCCGTGGGTGTCTTGAGAGAAGAAGAGTTTTGCGTGTTTGTAAACAGAAGAGAAAAACCAAAGAGTCGTTTTAACTTATGATATATACGGAAGTGACGGAAAAGTCTCTACCTGAAGAAGCTAAAATTTTGGGATTTTTTAAAAAGCTCCAAATTTTAGCTTTCGAAAAAACTGTCTTTTAGCTTTTGAAAAAGCTATTTCTACTTCAAAAGTACTTTTGCAGTTTACAGCCAAACACCCATTTTTTCCTTAAGATAGCTTTTGCGGTAGAAAAAAATACTTTTAGAGTCTCCAAAAGCTGAACCAAACAGGTGCATAGTCTAGATATGTCAGTGTATTAAGTGGGTCTTCTCATATGGGAGACCTCTATTATTGTAAACTTCTCAACTTTTAATGATTTTTTTAATTCTAAAAAAGAGTTGTGGGGAACTTCGTATTTGAACTTGGAGAATGCTCCAAATTGTCCACTATTTTTGCTGATCGATATCAGTGGCCTATGGCCAATAATAATTAAAGCTTCCCTAGACATGAATGCAATATGAACCACCTCAGTTGTATCAGCCATTCAAGCTCATTCAACTATGTTGAGCTTAATTATATTATACTCAAATTATGATATTTAGTTCCTTGCTCGCACGTCGTGGAACACCAATTGGTTTTCTGGAAATGCCCAGACCATGTGACACACCGTAGTCCTAATAAATTATTACTCAAAATCATTTTTATAACTAACATGACTTCCTCGATTGGTTAACAATCAAACTAGCAAGAGTAGCTTACCAAATTTTAATGACATTATTTTCGAGCATATTTTAGTTAACCCTAGCATATAAGAAAAGGATAATCATGAAATCAATTAGATTATAAGAGTATATATTATAACATTCAAATGTTTTGGAAACAATCTCTCTATTAATTAGGGATAAGACTGCGTACTACAGGGACTTTCTCAAATTCTACGTCTTCACTGGATTTATATTGGGTATTGGTGTTATATGCTATAACATTCAAATATCTTCTATTAAATCTACTATTGCTCTATTTAATTTTTCTTTTAGCTATGGTGCTTTAATTTACATGGTCAATATACTGACGAAGTTGACTTGCTGCCTCAGAGGTCATCGATTACTTTTACAACTAAACATCTACCTTGAAAGAATCGTTAAAGTCTCGACGACTACTAAAACTGACTTCTACGTGAAGTTCAGGTAGGAAATTTCCTAACTCCGAGCATACTACAAAACAATTAATTGCCACTTGGGGCACAAAAACAACGTCATGACTATGGTACTGTACCGCTATGCCCTATCGTATTGATATAGAATCGATACAAAATTATTTTATTAGATTATTCTATCGAGTTGTATAAATTTTTTTTGGGTTGTATAATTCGGTATACCAAAATATGGAATCAGGTTGTCAACAAAAAAATTGAAAGATTAAATTAAAAAATTATGTTGAAATAATTTCATACAAAAATATTAATAACAGCTAAAATAAAATTTTATGTTAATTTAAATGAATAACATTACTAAAAAAAATTAAAATAATTTTAATTTCTGCATCTTCTAATGTAATTCCCCTTTATACACTTGATGATGATCGACTAGTGACTCGTTTCACAATCTGGACCACAAATGATGGGCTTATCGACGCTCAAACATTGATAGGTCCGGACCTACTGCAAATTATATTCGAGTCATTTTCTTTATGTTGTTTAAGAAAAACATCATCGATTGCCAATTTTAAGCAAATTTAATCAAAAGAAAAATTGAATGAAGGAAGATGAAAATAATGAGAGAAACAAACTGTTATAATATCCTTTTCCATATATAACAACAAGAAAAGAAAATTACACCGGAATGCAAGCACCTAATCAATCCTACGTTATCATACAATACAAAATACCAAGTCCCAAAGATCACAAGTACCAAGCTGGACGTGGAACATTACAAGACCTGTTCCCCGTGAATCTCCACTGACCGAGTTCATCAACGTATTTCACCTTGAAATCTTTGCAATGTGGTTTAATCTCCACGTACCAAGCCCAACTCCCATGCTTATAGTAACCATCCATAACAAAATCTAATTCCATTGTCAGTTCTTTATGTTTTGATTCTGACGTTAAATTGTTCTTGACAAGAGATCGCCTCAAGGGATGATCCCGTTTGCAGCCAACAGGATTGTACTGGATTTCGTACAAATTTTCTTGTTTGGGACCGACCACTACTTTTGTTTCGTTCAGTTTACCGCAGGAAATCGGAATGTTCTTGTATAAAACATAGCTATCAACATATGTAATTACCACTTTTAATCCGATTTTGTGGTTTGATACTGTGAACTCGGCCGTCCAAGACATGAGCCCCTTCAGGGCCTCACCGACGCGTACATTTTCAATGGTAAAGGAGGTTAAATGGATGGCGATAGGATCACTTTGCGGTCCATATTTTAGAGTAAGGTGAGATGCTATGCCTAGAAAAACTATGCAGAATATGACTACCGTAACACGCAGCACAGATTGGAGGACGGTGTAGAATCTGGAGTTGCCAGTCATCCTGGGAGGCTATTAACGCTTAAATTAGCAGAAAACAGGAGGGAGACAAAGATGGAGCAATTTTAGAATTGAATAGGAAGTGGAGAATCGTGTGTGTTTAAATGGGACTTTTCACATGGAAATAGTTTCAACAGCAATTCTGTTGATCCTATTTTTTTCATTCCAGTAATGATATAAATCTGTCAAGCCAAACCGTTTTTTCACGTAGTAGCCCAGATAACTATAACAAGTAACCTTAATTTTTCTTTATTTACAATGACAGTTATGTAGTTGAAAGCTGTCATTAGCAGCGTATCCTCATGACTTGAGTTGTTTGCTTTCTGTTCTTCACCATCCTCTTGGTGGCTAATCATGAAATCCAACAGGTAGGTTAGGTTCAAAACAAAATTAGTCAACTAATCAACAACTTTATTTGCTTCCCTACAAATTTGTAACTTGGTGCATCTGTTGGAAAGCCCTCTGAATACGTCGAACTAGCACCACAAGAGAACCTATTACATTCACTGTTACGATAGTAAATTTCACAAGTTAAGAATCAATCGCCACCAATAAATACCGAACTCCCAAGGAAATTGCTAGCTCAACTCCATATGTCAAAGTCTAAAGTTCAGCGAACACCGATGCACAGATACCTGAATTCACTTAGGAACTTGCCATCCAAGACCCTGTCTGGGACCCTTAAAAGCCCCACCACCACCTCCTGTCATACCCGAGTTCTTAGAAGCACCATCAGTGTTGGGATCAACCCAACTAACTAAAAGATGCTTCCAACTAATTAATAACTTTTCATTAACACCATTATTGATAGACAAAGACAAAGAGGAATTCCATGTGGAAGTCACATCACATGGACAATGTACTGTTTGAGAAACAGGATTTTCTGAGTTGACATATCTTTTATTATTAAAGATGGCATTATCTTCCCACTTCCATACCCACCAAATATAACAGTAGAAGTTGTGTACCAAGAGTCCAGAAACAACCCAGAAAGGTTTTAAAGCAGCAAATCACGATGAGGCAATCAGAAAAACTAGGTCCTGAACAAGGACGGAAATAAATTAATCCAAACTACATTAGCTTTCGAACAATCCCTTTAAATATGTAAAACGCCTTCCTCTGAAGAAACCAAGTTGCACAAAGAGAATTTGAATCTAGGTGTCGTCAAAATCGTTCCAAATTACTCATAATGCAAATTGTAATTTGTGAGCACCATATGAAGCTCTCATCTTCCAAATTTTCTTCCACAAGGTGTCATCAATATGCTGCATTTCTTTGTAGTGAATCATCGGCACTCTTTAGCTGAGAAACAACCAGTACAAAATAGCTCAACAACAATTTCCGGCAACGGGTCAATATGATCCATTTACAGACTGCATAGTCCTACCCTCTTCAGTCGTCCGAATAAAAATTATCATAAATCTTCAGGAAACTCATATTAAGATCCATTTTGATTTTCTTGTATTGTAAACCCCTAGCAAAATCTTTCTCTAACTGATGATGAAAGAATGATGATACGTTCGTGTAGTTACAGCTTTCAACATTCTTTGATATGGACAGACTTATTCTTTTTACCACCAGTGCTTATGAGCTTATTATTTGTTGCTCCGCATGAAATAATAGCATTATTGTATTTGTAAATGTGTCTTCAATCTTGTAATATTCACAATTAGATCAAGCTCATTATCCAAAAATAAAGTGTGGAAGGACCAAATAGTCATTGCCAAATTGTCAGGCACTTCAAAAGTAGGTTACCGTCAGTAATTTTAAACATGCTGATTATAAGATGGTTAATTCTCCCCTTTCACTCGGTTAAAAAATGCAGCAATGTAATAAATATAGAAATCACACAAAATAAGATAATTACAGATAAAAATTGTTTCCAATATTAAGCTATGGATTGTGACGACATATCAATAGAAATTGGGATCCAATAGAGACAAGGTTAGGAGGAAGAAGAGGCAAAATAATGTCACATTTACTAAAGGGAAGGGAGTTTTGAGAGAGAAGATTTCAGAATTATACTAATCATGAAAGCATGATTATCCAATGTTAACTAGAGGGAAGACGAGTGATAAAATCTCTAGTGAGAAATTCAACATAATTGAACAATGTGATTAGGAATGGCAGATATAGCTTAACTCGGCCCAATTCGACTTCAATTCATTTCAACCAGGTTAATTAGTTCAAGTTGATGTTATGGCTTGGATTCAAACTTTATTTTTTTAAAAAATTGAGTTTTAAATTAAACTAGGGTTTGAACTTCACGATCTAAGACGACTTGTATTCCTCTTCCCAGTCCCCTACCACCTAATTGACCAGTGAAGTAGAAACTAGAACTTCGTGCGTTTCTTAAAAGAAACTTTCTCTTGGCCTTCTTTATCAACATTACAATTAACAACTGAGACAAACTCAGATAAATTCAAACATCAAACCCAAATAAATCTAGGCAAACTCCTCTGCATTCCTTAACTCTTGAACTTCGACAAACCCAAAAGAAACCTTTTTTTTTTTTGCCTTCTTCAACTCACAAATCCAAAAAAAAAATCTCATAAACCCAGATAAACACTCTGCCTTTCTTGACTACTAAACTCACATAAATCCAGACAGACCTTGTCAATAATCTTCTTGACTTTTAATCTTTACTAACTATAATATTAGTTGATATGTAATTCTTTGTCTTTTTTTTTTCTTCCAATTTTTGTTACAACACACAACTCTATCTTAAATCTAATTCGTAAATAATTCATCTTAAAAGAACTTTAAAATGAATCAAACAAGAAATAAAATATGCAAGGTTAGGATTATTGTAACGAAATGCGACAAAAAATCTTGTTTAAACAATAGGACAAGTAAAGTTAACTTAGATATTCAATCAGGCTTTGAGTAGATCAAAATCTAATCGAACTCAAAATCAGACTACTATTTTAAATTTTGATCAAGTTTGGGTCAGTCTAAGATGAAAATTTACACGATCCTCCTATGACTTGTCCTATTGCTATTACAAAATATGATAAATGATTACAAATATCATGTAGGTTATTGTTTTGATCAGACATCTAAATTGAGTAACTTAGAGCTAATTGTTTTACCATATTAACTAAAAAAATTAAATTATAGGTTTATTTTAATATAAAAATCTCTCTTAATTCTTTTTCTTGAAATTAAAATATTATATTTCCAAAGAGGTGAGAATCTTACCAAATTAGCACAAGGTTCTAGTTATAACTTGAAATCAAGCAAAAATTAATTACTTACAAAAGATTGCTATAATTAAAGCCAATGCTAGCTGAGTTATTTGTTAAACAAGTGTCTTACATATGTTATGCATATGATTTTTTTTTCTTCTATTGCCACCTTCGGGTTTGCTACCCTATATTGACCCTTTTACTTGGAGCTCCAAGTCACTTCTTCCTGCTATTGAGATCATATGTTATTGATCATTATCTGATTGCTTTACATATAAACTCGATCCTTCTCCTCTGGTTTCCACTATATTCTTCAAATCTTTATAAACTAGGTTATTTATTTCTTGTTATACCTTTGATGCATGTTCTTTCTAGTTCACTTCATTAAGTTTGTTTCTTTTAGATTACTTCCAAGCAATTTTGCACGCAGGCTCACTCCTTCTTCCCCACTAGTTCCACTATGTATCTTGGATTCTCATGCACCAAGTAGTTTTTCTTTGATGATTCCTTCTTTGGTTATTTAGTAGTTATTTTCTTGTTTGCTTTCCTAAATTATTGCTCTCATGAATTGAGATGAGTTCCCTTTTAGTTGATGTTCCAAGTTGCTTTAGGTCTTGAACTGAAGCTCATATGCAGCTTCTTATCTCTTATATTTCTCACCATGCATTGAATCAATGTTCCCAATTCTTGCCTTGTGTTATGAAACCTGCTTTTGCTTTGTCTCCTTCCATATTTCATAAATTAGGATATTGATAGTCGATTTGACTATTGCATAATCATTGGATTTGTCAATCTTTAGCTTCAGTACCTATTCGATGGTTCTTTTCAAGTAGTTAACATTATACTACAAATTGAGCAATTGTAGTAGAGTACCCCAAATTTCCTCTGTATAGTCACAAGTGAATATGTGATCCCTTGTTTCAGCTTTTGTGTCACGAAATATACATAGATTAGTTCCAATCCAATTCATCCTATCAAGTGTGGGGAGCCTATTTTTTATGACTAACCATATGATGAATGAGTGCTTTGTACTTAAACCAAAGCAATTTGTGCCATCTAACTTCTTAATTTCTTGGTGAGGATAGACTTACATAGGAAGAAGTTGTGAACCTTTTAGACGACTCTCTAGGCCAAATAATCATGTCTTCCTCGTCTTAATTAAGCTAGTAATTGGGGAAGTTGGAAAGTGGACTGCTTATCCCACATGAAGGAAAGAACCAATTATTGTTCTAGATCACTAAGCTGACTTTTGCATTGGTTGGTAGAAAATGTTAAATTTAATTGTAGGAAGAGTGAAGATAAAAAGGTCCTAAATCTGTCCAATTGTTAAGCTAAAATTTGCATCACCAATTATGTGCTTCATCCCCATATATATTGCTTCCCTTAGACTCAAAACCAGTTTTATGGCTGAAGAGGAGTTGGATAATAGTCTCATTGTCCAAAAGTTGGATTATCTTATACATTCCTCATTCATCCACTTAACCCAAAGGGTTTCTTTTTCATTATAAAGCCCACATATTATTTTGGCCATGAGTACTTTTTTATCACCCTTAATAGTTTTATTCCTAGCCCTCCCTACTCTTTAAGAGGGTAAAAATATTTCCATTTAACCTTAGAACTTATTTTGTTAGAGCCTATTCCACTCTATAAATAATTCCTAAAAATTCTCTCCATATCTTTGAAGATCTTGATTGACATTTCTACATAAATACCATTGAGGTTTGAGTTTATCAATTAAAGCTTCTAGCATAAGAGAGTTTCTTGGACATCCAGCAACAAGTTCTATTTATAATGGTATTATATAGAGGTTTGCAGTCTTGGTAAGTTAGTTTGGAAGCCAAAATTGGTAACCATAGATATTTAAGAGGAGCTCTAAACAATTATAGTCTTGAGATTTGTGTCAAGTTCTGTTCCATCTGATTTGAAATTCTGGAGATAATGATCTAGTTATTTTCTTTGTTTATTACCAATCCAGACATCATTATAAATTCTTCTATACATTCTAAAAATAATTGAGTTGACTAAGAATCATCACCATATAAGAGCAACGTGTCATTAACATATGAAAAATTGAAAAGTTTAGCTCTTCTACATTTGTAATGATATCTTAAACGTTTTCCTTTAAGCTATGCTGTGGTCTATCATTCTTATGAAAACCTTTATCACTAATGCAAACATATAAGCAGATAGATGATCTATTTGCTTAACTCCTTTGGCTCCCTTAAACATCTTTTTTGTTTCTCCATTTACCAATACATTAAAAGAAGGAGCTAATATGCATTGATAGATCCAATTTATAAATTTAGAAAGGAATCCAAAAACATGTAGAGTGTGATATAGAAATGTCCAGTTGAGTGAATCTAAGGCTTTTGTAATGTCAATCTTCATGGAACAACTCTTTATGGATTTGTTATAACAATAATCCTTGGAGATATCTTAAGCTATCAACAAATTGACTACTATACTCCTATCTACAGTAAAAATAGTTTGAGAAACATTGATTAGAGATTTCATTAGTGGCTTCAGTCTTAAGGTAAATATTTTAGAGATGATTTCCATCCATTTTTTGTTTTTTGTGAATGAGACGCTTATGAATATGAAGTTGTTCATGTAAAAAGTTGGGTTACATGTTTGGTTAAAATGGATCAACAAAAATTATTTAATTAGTATTAAGATGTTAGTGAAAAGGGAAGATATGGTAAAGGGTTGTAGTAAAAAAGAGATGTGAGAGTTAAGGTTTTTGGAGATGATAGTGAAGTTGAAAAAAATGAAGACTTAGGAGGTGGTGGGATTGAAGCAATAGATGTGAACTATGAAGATAATAGGCGGAGAAATTCAATTAATAAGGTTAGTAGCAATACCATTAATAATGAGAGTAAAAAAATCGTGAGAATGATAGTACTAATATGTTTAAAATGGTTTTCTACAAACCTAAACAAATAGTACTTTGTTTAAAAAGGAATTTAGTCCATTTAGGATGTAAAGCAAAAATTTCTTCCTCAACTTTTCTTATAGTTATCGGTCAAATTAATAGTTTAGTAACTTGTGTAGACTTTTCCTCCTTGATAATATACCTTATAAGATTAATGAATGAGACTATAGTTGTTGGACTACCAATGGTACTAATGTAGAAAGAGTGAGCTCCCTTATGAAGATCTTCTTTTTAATGTCATTAAACTCCCAGTTTTGTCTCTTAATTATCCAATCTTATTAGAAGTTTTCATCGAAAAGTAAGGATTTGTGAAAAAAGCTTGTATTTTTGTCGCTATTATTCAACCATAAAATCCTTAATCTTAAGTTATAGGTTCATCTCATCTATTTGGTTATACTGATGATAGTGAACCATGTTTTCCTCTTTTTGAAGTTCAAATAACTAAGGAGAAATTTTAAAGAATTCTTTGAGATCTCTGTAATTCCATTTCCTATTCATTCTTATAACATCTCACTTTATTTAATCCTTTGAATTCATTCTTTACATATTGCCCAAAGAAGAATTTGGGTAATGTGAATATTTATAGTTGTTAAATAATCATAGAGTGATTGTATATGTAAATTAAAAGGGAGCAAAAAGTGTTCTGCCGTGTAGGAATCATATGGAAAGTATATTTGTGATAGGCAAGGTTTTTTTTTAATAATGATTATGTCTAAGTAGAATCTGAGCAATCTTAATATACTTTCTAAAGATATCATATTAAGTTCATCAAAAATTTTAAATTTTCCTCGTGTGGCTTTGTAAGCTTTTTAAGTCTCTTTAACTAATCTTAAAATCTCAAATGGTTTTTCTATTTCCTTTTATATATTTAATACAAACACTTGCAAACTTTGATTCAATATACTATCTGAATTGAGGTGGCTTAGAATATGTTAATGTATACGTTACATAATGTATAGGTTTTTATGCGTCTTTAATTTTTTTTCTTTTGAACATTCTCATGCTTTCCTTTTATCTTATTGTTGAGTTATCTTCTTTTATATATCCTAATTATCCAAATTGCTATTTTTTCTCTAGATTCAATATTTTCTTGTATAATAAATCAATAATGTGTAATCCCATTTCTTGGGTTTTTTTAGCTAGATGCGAATGTTTTTGTATACACAATAGTTTTTAGGTGTAGATCTCTTATAACATATGAATCCTTTAAGGACATAATCACTTTTATAGTGCAAGGACACTATATTAGACTATAGTTGTCTCGTGATTATTTTAAACCATTTTTATTATTTAATTCTTTGTGGAAATTGTTATGATTGATATCACTTATATGCAATTACATTTAGTGATGAAAGCTTCGAACAATATAAACAATTCCAATGATTGTGTGGAAATAAATGAAAAGGATGGGGGTATAAAATAATACCATAGATATGCATTTAATCTCATTGACAGTTGGAGAAGTGAAAAAGAAAACTCTCACAAATACCACCTTTTCCTAATCTAGTCGGAAGAATATTAAGGTAGGCCTTCAAAAAAAATTCAATAATGACTATACTGATGTTTAATTGAAGAATAAGTATAATTAAGGGCTAGATTGAAGAATTTCAAGAACTTACTTAAAGAAACATGAATCGGTTACAACTCCTTCACCGATGAAGTTAATGCTACAAATGGTTAATAAAATCTATTTAAGGTAAAATATGTCTTTGTTTACTAACATATCATAGTATAAAATATTTATTCTCATGTTTTCTTTTCTTCAGTTTAGGTGCAATAAATGGCTCACAAATTTAAGAAAAAAGGATGCAAAGAGTTTTTAATTTGTTTCATAGTTGCACATCCATCAACTAAATCTCTATCAAATAGTACAGAAGAGGAACATAGAATTGATGTTGATGAAAATTGCTCATATAATGAAAATGGAGATCAAGTTTCAAGTTCTCCATCTAAGAAAAAGAAATCTCCTACGAATAAGAAGAGTTTTTTATTATGAATGGTGAATAATAAAAAAGAATTATTTACATGAGAAAAAACTAATTGAAACATCATCCATTGCAGAGAATGGATCTGGAGCCTCATCAATTAACCAAGAGACGAATATAATGATAGAATGTTTGAATTCCTTAGATAGACTGGGTGTTGAGGGTTTGCAGTATAGAAAAGTCATGAATACTTTACATCATTCTCCACTTTATAAGGAGATTGTTATGAAGATGGCATATGTAAAAAAGTTGGATTGAATTATGTCGCTTTAGTTACTTTTGAAGTTATTGTATATCAAATTGTTATTGATTTGACACTTTTATATTAGGAACTATACTATGGTTTGAACATTTTAAGTCTATATTTTGTATGATTATTTGACTAATGTTTTTAACTCAATATTTGTATGAATATTTGAAATATATGTTTTGTATGAATATTTTAAGTCTATGTTTTATGTGAATATTTAATTAAACCTTTTGACTAAATGTTTTAATTAATTATTTAATATTGGTATTGTAGATATATGGACTCCTTATTGGAACATATTCTGATGATGAACTGATGAAGGTAGTTATTATTTCTCTAGCTGAAGAAGAAAACAAATATTTTCATTTACAAAAGTAACTATGTAGAACTTTTACTCTATCAAGCCATAATTGGATAGTAGAAATTTTGAATGGGAATCCTACACGGATTTACGAGAACTTAAGAATAAGTAAGATAATCTACTTGAGTTTATATGATGAGTTGAAGAGTTTAAGAGTAGGAATGTCAATTTTGGCCCAGCCCGACCCAACTCAATTTTGGCCCAGTTGATCGGGCCACGAGTTGGGGCAACCCAGCCCCGCGCCCGACCAGAAGCCAAAAACAACATCGTTTTGTAAAAAACGATGTTGTTTTCTAATTTGTTTTAAATATATATATAGGGTTAGACTCAACCCATTGACATCCCTATTATAAGGCATAGTGAGACAATTAGAGTTAATGCAAAATGTTTTCAACATTCAACCTAGACAATTTTGAAATACTTTCGCAAAGCTTTATATACAGTTAATTGTCTAGCAAAAAGAGTCATTACTCCATCATCCTTTACCAATACATCTCATAAGATTCAACATAATTCAAAATTCTTTTTATATTTTTAAGTACATTCATATATTTAATTACTATTTTTGTTATGTCCTTATTATTAATTATTATTTTAATAATGTATTTTTATTTTTTAAGATTATATATGAGCAACAAATGGTACGCATATTTGTAACATCCCACCCTCGACAGAAAGGGTAAATTAGTAATTTAGCAAAGGCTGAGAGTGATAGGGATTAATTAGAATTGTTTATGCACACTAGTATTCGTAAACAGTGAATTTGTGCACATGAAATAACTGTACATGCATTCATGATAATTCCCGGTAATTGGGCCTAAACGAAATTTTACTGTGATTAATGTGGAAATTGTATTTGAAAAATTTATTGGACTGAGTTTTTATGTGTTTTCTATTTT
>JAOTBA010000005.1:12364750-12380695 GCA_025629845.1 Erythroxylum squamatum | reverse complement strand
AAAATTCATCACTCAAGACCTCAATAATAAATCGAAATTACGCTTAATGCATCAAGAGAAAGTCCGGGGTCCAACAAGAGCTACAGATGATATTACCCCCACATCTTGACATTTTTTATACTTATAAACCTATTCCACATTATTGCATTATTACTACACCTAATGGCCCCAATTAAACACATTGGTACTGTCAAGTTATCCCCATATATTATTACTTAATTTTTTTAAAAAATTTATTCCCATATTACCTTTTCTCATATACTGTATGTCCCTGATTTTTAGTTTAATCTCCTTTTAGCTAGCAAATTAACGAAATAGCTTTCTTCTAACTTTTTGTCTGGACTATATTACTTTGAATCCTGCAAACTTACAAGTGTTGGAACTTCTAGTCTTGATTATACTCCTTTGAATAATTGTATCATAGTTTGTAATGTTTCTACTTATTTGTGGCATTGCAAATTAGGTCACATTCCTTTGCCTCAATGAAATATATTGATGTTCTTTAATCTTGTAAACACAACTCTGATTAAATTTTCCTAAGGTAAAGTTTCATAAACAATCCTTTACTCTTAGTTCTTTTAGGGCTGAATGTATTTTTGAAATCATACATGTAGACATTTGTGGTCCATATCAACATTATACACATGATGTCTATAGTTACTTCCTTACTATTGTTGATGATCATTCTCGTGCTACATGGTCTCATTTTTTATCACATAGAAGCAATGCTTTCCCTATCTTTAAAGCATTTATTGCTTACATTGAAACACAATTTCATGCTAATGTTAAGATTGCTATATCAGACAATGGTTTTGAGTTTTTTTTATAGTCAAGAACATTCATTTTATGCCAACAAAGGTATTATTCACCAATCTTTTTGTCAAGATACTCCCTACCAAAATGGGAAAGTTGAAATGAAACATAGGCATCTCCTCAACATAGTTAGATCCCTCTTCTTTCAAGCCAACCTTCTAATACAATTCTAGGGTGAATACCTTCTCACTGCCACATACCCCACAAACAGAATTCCATTACTCATTTTACAATACAAATCTCCTTATGAATTCCTATATCATTACACCACCTTATCAACATCTCAAATCTTTTGGATGCCTTTGTTTTGTTGTTACACCAATAAAACATAGAACTAAATTTGAAGTCAAAGCCCATCCATATGTTTTCATAGGATATCCCTACTGGAAAAAGGCTTATAATGTGCTTGATCTGATTAATGGCAAAATCATCTCTTCTAAGGATGTTTTTCATGAACATTTCTATCCTTTTCATATTTCCATTTTTCATAAAAAATTCTCATCTTTTGTTCTTCCTTTTCCTATCTCTAATACAATTTTTTTTCTTTTCCTTTTCTTTTAATGAATTCTCTTTTCCCTTATCTCAACATCATATTACCTCTACTCCCTTAAACCAGCCTATTCCTTCTACTTCTCCTATATAAAAGTTCCCTCCTCTCAAGAGATCAACTAGAATTCGCAAAGCTCCCACTTAATTTTAGGACTATATGTGCTCTTATGCTAATAACATCACCATTCCTCTCATTGGTGAAATTTAGTCTAATTTCATCACCTGCCTCTCCCTCACCAAGCTCATGTCTCCATCCTCACTACATACACTGAACCTTGTTCCTATCAAGAGGCTTCCATTAATCCAGATTGGGTTTTAATAATTAAGAAAGAGATTGAGGTTTTATAGACTAACCACATCCTCCCTCCTGGAAAAAGGGTTATACCCTGTAAATGAGTCTATAAGGTCAAGTTAATTCTAATGGGACCATGGAGAGACTTAAAGATAGATTAGTCATTAAAGGTTGCTCATAAAAGGTTGGTATTGATCTTCAGGAGACCGTTTCTCTTGTAGTCAAGATGGCTAATGTCAGAACCATCATTGCTTTAGCAACTCATAAAAATTTGGATTAGTTTAAGCTTGATATTAAAAATGTTTTTCTTCATGGTGACTTGGAGAAAGAAGTTTACATGAAAATGTCCGAAGTTATAAAATAATCATCATAACAAGGTTTGCAACTCAAAAAATCCCTTTATGGCCTTAAGTAAGTGTCAAGGCAGTGGTTTGCTAAATTGTCTATCTCTAATGAGCAGTTAGGATATTTTCAATTTAAGAATGATTACTCCCTATTTATCAAGAAGCAGGGTTCTGATCTTACCATTGTAGTTGTTTATGTTGATGAAAACTTAGTGATTGGTTCTAAAATTGCTTAAATTCTGACTCTAGAATAACATCTTTGTTTAAAATTTAATATCAAAGACTTGGGCAAATTGCATAATTTCTTTGGTCTTAAAGTTGGTTATACTTCTCATGGTATTACTCTCACTCACAAGAAATTTACTATTGAGTTGTTATCTAAAGATGGAATTCTTGATGCTAAAAGTGTATCCACCGCTTACCTATTAATCATCATCTAGCTATTGATGTCGGAGAGCTCTTGCCGAATCCCACTTATTATAGAATGATCACTGGGAAACTCAATTACCTCACTCATACTAGACCAAATTTCGTATATGATGTTCAAACATTGAGTCAGTTTATGCAACAACATCGAATACCCCTTTTGCAAGCCTTGGAACATATTCTTAAGTATGTTAAAGCACATCTTGTCAAGGTATTATGTTAAATGCTAATTATCATCTCAAAGTTGAAGCTTTTTCATATTCTTATTGAGGCAGTTACCCTACCTCTTGACACTCAATCACTAGTTATTTAATTCAAACTTGGTCAATCTCCTATTAGTTGGAAGAGCAAGAAGCAAAGCACTATCTCTAAATCATCTGTGGAGACCAAATATAGTCATGTCATAGGCTGCCTTTAAATTACATAACTTGTAAGGCTTTTGGATTAATTGAATATCCTGAATCTTAAGCTTGTTCTCTTATATTGTGACAATTAAAGTGCTTTGTTCATAACTAAGAATCCGATTTTTCATGAGAGAACTAAGTATATAGAGTCAGATTGTCACTTCACACGCGAAAATATCATGGAAGGTCTACCACAATTCACATATCTGCCCACAAAATGTCAACTTATTGATGTTCTCACTAAAATCATTCGTATTGCTCAACATTGGCAGCTTCTGCTCAAGCTAGGAATGTTGTTTCCTTCCTTGAGCCAACATTATCCAGCTTTATCCAACTTGAGGGGGTATTGGAGAAAACGAATCCAACTTGAGGGGGTATTGGAGAAAACTTCGTGCCAGGTCATATAACCAATTAATTTCAGCTATGTAACATAATATAAATATGTACAAAGAAGAGGCAATAAGAATACAAGCATTTTTTCTATTTTTCTTCTGTTTTACTTTCTGTCATTTACGCTGTTTACGAATGTCACAAAATGCAATACATGTAGCATCTTTATATTTTGAAAAAATCACGATAAAAATGATAAGTGTAAAAAAGTAAAAAAAATGGCATTGGTAGTAGCTCCAATTCTACATCTTAGACAAGAAACAAATTCGGACTTCTTTGTCCCTTCAGAGTTGAACCGAGTTCAAGTGTTCAGACAACGTAAACGTAAATTTGTTAGGGGCATATAATACGAAACAGAGAGAATGGCAAGATGAAAGCGCCAATCAATTTGCACAAGAGACTTGGTGATGAACCAATTCCAACCAGGGAAAGAGAACTCTAGATTGGGACTACCCCTAGCACTTGAAGCGGAAGTCCAATCAAGAAATTCATATTGCCCTCGTGGAAAAACTAAACTTGGTTTCTCGTCATTATCACACGACTGAAAATCAAATAGCAGAGAATATTGAAAATTTATCTTAAAAACTTAAATCTAATAGCAAAATGCAAGTATATTGACATACTTTCCACGTAAGATGAAGATAACTATGAGCACTGCCAAGAGAGCTCGAGGCTGGTTAATAAGGATAAATGATCCAAATACTACACCCGGATGGAAAGAAGGTTACTTTTGTGTGTTCATAAGTCAGTCTTAAATTGAATGATTTGTACTAAACGAACTTTCTTTGTGACTTGTTTACAATTTCTTCGAGGTCTATATATGAAGGAAAAAAGAAAAAGACATTCTTACAGTTTTGAAATCATAGAGTTGTCAGAGACGTACAATATACACAGAACACTGATAAGACCGAGTGAGACTGGCTTAGCCTAAGGCCATAAGTATGCAAATCATGCTTCACGTTGGACATCACGACTTTCTTCATCTTGCTTTTCACTTTCAGATTCTCCATCCCTTTTCTCACTGAATTTTAATCTTAGTGGACGGCCCATTAAGTCCTGAAGAAGATTAAAAAAATCACGTAGCTTCCCCAGTATAACATACTCAAATAAAAAATGGATATCAACAAACAAGAAGACTAATCTACAGAAGGAGCTGACTTGTTGAATGTATATTTGAGAACGCATGAAATGATAACTATCATGAAATTTATCATCTGTGCCCAAATTAAAATCGTCATAAGGATGAAATTCCAATCTATTCTTCATTCACTGTATTGAATATCAATGATAAGCACGTATTTATCCCATAATTTACCCCAAGCTTTCTAGTTCTCTATACCCTCAGATGACATATAATTAATTACGAAGACCAAACCACTGAGCAACCGAATTGTCCATTTAGAAAATTCAGGCTTGGTAAAATCATTGGGTTGAAATTTCTTTATCCATATAACGGGCAAAAAGATTTGAATAATTAATTACCACGTCATGTTACACCAACTAACTTAAGATAAAAGAAGAAAAAAAGAGTCAAAAGATAAAAGGTCAGAGATAGGGCCAACTATTGAAGCTATAATAAAGTAATCACGTCCAATTTGTCAAACATAGTTGGGGTGCCTATCATACCTAATAAAACAAATAATGGTTGGCCAATTTGGCCAACTATACCTTCAATCTTCTGCTTATAAAAAGGTTGAGGATAAACAAAGAGAAAGCATTTGATACGGGCAGAACAAAAATAAAAACATAGACAAGTAGGGTGAGAGAAAAAGAAGACAAAAAAATATTTTGTATTTTTTATGGGTCTAATTTTTCTCCTTGTAATTCTCTAATTTTTCAGTAGTAAAATTCTTCTATCCTTACTTATAATTTTTATCCTGATTTAGGAGTTTTCACGTAAAATTTGGTATTTATGAAAGCAGAGAAGATAATTGCAAATCTGTACATGCTGAAGGGAGTAACTTTGCAAAAAAGAGAGGCATCTGTTGCGGTGACTAGTACAGATGACAAATCTACAATGACGTGGCATAAAAAGCTTGAACATATGTCAGAACAAGGAATGAAAATACTTGCAGAGAAGAATCTACTTTAGGTCTTACAAAAGTTTCACTACCCTTCTGTAAGCATTGTATTGTGAGTAAGCAGCATCGATTGAAGTTCAACACATCAAAGTTTAGAAGCAAGAAATCTAAAATTAATTCACTCAGATGTATAACAAGCACCAGTTACGTCCCTAGAGGAGCAAATTTCTTTGTATCATTCATAGATGATTATTTGAGGAGATATTGGGTGTTTCCTATTAAGAGAAAACTATATGTGTTTCCAGTCTTCAAATTTCATAAAGCGTGGGTAGAACTCGAATTTAATAAGATCAAGTGTTTGCGATCAAATAATAGTGGAGAATATACTGTTAAAGAATTTGATGAATTTTGCAAACAAGAAGGCATCAAAAGGCAGTTCACGGTGGCATATACTCAACAAAATGGAGTAGCAGAGTGGATGAATAGAACTCTGTTAAAAAGAACAAGGGCGATAAAGAGAACTGCAAGCTTAAATAAAAAATTGTAGGCAGAAGCAGTCAATACCGCCGGTTATGTGGTGAATTGAGCTCCATCAACTGCAATTAAGTTGAAGACGTTGATGGAGATGTAGACTGGTAAACTAGTGGATTATTCCAACCTCCACATCTTTGGAAGTCCTATCTATGTGATGTTTAATGCCCAAGAAACTACAAAGTTGGATTCAAAATCTAGAAGATGTATTTTCTTAAGGTATGCTAAAGGTGTGAAGGGGTATCGTCTGTATGATCCTACTACTCACAAGATTATTATCAGCAGGAATGTTATCTTCATGGAAGATAAGGATCAAGAGCAAGCAGAAAATGTTGGCACTGTAAAAGAGAATCCATAAACTACAACAGTATAAATAGATAGGGAAGTTGATCAAAATGATTCTTTTGAAGCTGCACCAAAGCACAAAGAGCAAGAACCAGTTGAATATGATGCACCAGATACTCGGAGATCAACTCGCATAAGAAGAGCAATGAGCTAGCACTCAAACTATATTATGGAGGGCAATATTACATACTATTTTTTAACTAAAGACGGGGAGCCATCAACTCTTCAAGAAGCAATGAATAATTTAGATGTATCTCAGTGGATGATAGCAATGCAAAAAGAAATTGAAACACTTCATAAGAATAAGACATGAGAGCTAGTGTCATTATCGCAAGGAATAAAGCTCATTGGTAATAAATGAGTTTACAAAATCAAGCAAAGTGGTGATGATCAAGTGGAGCGATATCATGCTGGATTGATAGTAAAAGAATATGCTCATAAAGAAGATATTGATTTTAACGAAATATTTTCTCCTATGGTTCGACTCACTACAATTCGAGTAGTTCTGATAATGTGTACTATATTTGACTTGCATCTTGAACAGTTAGATGTAAAAACTACATTTCTTCATAGAGATCTTGAAGAAGAAATTTATATACTTCAACCAGAAGGTTTTGAAGAAAAAGAGAAAGAGAACTTGATTTGCAGGGTGAACAAATCTTTGTATAGTTTAAAGCAAGTGTCGAAGTGTTGATATAAGAGATTTGATTCCTTCATTATGAATCTTGGATACAACAGACTAAATACAGACCCTTGTGCATATTTCAAGAGGCTTAAGAAAGATGATTTTATAATTTTGTTGTTGTGTGTAGACATGTTGGTAGCAGGGCCTAACAATAATTGTATCAACGAATTGAAAGTACAGTTAGCTAGAGAATTTGAAATCAAGAACTTAGGACCAGCAAACAAGATTCTAAGAATGCAAATTCACCAAGCCAAAAATAATAGAAAAAATTGGCTTTCTCATAAGAATTATTTGAAGGTGGTCTTGTGGCGATTCAACATACAAGATTATAAGTCAATTTATACCCCTCTTTCTGTTAATTTCAAGTTATCTTCAAGTATGAGTCCTAGCAATGAAGAAGAGAGCATGAAGATGTCTCGAGTACTGTATACATCAGCAGTGAAGAACCTGATGTTCGCTATAATTTGTACAAGACCAGATATTGCACATGCAGTAGGAGTAGTTAGTTGATACATGGCGAATTCTGATCGAGAGCATTAGAATGCAGTTAAGAAGATTCTCAGATATATCAAGGGAACCTCAGATGTTGCATTATATTATGGAGGATCAGATTTTACTGTCAAAGGATATGTTGATGCTAATTATACAGGTGATCTTGACAAAAGTAAATTCACTACTGGATATGTGTTAACATTAGATAGAGGAGTTGTGAACTGAGTTTCAAAACTGCAATCAGTTGTGGCTACGTCAACAACAGAAAGAGAATATATAGTAGCTACACAAGCCAGTAAAGAAGTAGTGTAGTTGAAGATGTTGTTGGAAGAACTTGGATATAAACAAGAGAATATTACTCTGTATTGTGACAGTCAGAGTGTTTTGCATCTTGCAAAGAATTCAACATTTCATTCAAAGACAAAGCAAATTAAAGTTCAATATCACTTCATTTGTGAGAAAGTAGAAGGAATGATGGACATGCAAAAAATTCATACAATGGATAACCTGAAAAATTTTATGACAAAAGCAATCAATGCTGACAAGTTTATGTGGTGTCGATCCTTGTGTAGCCTGACAGAGACGTAAACAACATGAAACGACAAGGTAGAAAGAATTGTGTGAAGATATGATTGATTCTCAATTAAATCTTCAAGTGGGAAAATTGTCAATCTTAGTTGGCACGTTAGGCACCTAATAACATGTCTAATAAATTGGCCAACCATACCTTCAATCTCCTGCCTATAAATAGGCAGGAGATAAACAAAGAGAAGGCATCTCATACATGCAGAACAAAAATGAAAGGAGAGAGTAGTGGGGTGAGAGAAAAAGAAGAGAGACAAAAAAAAATATTTTGTATTTTTTATGGGTCTAGTTTTTCTCCTTGTAATTTTCCAATTTTTCAGTAGTAAAATTCTTTTATCCTTACTCGTAGTTTTTACCTTGATTTAGAAATTTTTCACGTAAAATATGTGTGTTTATTTATCTTCAATATTTTTAGTTCGTTTTAGCTGCGACCCTACTCTATCCAAGTCCTAATTGTTCCTAACACAATTGACAAGAAGAATCAAGGATGGAGATTGCATAAATATTGAATCTAATTCCTTCCTAAGCATGATGGTACTATATGAACACAGTATTAAGAAAAGCACAAGCAAAGGATAAGATTTCACATTGCAATTTCAATAAATATTCTAAAAGCAACTCCAATCAACATAAAAAAAATTGTATATATATATGTATATGTATCAGAGGCGGAGAAACATTGTTCGATGATGTAAGTGAATAAGCTCTCAAGACTGTTTATACATTTGTTTACCTTTCCATCAAGAGCTGAAATTGCAGCCTCTGCTTCCTCCCTTGTGCCAAAGGAAACAAATCCGTACCCAGCAGATCTTCCACTAGGACTATCAAAAATAACTCTACTTGACACAGGCTTGAAATTGGCAGAAAAAAAATCTCTCAAATGGCCAGACCTAACCTTCCAAGCAAGATTAGAAACATAAAGCTTATGGCGTGTCTCTCCACCGGAGACACCTGGCTGGGAAGGAGGAGGAGGTTTCTTTAAACGTTTTGCAAATTGCACCCTTATAATCCTTCCTGACACTTCCTACATAACAAAATCATGGAAGCCAAAAAAAATTGAGTTCGTAATTGATTCATCATCACAATTCCATCTCTCTAACACTTAACAATGATCAACATTTACAAAGATTAGCAGAATAGCTCAAGATAGTGGGATTCATAGCAAACTAGGCACGTCTTGTATGAAGATAAAGAGAGAGCATCTATAGAACTTTAGGAGGGAAAAACTGACCAGAAAATACCCCCAAGTAAGGAATTGAAGAACTTGAACATCAAAATTCTTCTTCTGAACATGGACAACAAAAAGGGGCTGTCTATCCCAGGGAAATAAGAGGAAGAAGAAAGTTGGACAAAAGAACTAATAAACACTGAATAGGAAGGGGGACAAACTCCACGATGTAAGGGAGAAGCTGCAAAACAAACTGAACAAAGATTTTTAAAAATTGTCGAACACCAGAAAAGCGTGATGTACATCCTCTGAACGAAAAGAAAGAAAGGTGTCAAATACAAGGGAAAGTGGAAACGAGAAAAGATGAACAAAAGAGTACGATCTTCCAAAACTCCTGGATGGATGATCCGTTGGGCTCACATGAACATTACAGACATCACTGAAATATAACACGAGCAATTTCGTATTGGTACAAGTATTTATACAAATTTTGGTTTACCAAAGTCCCATTACAAGCACGCTTTTCGACTTCAGTACAAGACCAGAGAAGGGAATATATCAAAAGCAGAAAAACTAATTAAACACGTACATAAGAGTCGAATTTATCAATAGCAGCCTGGGCTTGCTCTCCAGAAGACATTGTCACAAACGAAAAGCCTCTACTCTTCCCATTTTTCTGCTTTATGACCTACACATAAAAAACAATAAAACTATTAGACCCCACATCATCTAATCACAAATACGAATAAAGAAAGTAAATTTGATAAAAAGAAAGAAACTTTAATCGGAAAAGACCTCAACATCAGATACAGCTCCACACCGGCCAAAGAGCTCCTTGATATCGGCAACAGTGCAGGACCAAGGCAAATTGAGCACGAATAGCTTTCTCTTCTGATTTTCTTCCTGGGTTTGCTCTGTTTTGGTCTCTACAGCGATTTCGTGAGCTGCAGAGCAGATTTTAAACCAAAGTTTTCTGCTCGTAGAGCAATTGCTAATTTCAGAATAAAGTGGAAATTTGTTTAAAAACAGACGACCACAAGCAGGAATTGGAGCTTTCAGTGAGAGTAATAATGGTTTGGAAGATGAGAGGAGTTTAGACGAGGAAGAAGAAACAAATGGATCGAACGAGAAGGTAGACAGTGCTGCCTCTAATGCCGCCATTGATGAGAAGATGAAACCAGAGTCTCAACAAAGACAAGTTAAGGAGGGAACAGATATTTTATGCAAGAGATGGGCCGTTTGCAACGTTAAAGAATAACATCTACGGGGCTTCCCCTCTCTCTGCGGAACTTTGGGGCGTTCATTCATGTCTTTCCTTGGCTTGGACCCTGAGTTACCGCAAAGTGATTGTGGAAGTTGACTCTCTAGAGGTCGTTAACATCCTCTCCTCTTCTAACTCCATTTTAACTAATGATCTCTTGTTGGTGACAGGTACTCGCGGATTACTCCACCGAACCTGGGAGGTGCAACTTCGTCACGTGTACCGCGAAGGCAACCAATGTGCTGACAGATTGGCTTCGCTTGCAGCTGCTTACAGTCCAGGATTGCATATTCTGCACGACCCGCCGAAGACCCTTCGGGACCAATTCCTGCGTGACCTTCATGACATTTTGTACCGCAGAGCTTTGCGGTAGCTAGGGTATTTGTTTTGTTTGTTTTCCCTTGTAGCAAAAAAAAAAAAAGAATAACATCTATTTTTGCTGACTGCTCGTCAATTTTATTGTAAATTTAAGTTGAAGTTGCCACTTTTGTATATATATTTTCAAGGTGTTCCTTTATCCTCCCCCGGAAGATATAGCTACGATTACCTCCCACGTTTAGTCATGTTTTTCTTCTTCAAATAAAAAAAAAATATTTTAACTGCTTATTTTAATAATTTTTATTTTAGTTTCTTTTTTATTTAAACAATTTTATTTCAGAATCTATTTCTTAATAAAAATATTTAATTTTGATTATTAAGATAATTATAAATTAATTAAGTAGATAATTAATTTTTAATCTACCACTAAATTGCTAATGTGGACTGGATAAACATTACATAAATTATCTTGTGAAACTGATAATTTGTCTTGCAGTACTTAAAGGAGTATCCAGATGTTAACAGTCCCTGGTTCGACCCCAAGAATGTTATCTGGTCTGGAAGATTTGGGTTGGATAATGGGAATGTTGCGGGACCACCTGATACTGTTCTTGTTGCTAACCAGCATTCATTCAATAAGATATGAATTAGGATAATGAAAACAGGTGATTTGCTCTAACTTGATAATTACGTGTATACTGTACAAGGTTGCATCATAATGTAAATGTCATTAATCTTTTAAATAATTTATTTAAATATATATAATTTATAAATTATAATATATACCTAGCAATTTGTTCAATATAATTGTAATCAGCATAATTTAAAATACATCAATAGTTAACTTAAAACCTTTTATAACCACATATATAGCTCATAACCTAGAATGTTGGAGACAGCTAAGGGGGTGGTTAGTTCGTATAAGAGAATGGTAATAAGAACGAGAATAAATATGATAATAGAAATGAGAATAAATATAGTGAAGAAAAAAATGGATATTATCATTATAATTGTAATGGTTGGTTAAGAGAAAAGAATGATTACCATTACATTGACAGTAATTGGTTTGTAAAAAATAGTGAGAAAAAATTAATTATATTTTAATTAATTAAAATTTAATTAATTAAATAAAATAGTGTAATTAATTAATTACAATATTTTAATTAATGAATGAATTATATTTTAATTAATTATATTGTAACTAATTAATTAATTATTGAATGAATTATATTTTAATTAATTATATTATAACTAATTAATTAATTATAATATTTTAATTAATGAATGAATTATATTTTAATTAATTATATTGTAATTAAATAATTAATAATATTATTAGTTAGAGAATACCAAACCTTAAATCAGAAAAAATCAAGCATTGCTTTAGGTGATATGGTAGGAATAAATAATGGTGACAAAGCTACTATATTAAAGAACAGATGATACTAAAGAGCGATAAAAGAGGACGCAAATAAAGAAGAGCGTTGGACTGTCGTTAATAATAAATGCACGCCAAAATAAACGAGGAATGATCGAGAAGAGTGGAGCAATGTTCAAAAACTAGGAATGAAAGTATAAACCATCCAATCATAATTTTTTACCAAACTTTATTTTTCATTCCATACTCATTCTTCTCTCTTCGTACCAACAAATAAACACACCCTAAATACATGACTTATTACTTTAGTTATATCTTAAATTTTGTTAGATGGGTTAGTATTGAAAAAATAAATCATGTTTATTCGGTTGATACAAACCGAAATTTATGCTGAACTTCGCACAACTACAAGGAATATGAACATAAATGCTCGTATCATTCAAAACCTTCGTTAGATCATTTGACCACCCACATTAGTAAAAAACTTTTGTCAGAAATCAAGTAATTGATTACGAGTATTCGATGCTGGCCAGGGTAGGACTGGACAGCGTTTAAAGGAATGGGGCAAGCGAATGCAGGATTTCGGAAATCTTTTCTTGATTTATCATAACCCAATGTTTAAAAGTTTTTCTAATAAAGATATAATTTTTTAATAAGTAGTTCATCTTATTTTTAGACAGAAATTAAAAAAATATTTAAAACATGGGTGACCCTCTTTGGTATTACTGTTTCTAAATAAAATAATCCATGTAATTAAAATTTTATATTAAAACAGTGAGAGAGGGACCAAGTGACATCATTTTTTTGGGTAAATTCAACTGACATCATTTGTCTAAGTAGACAATCATGTCATGTTACAGGAATTAATTAATAATTAATAAATTATACTGTCTTAAATAAATTAATTTTATTGATTTATTTGTATTAAAAATATAACAATATTTAATATTAAGTAATTAAATTAATGATTAATAGTATGCTAATTTTTTTAATTAACAATTGACAACATATATTTATTTAATATAATAATAAATTAATTATTTTTATTAAAGTTTTTATGTAATAATACTAATAAATAAGATGATCAACTTATAACTTTTGTAATAAATTCTTATAAATAATTTGATTGATTTTTATTGTCAAAAAATCATAAAAGTTCATATTATTTTATTAACTTATAATATTTATATAATAAGAAATGTTATTTTGTTTTACTAATAACTACTAATTTATTTATTTATTACATTTTCCTCATAATTAATAATATAATTATTTATTTAATATAGTATTAGACTAAATATTTTATTGATAAATAATTAACAGTTAGTTTGATTTATTTTATTGATTTATAATAATTAAAAACAATTAATTATATTACTATTATTATTTATTATTTATAATAATAACTAATGAACATTAATTTATTTCATTTTATAAATAACTACTGACATATTAAATTTTATTTATTTTAATATAAAATATAAGTTTAACACTAATTTTTGCATTTTATAAATAATTAATTTTCAATTATTTAATTATAATATACAAGTTGATCAATTTGTCATACTTTTATATATAACTCATATTTTATAAATAATTTATTTATTTATTAATAATTGATTTTCTTATCATATCAATCCATTCAACTCTAAAGTTAATTAAATTTTAAATCGTATTGCTACGATTGGACTCAAAACCTTTTTTTTTGATAAATCAGTAATTTAATAAATCAGAAAAATAAGGATTTATGTACATAGGTAGAGATTGTGTTAAAACCAATCTCATACCAAACCACAAGAAAGCAACCCACTCTAAACAGACATAAAACTAACATTTTAACCCCTGAATTATGGTAGCAACTCATGCTAAAAACTACTGATATCACTTGCTGGATTACAAACTGAACGGAAGTCAGCTTTTTCCTGAGATATACGCTTCCTTTGCAACATGTTGGATAGACAACCTATCTTCCCTAGCCTTGCAATCAGTCTTTCTCTGTCCCATTCTTATTGTTTACTGCACCCTTATAGCTTCTCTTTTGCAGGTTCCTGATATAACTTGTTTGATTTATAGCTTTCGGCTTTCCTTAAAAGGGAGACATCCCTTGCAAAACATATGTACAACTTCTCCTTCTGGTTCACGTATCCGAACCCCATTCTGCTTATTAGGTTTTGAAAACCCTTCCTGAATATTAACTAACTCACACAACATCTCAACCAAATAAATATGACTAATAGGTACAGATCCTTAGTGACTACGAGCAGCAGAGAGTATTGAATCCTCTTTAATGAGCTCCTTTACCTCTTTAGTTCATAACCCACAGAATTCACATCCATCCTTCTCTGTTCAACCTTTCGACTTGCTTCAGGTGCTCAATTTCCAAGTGTAATATGATTCCTTCAAAAGGGAGAGCCTTCTGATTTGTTGCTTACTGAGTTTCTTGTTTTCCACAACTTTGATGATCTTTGGAATACTGTTGACCTTCGACTTTGCTAACAAACTTCTCAATCTCCTTTGGTGAGGGCTGCTGTCGCTTGACTGGATCTGCTACTGCTCCATATGTGCGAAGTGGTGCTATCTCCTTTGTTGCTCACTGAAGGTTGAATGGACTTCTACTGCTGCCTTGACTGATGTGGATTGAAATGCATTACCTCGGACTAAGTTTCTACGCCCTGAGATAGTGGTATGTGCTCTGCTGATTGTGAAGTAGGTCCGGATGCTACTACTCCACTAGAAGTTGCTTCTGCTCCTGCTGAATCAATGAAGCCTTGGTGCTGGCGTGGGAAGTTGTGCTGAGCTGCAAGGAGAGCAGTTGCTGCCTCCAAACTCCAAAGATAACTGCAATTTCCTGAAACAAAAACTCAAGAAAATTTGTTAGAAAATTAAAGGCTCTCCTACCTTTACCTTCCCTCGGTGTTTGCTCTGAGGTGCTCCTGAACTAGGGTAAGCACTCTGGCTTTCAGTCCATCCACCCCCATTGCTTTATCTTGAAAGGTCCTCGCATTCCTTTCTTTCCACAGTGAGTAGACTGTTACTGAAAGGATGAGTGGGAAAACATGGGGATTAATAGCTCTGAAATGTTGAGGTTGGTTCAGCTAAGAGGGTATTGTGTGGAGGGTAAGCTGTGGTGAGAGGTTTTGAAGGAAGTGGGTAAGGCAGTAATCCCATACTGATTTTGAGAAAGGGCATGCAAAGAAGAGATGATCAATGGTTTCATTGTCATTAAGGCATAAGGAGTGATGATTGGGTGTAAAAAGGAAAGGAAGACAGTCTCTAGTTTGCAACTTGCCACAAAAGGCCAACCAAAGGATGAAGAAACATCTAGGGCTATTCCTTTTAAACCACACCAGAGAATGCCAAGGGGTGGATGGTAGAGGAGGTTTTAAAAAAGTATAACCTGAAAAATTTGTGTACATATATCGGTTCCCCGACCTAGCTAGCCACTCCAAACTATCCTGTTGAGAGATATTAGGATGACAAGTAGGAGTGTCCAAGTGGCCCAGTGTATCAGCTACTAACTCTTGCCAGCTCCACCTATTGTGCCTGATCACCTCAGACACAGTAGCATTTAATTTTAGGTTAGATCCATTAATGGCTTTGGGAGTAGAGAAATGCTGGAGAATTCCTCTCGGATGCTAGGGGTCCTGCCAAAAATAAGTAGATGCTCCATTACCAATCCTAATTCGAAATTGGTTCCCTAATTTATCCCTAACTACTAAAAGTTTTGTCCAACTCCAAGAACTATTGCTATTGGGACAGATACTCCAAAAATTCCCCCTCCTCAGAATAACAGAATGGACCCACTTTGTTGGACCAATGGTGGTTGACAAATTAAATTCCTTAATGTTTTGATAATAATAAAATACATAGAATTGGTTAAGAAATTATTTCAGGTGATTTGGATTGCAATTCAGGGACAAACATGTGCAAAAGTTGATTATTA
>JAOTBA010000005.1:12293833-12314289 GCA_025629845.1 Erythroxylum squamatum | reverse complement strand
GAAGAGGCTAAGTGTGAAAGAATACTGACTGTAAGAGACCTGAAGAGGCTCGGGAACAAAGAATACTTGTAAAGTTTGAGAGATAGTGAAATCTCAGAAAGATATCTAAGGACTGGACGTAGCCTACAGTTTGGGGTGAACCCGTATAAAAATTACTGTGTCGAAATCTCTCAACCCTCAGCTCTCAATCTCTCTTAACGTTTAATTTTCGATCTTACTATTGTTACACAAGTTTTCGAAAATATTTTACAACTTTAATTTTCAGTAGTTCTTGTGAAAAGAACAAGTTTCTTTTAACGCGTTTGTTTACAAAGGGGCTTATCGAAAAAGGATACACAATTCAACCCCCCTCTTCTTGTGCATCTGTATATCATTATTAAATCTTGTATTAACGTGTGATTCACTTCATTAATTATTGTTATTCAATTAAGAAATTGTAAAAATTAATTTTTTTTCATTAAGCCTATACTTAAAATTTTCTTGCTATTGTAGGTGGGTTTATTAGGTTATGATTTTTAGGGCAATTTTCCAAGTTAACAAGTCTTGGTTTTCAGCTTTATAATTGGGTCCTAGCTCGGCCTAGTCTGAGGCCCAACGAACAATGTCAAAATTACATTGTTTTGAAACTTTTTTAGAAAAATAATAAGTCGGGTCGAGTTAGGTTGAGCTTGGGCTCGAGTTCAGGTTCGAGCTAGGCCTAGCTTGACCCAACCCATTGCCATCCCTACTTGGCTTACTATAGATGAATCTACTATTGCCAGTTGACACGGAGGTGGTAATGATAATTTGATAAGACATCTTTGGTCTTGAAGCATTTTTCTCACAAATATTTTATAAATGTTACTACTCTTGATCACATAAATTCTTCCTTAGGTTATGGGTTATCTAATCGATCCAATCAAGCATCATGGTAATTTTGTATATTACATTAATGATAAGAGTCTCAACACTTTCTTCTACAGTTGCAATTAGGAACACATGTCTAAAAATCTTTTAAAGGAAATAATTCTAATGCATTTTAAAGTTATATGTGCACTATAAATGCTTATGATTTTTTTCCTTTGGCTCTATTTCTTCTTTTTAGTTTTTAAAACCTATCATTCAAAATATGCTTATCTTTATATTAAATTAATAAAAAAAACTCCAATGATTTCAATAATTTGTTGTTAAAATACCAAAAAATAGATTCAAAATTGAAAGTCATTTTATATTGCCTAGAGGATGATGAAACATTAGGCAAGTAATAAAGGATTCATTTCATATTAGAAGAGAACTAATAAGAGGTCCAAAGTATGCTTCTTAGCTTCATTGTCTCCTCTATCAAACAGACATTCACCATTTTATTGACCACTGTGCATTTATTGCTCAAAAACCCAATTACAATATTAAATTTGTGCCACGATTACCAATCTACAATGACACAATCCCACTTCATTATTTCTCTATAAACCCAAGTCATACCAATCTTTTTCAATACAAGAAGAGAGGGGTAAGTTTTCCTTCTAGTTTACCATTTTTATTTAAACTTTAGTTAACATCGAATATGTACAAGGAAACAAATTTGGAACAACATGTCAATGTGTTCGACCAATTAGTTATGACATATTAAGGTTTGAGGTGATTATTTTAGACAATGAAAAAGAAATAATTTAACTTTGTTCTTCACCCTTTTCTTATGAACATCTAGAGAACATACTCCCCTTGGGTCAAGACATAATTGGTGTAGCAAATATCGTTTTTGTATTATTAGTTCACAACCAACAGAGACTATACATTTATGAAAAATCTCAAGGTAAAGGGCTATATGTAAGAGACAATTAAGATCTTAGGAAAAAGCAGGAGAGAAAAGTGAATCAACTAAGTGGAATTCTAGGCCAAAATTGTAAGGTTAACAAAATAAATGCTATAAATGAGAGTAAACTAGATTATCAGGAGGGATTGTTTAAATAAGAATTGAGCAGAATGGTGAACGAAATTTTGATGATTCGTCAAGGTTTTTATTATAGTGTCGAGTTGGGATTCTGATTATAACAATAGATATATGAGTTACATTTAAACCAATTGACTACATGACTCATTGATTTTGAAAATGAGATGATCACAACATATGACGTAATGAGGATTAGTATGTCATATATATCAAATAAATTTGGCATTATCTAGTTGAGGGATAATAACAATTGCAAAATTATAAAAATAAAATCATTCAAGATTAACATACTTGATAGTGTTGTTAAGACATTATAAAATCTCAAACTATACCAGATTTGAAGAATAATCTGAGCACTTTAAAAACCTTATATACAGATGGTTTGGCAATAAAACTGATATAGATAATATCAAGGTAATTACATGTGTAATGAGTATGATAAAAGGATTAAAATTGGCAAGAAACGTCTATAAGTTAATGGGGAGCATAATTATAGGTGGAGAATTTGCTGCAATAAAGTCAAAGAAAGATAGCAATTAGGAAATCTTAGTGAGCTAAAGGATGTAAAATTTTGCAAGTTAAACTTCTGCAGTTTTCATGCTTTTGATAAAAAGTTTAGGATAACATTTAAGGATGTAGCTTTTAAGGAGCTTTATATGTTGAGTCAAACATATGGAGTAGACGTGCTAGGGTCAGTGGAGAGTAGTGCTAGTTCAAAGGTGATACAAGTGAAACTAAACCAACCTGTCAAAGATGCTAAATGGGTTAGAAGTTCTAGTTCAGGATCCAATTACCATTTTAGGAGACTATGAATAGTTAGAGAATGATAGATAGATGAATGTTATACTAAAAGATGTGAGGTTTCACAAGATCATAAAGTTGTTGCATCTGGACAGGTCTTGTTAGAAAAGGATCATATTTTTTAGAATGCAGTTGAAATATTGACAAAACTAATTTTAATAGAGAAGTTTAAGTATTTTTTCGATATGATTAATGACTTGAGGGGTTAGACACAACTATAACCTATGGTAAACTAAATTTGCTAAGGTTAGGATTCTTATGTATAGCTTATATTCATATATGTGCAATGTTGGACACATTTCTTAAAGTGTTTTAATTAAATTAAGGTATATTAGAGTCATGTACACAAGCCTGTAATTTTGGAATGTTTCCAAAAGAATGTGAGTTTTTCTTAAAAGTTTTTGGTTTCAAACTTTAAAAGGATTTCAAGACTTATTATAATTATATTTAAATTATGTTAAACTTAGTAAAAGGTAAAATGTGTTAAATTGTAGCTTTAAAGTTTATATATCATTATATTTGTATAAACCTAGTCCATATAAAATAAAGAAGTTTGTAATCTTGAGTGAGTGATTGATTAACATAGTGAAACCAATCGTCCTTATCGTCCAAAGACATAAGCATATCAAATTAGCCAAATTTAGTTAATATTTTAATGTTTTCTATTTATTTCTTTTATATAAATTTATTCTTATTGTACACCGTATTTCTCATCACCAAATTTCTTATCTATAAGAAATCTCATCCAATCATTATGTTATCATGAAACATGAAATTTTTTGCATTAGAGATTGTAGCTGCCATATACATCTCCACAAACTTAAGACAAATCTATTAATTAAATTTTATAATTAAAAAAACTTCTGTAAACTCAAAGAGTGATATAACCTGGTCAAGTCCTATAATGCTAGAACTACCCAAGTGAGAAGAATGTAAATTGGCTTCATGATGAAAAAATTAACAAAAGCTAACTTTTGTTGTTAAAGGCTCTACATCTAACAATGGCTTGGAAACCAGCCTATTAGAATTGATGTCAACCTACATAGTTTACATGGGCCTCACAAACTCATATTACTAGGATTGGACCTGAAAATTTTAAATCAAGCCTGGGACAAACGGCTTGGACCCGAACCTAGTCAAGCTTCAAGTAGCCTAAAGTTTGATTGGAACTTAAGGATAAGGGCTCGAGGCTAAGCCTAATCAGGCTCGAGCCATGCCCATTTATTATTATTATTTTATGATTTTATTTAAAGATTAAATAATTTTTAATTAAAAATTTCATCCAAATTTCAAATAATTGAAACTACAGATAATATGTAGCATGGATATTACTTATTTTAAAAATAATTTTTAAATAATACGGGGATATATTAATGGACATCAATCATATGAACAACAAATGAAGTTGAAATTGATACAGAACTACTGTAATTCTAATCTTTTTTCAATTTTAGTTGATAATTATTAAATAAATTATACCACAATTGTTCAATGATATCAACATGTTTTTCAACCATATCATTATATAATTTTTAATAATAAAAATATAGCTCATGCATCTTATATCATGATTCCAAGAAAGAAATGGCAATCGTAAATTGTCTAATCATATACTAATAAGAATTGAATTTTTCCATCATCTACTCTAACCATGATTTAGAATATCTCTTTGAAGTCAAATATCCAATGAGATAAACCTGCTTGTTCTCGAATATATTACCGAAGCAAACTTACAAGGTTGTATATTTTGTTCTTAAGAAAAACTCAGTCTGATTATAAAATATCTCGAACCTCGCATAAGGTGCTTTCTCGTTGCTCTTCTGTTCACCACCTCTATTATCACCTCATTTTCTATGATAAAGATGATCACTGCAACCTCTTTTGTTATTTGTCTCATTCTCCTGCTTGTTAGATACGATAATTTCCTTTAAATATATTTTCTTTATTGAAAAAAAAGCATTTTCCGCTGCACCTTGGTAATCATATTGCATCAACTTAATTATCTTTTAAGATCGTAAAGATGCTAAAAACTTATCAACGATTAGCTCACTTTAATTATTTACTTTTTTTTATGATAGTCATTATATGATAATATTTTTAGGCAAATTTCTCAAGGTTTTTTCAACAATTTTTTATTCAGACACATTTTCCGCATACTCTCCCGTTTGATTCACAATTTTAGCATATATTCTAAAATTGACGGAATTGATTGAAGATTTTTTATAAAGAATCCACATATTCTCTTATAAATAGGCGAAATTGAAATTGGGTTTTAGGTGCATGCATAATAATATATTGGTAAAATTATATTAGTTTACAAGAAAGTGTGGTAATGGCACCACTGACCTGAAAGGTAATTGTAAACGTTAATTACACTAATTTTTTTTTGGTAAATAACGTTAATTACACTAATTGCAGCAGTCCTAACGTATTATTATAATCCATTCACAATTACAATTACAATTATAGAACATGCCATAAGGTTGGACGTCTAATTCGTTATGTTACATTACTTAATGCCGAAATTTGATAAGCAGGTATTGTCAATCGAGCAAGCTCCGGCCTTAGCACATCTAACCAACTGTTCCTTTCATTAGCGAGCAATAAAAGAGTACAGTGCAGTATGCGGTGAATGCTTGAGCCTAAGATCTACTTGCTAAGAATTTGTCCATAGACATGGATTGTTTAGATTATCAAAACTCCACTCGCCAACAGGAAAAGTATGCAAGGAGGAGCAACGCGCTCTCCTGGAGCCCTGAAGCCACAGAGAAATCAACTTTCGGTGCACACCGCAAATTGCGGTACATGTCCACATACCTTGACACCTTTACTCTTAAAAATTATCCGAAAGTTCGAAACGTCAAATCCCAATAAATAAATACAAGGAAATGATGTTTTATAAAGACTACAGGTCGATGAAATTGTCAAAAAGCAAAGCGTCCAAACAGAACCAATTAATCCCGGTCACCCTGACAACAATTAGCTCACAACTCGAGAAATCAAATACATACAAGTCTGCATTCTTTTTTCAAGTATACCCTTGCTTGTATCTGCGAAACAAGTCCTCTGTTTTCGCATTTCTGAAGGCACAACAACCTGTCAAATACAAGCATATTAGAGCAACAAGAGTACCGAGTAAAATGATGTCTGCTTTTCTCCATTCCTTCTTCAAATTAGCCAACAATCCGGCTTTGCATGAATCGCAATTGTAGCAGAGTTGGTTTTGGTCATTGTTCCACTGGAGACAATCCATGTCCGCCTCATTGTTAATGGGACTGATCCAATACGTTGGATTCACAAATGTGTATCCACACTGTGTTGGGGGCTTACAGCATCCTGACTATGAAAGTTCAAAAAGTGAAAAGGAAGAAAAGTTAAAGATGAGATTATCTTTTGGGAAAAGACTTGAGTGTTATCACATGCTTCAAGAATCCTGGCTCTCTTGAAATAACGAAGATTAAGTTGCTCTTTAATTGGAAACTTGAAGCAACAATAGTACCTGGTTCAGAGTAGTAATTAAAAGATATTCATTTGTACCATTCTCCATTCTAGTGTGACTGTTCTTTAAATACTTTTTATTGAGGGGAAATGCTAGAAATGTGAATAAAGAAATACAGGACATTGAAAAATTCCAACGAACGCTGGTTTCCTATAAGTTCACATTTAATTTTCGTTCAATTTAATAACGATACTTCTCATATTTGCCTATAAATCTAATACCAACATCACTATATTTTGAGGAGATCCACATACTATCTAAAGAACAATCTTTTCTTTGAAAAACTCATTTTAACTAATGATCAAAGATATGTTTACTGTGTTGTAAAAAGAGATGACGTTTTTATTTTTGAACGTTACTGTTTCTTACATCAATTTATTCAACATGAACACATAAGGACAAGCACAAAAGGAGCAAAAAAAATACCAGAAACTAGTATCATTCAACAAAATATAACTAGCGCAGTTAAATTACTTGCAATGGTGTAAGACGAGCATTGAAGAAGTCTTGAGCCATGCGATAACTCTGGTTCAACTCAGAACACATACTAGTCGAGCTAAGGCAGCCTCTGATACGATCCCACTTGAAAGGGCCTTGAACCCTTCGCCGGAGCCAACCGGAATAGTCATCTAGACGATATTCTAAGTAGGCTCTATTCGGTTCAAGGTGACCTGACCCTCTAATGGTGACCATATAGACAAAAACCACCAAACTTGCGAGCAAAATTATCAGAATGAGCATTGCGACTAGATAAAATATAAGTAACCATGGGATTCTCCAAAACCCTCCAATAAATCCTGCTAGAGCCACAACCAAGATGAGAATTCCCAAAATAATGACAGGCCATTGTAGAATCTTCACACAAGAGTTGTCAGGCTCATTTGCAAGCCAAATTCCTGCACCAATTACTGGAATAGATAGCAGCACTGCAACAAAGTTGATCGCGCCAATGACGTTATTGCTCAGTGCCATTTTGGTGACTGAATCCTGCCACGATGCTCTAGAAGAGTGTTTTGTATTCTCGGAGCTCAAACAATGACCTTGGAAAAGAAAAGAGGGTAGAAAAATGGTGATGGGTCTGTTAATAACTAGCTACAGTTTTTGGCTTTGTTCTTACTTCTTTAGTCATATACCCCACCGTGCTTTTGTTCCTTGCCTTGGATCCATGAAAGCTCCTAAACCAAGCTAGAACAATATTTAACGCTTTTTAATCTTTAGGTCTAATCACTTTGAATATTAACTTTTTGAAAAGATGTACCTTGTACAGGAAAGGAAACAAAAGGAAGAAAAAGATGCAAGTTGTGCAACTGTTTTATATGATGAGTAAGGGAGAGAATCTCAAACAAGAAGTGTCTCGTAAGTCGTATGTTCCTAGCAGCGTCCACATTAAACTTGATGAAATTTGGAACCCCGACAAGCATATTGGATGCCACTCTGACAGCCATAATTTATGTTACTGAAGGTCGCATGAAATTGAAGGTTAGGTTGAGCCTCGATCCAATCAGGAAAGCCTTAAATCTTAAATTGAAGAACTTGGCGAACCACGCATACGAAACTTGCAAGAAATTGATGGTTTCTTCACAAATTTATAAATAAGATAATTAACAAGTTAGCAAAAGAAAATGTGTAATCTAATTGCATACCAATTAATCTTCTAATACACGAAATTAATCTTATGCGTTATGGCGATTTGTAAAAGTAGTCGTGGGTTTCAAGTAAAATAAATTCACTTCATTTATATAATATATACACATTATTTTCACTTTACTAACATAATTTTCTTTTGAAAAAGGTATGAATAATTACATAAAGCCAAAAAGGCAACCAAAATGAGAGTTCTAGGACATGAAAACTTGTAAACAACAAAGGAATGAACTAACCACAAGTTGAAAATTTAATCATCGTAATGATTTACAAATGTTCGTTACACTCCTCAATGTGATTTGAGAAAATGAAGATCCAATCCCTTGTGTATGTATATGCCAATATGTGTTCTTATCCTCTACAATAAAAGGATACCAAACTGTAGGTTAGATATGTTTTTATCATGAAAAATTCGAATATTTCTTTCTTCCCACACAACAGTAACAAGAAATGATAAAGAAATGTAAAAATATCATCTCGCAGTTCTATTCTGGAATCTCGTATCAGTGCACAAATCCTTAATCTGACTTAGATTCTATGGGACCTCAGTGATTAAACATCTATGTAATAAAGCTTTCCAAGTGTTGAACACATAGTTGCTTTTGAAAAATAAATGATCAAAATACTCCTCGGCCCTCTTACAAAGAATGCACCAATTAAAAGATGTGTGAATTTTGCAATTCTATCAAAAATTGGTAGCTTATTCAGCATAGCCACCCACAAGGTCGTAGAAGATCGAGGATGATAATGATAAAACCATATCACCTCTGTCTAAGGAAGTGTTGGTAAGTCACCTACAATCACCTTTTTATAAGTCCAAGTAGTGAATCTTCCATTATTGTTGTTTCTCCGTATCAAACAGTCCTCATCTGCAGTAATGGAAGTCTGGTTAATTTTAGTCTTCAACTCTGAAGGCATGGTAGCAAATATGATATGGTTCCTCTCAATGAGAGCTTGAGCTACTGAACTCTATAAGTCAATAAAAAATTAATAGATTCAGCTTTATTTAGTTTAATCAGGGGCCCAACAGATATACAATTATCAAACCAAAAAAAGGTGTTCTTCCCATTTCCAATTAGATGAATAAAGCAAAGTCTCATCCTTTCCCTCATCCTCATAATGGATTTAAATGTAGTAGATGCAAGTGATTATGCCTTAAAGTTCCACAGGCTCCTATTTTTTATAAAACAAGTGTGAATCCATCTACACCATGGAGTCTGCTTATCTGTGATTAATCTCCATAGTCTCTTCATAAGTAAAACATTATTGAGAGATTGGAGAGAAACAATACCAAGCTAACCTTGCTTTCTAGGAATAAAAACATCTCTCCACCTCATCTTCACCTCACCACCACAAGAATTTATTAAGGACCCTGTCAATAACTTTTGTTACTTTAACAGGAAAAGCAATATGAACTGCCTAATATACACTAATGGAATTCAAAATGGATATGATAAGTTGAGCTCTACTAGCCAAAGAAAGATATCTAGAGCTCCAAGAAGCAATTCTGAAATTTATTTTATCAATAACACAAGCATAATCCCTTGACACCCATCCTAGCACCAGTTATGGTTACACCAAGATACATAAAAGGTAGCTGTTATTTAGAAATTCCAAAAATGGTGGATAAGGTTACTTCTAGATTGGAAGCCTTATGGGATAAGAATAAATCACTCTTTGAGCAATTAATAGTAAGACCAAAAATCTTGCTAGAGATTTAAAGACCTTTTATAAGCATTGATATAGAAATAGGATCAGCTTTAGAAAGCAATATAAGGTCATCAGTAGAACATAAGTGAGTTAGTCCCAATCTCCTACATTTGGAATGAAATTGAAAACCTTTGGTACCTTTCTTCTAAGCACCTGTTGAGTGTCTCCGTAACTAAACCAAAAAGATATGGTGAGATGGGATCATCTTATCTTATCCCCCTTGTGAAAGTGTTTATAACCTGACCATTGATATGGACATTGAAAATAGGTGTTGAAATGCACTGAGGGATCCACTGTATGCATAAGCTTGGAAAATTCAATGCATATGACATATTTCTAATAAACTCCTAATCTATGCTCTCACATGCCTTTTTGATATCTATTTTGAAGCAATAATTAGCTTTTCCATTTCTCTTAAATTAAGATCTGATCAATTCTTTAAGTATTAGTACATTATCCCTCATTGGTCTAATTAGCATATAAACACCATGTGAGTCATTAATATGATCAGGAATGATTTTCCTGATCCTATGAGCCCAAATCTTAGACAACAACTTGTAAATGGAATTGTAGCACTACATAAGATGATAATCAGAAAAGTATAGAAGTTCCCAACTTTTAGGAATAAGAGTGATAGAGGTTCTTATTAAGGACTATAAACAGGGAATCATTGTTAAAGAATTCCTGGATTGCTTCAGTCACCATATTCCTTATAAATGGACAATACTTCACAAAGAAATGTATATTTAATCCATCAGGGTTAGGAGCTTTGTTAGGGTTTAGGGACTTCAGTGATTCTTCAATCTCTGTGATACTAAGGGGTTGGATGAGTAAATCAGCCTATTGAGAGGACTTTCCATCTTGTAAAATTTATTGGGGAAGAGGTACTGAAGAGTGGGAAGAGGTACTGAAGAGTGCGCTTCTGATGGTTTATTCATAAATTTAGAAAATATTTAAATGCCCCTTGCAGCAACTCATCCTAGGAATTCAATTGCACATCTTCTAGTTCAAGAGCGACAATTCTATTAATAGCTTTCCTACCAATGATTGATCTATGGGACACAGAGGTATTTCTATCCTCATATTTTATCCACCAGAGTCTTGATCTCTATTTCATGAGAGAATAATCAAACCATAAAGTTTTGGAGTAGTTGTGGATAGCTACTTTCTCCATTTATGGAAAATGAGTAGAGCCAGGATTGTTATAGATTTGTTCTTAAATACTATCCAGATTGCCTTTTGCAATGTTCAGTAAATGATGTGTATTTCCTATATTGTTCTTGAACAATGTCTTCCTTTCCATCTTCATCAACTTCCATTTCTTGAAGAGGATATATTTCTTATTCACATTAA
Source organism: Erythroxylum squamatum (assembly GCA_025629845.1). NCBI lineage: Eukaryota > Viridiplantae > Streptophyta > Magnoliopsida > Malpighiales > Erythroxylaceae > Erythroxylum > Erythroxylum squamatum. Next base: position 12,303,352 of record JAOTBA010000005.1, on the reverse strand, counting down.
ATCTTGTCCTCAATGCTCTCTATAAAGCATCATTAAAATATGCCAGCTTATATAGAAAATTATTAAATTAGAAAGGCCTCTTTGGAGAAATATCACATGTCTGTGTAATAATAGGTGAGTGATCCAAAAGGTTGCTAGTAAGATAGCTAAAATAACAATTGGGGTACCTCACCATCCATTAAATGTTAGCTAAGCTTCTATCACAATTTTTCCGAATGAAGTTCACCCCATGCTGCCTATTACTTCATATGAAATAGTTACCCCCATCTAGAATGTAAACCAGATGAGCTTTTCAACACATTTCTTTAAATCTGGACAAGGAATTGTCATATATCTAGGGCCTTCTGCTTCATCCAACTTCAAGAATGAGTTAAAATCCCCTGTAATGATCCAAGGAATATTTATAGAGGTTGCTAATGTTAGCTCAAGGTTTATGATTAACGATTTTGATGATAATTGTATAATATTTCAAATTTCAAATTGAATTTATTTCCTTGTACAATTAATGGTCTTATTCTCAAAACAAAAAAAATCATAAGAAATACGTTTTCTCTTGCAAAAACCTTCTTTATAAACTTACCTTCCTAGAAATCGTTTATCCAAAAGGATCCTACTAATTATGAAGGTCATATATTAGCTCCGTGATTACTGAAAGATTTTTGGCAAAGATGACATCGAAGTTATTCAGACTCAAATCAATCTAGTTGACTAAGGATGCAAATGAAGCAACGACAAGTTGAAGAAATGCCCATTTAAGGAAGAGCCAATGTAATTGTGAAAAAAAAAACTAAATGATATAGAAGTTTACGAAGCTATATTGTCAAAATTCATGAAAAGAATATACTTTCTTGAAAGTGTATCTTTGTAAAAATTCCCTTGTGTGTTAGAAAGTGAAATTTTGTTCAGAGAGATTACTGAATCTCATATTAAGCAAACACCATTTTTATTTATTTTGAGAGCTTCAAGAGGCTAGTGAAATAATACTAGTGTGGAAGGTTGAAGAACCTTGAAAAATATTAACTTTTGAGCTTGAAGAGGCTCGTCAAATTACTACATGATTTTATAGTGAAACACTCAAGTTGGATACTTGGGGACTGGATGTAGGCTTGGGTTGTAAACCAAACCAGTATAAATCGAATGCGTCCTTATTCTCTCTCTCTCTCCTTATCTTTTATATTTTGTGTTATATTGTGTGTGTCCATTTCAACAATAGGCTCCTTAACTTTTATAATAGGTCTCTTATGTTTTCAACTTGCTGGAGGTTCTTTTCATTTTAAAAGACGTCTTCTTTTTACTGTTTTCAACGGGACTTATACTTTAGCAGGGTCCTGTCGACTAACAGGCTACTATCATTTGACAGGCTCCTATTGTTTTAATTTTTAACAGGTTCTTGTCTTTATACGAATTGAAAGTAACTTAGGAAAATATTTTAAGTCACACACAATTCACCCCCCTCTTGCGTGTGTTTGCTTTATCATTTGGTATCAGAACAAGGTTTCATATTTTTTTGTTTTACAGCATGTGATAGATTATGGCAAACACTTTAGAAGTTTTGAAGGACAATTCATTTCAATGCCTCCTTACTTTAATGGAAACAAATTGTCATACTGGAAAGAGAGAATGACCATATATCTCTAATCTGTAGATATCGAAGTATGATAAACAATTAAAGTTGGAGATATAATTCATACTTTTGATAATGTAGAAGTATGGATTGATGTTGACAGAAGAAATGCACAACTAAATGCAAAGGCAAAACATCACCTAATATGCGCGTTTTCTTTAGAAGAATATGAAGAAACATCCTATTTCTCTACAGTAAAAGAAATGTGGGACAAACTTTAAGTCACGTTTAAAGGAATGAACGAGGTAAAACAGCATATAATAAGTCTTTTAGTGCTTCATTACGAAACTATTGGCATGAAACAAGGAGAGACCATAGATGAATTCTTCAGATGCTTCAACAACATCATCATAGCCCTAAAGAACTTGGGAAAGATATATTCCAATAACGAGCTCGTAACGAAGATTCTGAGGTCATTATGAAAGGAATGGAGACCTAAGGTGACAGCTCTAGAAATGAAAAAGGATCTACACACTATTTCACTCGACTGGCTACAAGAAAATCTGATGATCCATGAAACCGAGCTTAGGCACGATGGAGGATCCTCCTATAAAAAAGAAATGGCACTAAAAGTAACCGACGAATGAAACTGTGATGAAAGTGACACTGAGCTGCAAATAGATAAAGATGATGAGTTCAAATTTATGGTAAAAAAATAGGCCCACTTCTATAAAAAGAAGCTGATGAAGAAAAGAGAAGGAAACAAGAAAGTCGGAAATAATAGGTTCCTATCAAAGGGCAACATAATAATATATACAACAATCAAATCATATGTTATCACTGTAAGAAGCTTGGACACATAAGACCAGAATGTCCTCTTCTTCAAAAGGACAAGTTAGAGAACAGAAAATTCAGAAAGCAAGCGATGACTGCAACCTGATCAGCTAAGGATTCTGAAAACTTTGAAGAAGAAGAACTAGAAGAAGTCAGCAACGTTTGCTTCATAGCTGAATCAGGGGATGATGAGGTATATTATTCTGACTCTGATATTGAAGTTGATGAATTGAAAATTGCATATCATGAATTGTATGATTAGTACAAAAGGTTGACAGTGAAGTATTTCAAAGAAGTTGAGAAGCCTAAAAGCAATGATGCATCTTTGAAAAGTAAGATTAAATCATTGGAATCTGTGAATGAAAATTTGGCGACTAAGAATATGTGTCTTGAGGTTGACTATAATCAAAAGTTTTCTGAAAAGGAAGCTCTAGAATAAAGAGTAGCTAAGTTGGAAAATACTTTGCTAAAAAATGATTCTGATAAGGTAAAACAATTATAAGAAGAAATTGCCACCTTAGAAATTGAAAAGGAGAAACGTGCTGGAAAGATCTTATCTTTAGAAAAAGATATGAAAATTTTTGTTGATGAAAGGAAGAATCTTGATGCATTGCTTGGTAGTGATAATGCATTTTTGGTAAGGCCGGAATAGAATACAATGAAAATAACAATATCAGGCCATACAAAAACTTTTTTGTTAAGTCTAACAGCAACTATAGCCAAAACAGCAAGAACCTGCTAAGTGACAAAAATCATAACTATCATTCATTTGTTTTATACGATTACTGTAGTAAACATGGTCACATTATTCATTCTTGTAATTTTCGTTAAAAGAAATTATCTCAGATGTATGTTTGGAGACCAAAAGGTCAAAATACTAATTCGAAAGGATCCAAAAAAATTTGGGTTCCTAAAATGAGATAATTCTTTCTGCAGATATATTTCAAAACGGAGACAAAGGAGAATCAATGGATAGTTGATAGTGGTTATTCAAGACACATGACAGGTGAAATATCACACTTCAACTACATTGAAAGAAAAGATAGGGGTAATATTGTCTTTACAAATAAAAATAAAGCAAAGGTCACCAGAATTGGTAAAATTGGTAATTCTAACTCCACCTTCATTGATAACGTTCTCTTTGTTGATGGTTTGAAACATAATCTGTTGAGTGTGAGTCGGCTATGTGACATAGGTTACAAAGTTATTTTTTATGCATCTCATTGTGAAATTGTCGATATTCATAATGATAATATTGTGTTTGTGGGTCCAGGAAATCAAAATATATATTGGGCTCAACTGGAAGATATGTCTTTACAAAGTGTTAAGTGTTTTGTCTCCCTAAAAAAGGATTTGCTTATCTGGCACAGAAGATTTGGATATGCCAACATGAGCATTCTATCAAAATTTTCCAAAATCGAATTAGTAAGAGAATTATCAACTTTAAAGTTCGAAAGTAATAAGGTTTGTGAGGCTTATTTAAAAGGTAAACAAGTTAGAAGCAACTTTCCCCCCAAAAATGTTGTGTCTACTAGCCAACCACTTGTGCACATGGATTTATTTGGCCCTCCTAAGACTCAAAGTTTTGGTGGTAAACATTACGGTTTTGTTCTAGTAGATGATTACTCCATATTTACATGGGTTTATTTCTTATCAAATAAGGATGATGATTTTGAAGTGTTTGAGAAGTTTTGCAGAAAAATTCAGATATGAAAAGGATACTGCATCACTTTAATTCGAAACGATCATGGAGGAGAATTTGATAACAAAAAGTTTGAAGAATTCTGTGACAACAATGGTATAACTCACAACTTCTCTTATCCAAGGACGCATCAACAAAATGGAGTTGTAGAGAGAAAGAACAGAACTTTGATTGATATGGCTAGGACCATGCTGTGTGAAAGTGGACTACCTCATGGATACTGGGCAAAAGAAATATCCACCATATGTTATGTACTTAACAGATGTCTTATAAGACCTAACAGATGTCTTATAAGACCTATTTTGAAGAAAAAAAACCTATGAGCTATGGAAAGGAAGAAAACCAAATATTGCTTACTTTCGAGCATTTGGTTGTAAGTGTTTCATTCTAAACAATGAAAAAGACAACCTAGGAAAGTTCGATGTGAGATCAGATGAAGCTATTTTTCTAGGCTACAGTGTTGCCAGTAAAGGATTCAGAGTATATAATAAGAGAGCAAAGAAGATATAAGAATCGATATATGTGGTATTTGATGAAGCACTGCTATCGACAACAGTAGCTAATTCAGATAATAAAGAGCATATTTTGATTCTTAAAATTAAATCAAAGAATTAAACTACACCAATAATACCCTCATAATTACAAAATCAAGATGGCCCCTCTAAAGCTAAAACAGGTAGTCTCCTTCATCTCAGCAGGAGCTTATACAATGAAAAACTGAGAGAATGGAGAGATTTTGATACACATCAATATATTCTCAGAGATCCCTGTGAAAGTCTAAGAATAAGATCATCGTTCAAGAACAACTTTGTGGCTCTCATCTCACAAATATAACCAAAGATCGTTGAATAGGCCCTTACGAAAAAAAAAACTAGGTTTTAGGCATGAAAGACGAACTGAATCAATTTGACAAAAACAAAGTCTAAAATCTAGTACCTTGTCCTAAAAACAAATCAATCATTGGGACTTGGTGGTATTTCGAAACAAACTAGACAAAAATGATAAAGTGGTAAGAAACAAAGCTAGACATGTAGCTCAAGGTTACAATCAACAGGAACGTATTGATTTTGATGAAACTTATGCACCTGTTACTAGATTGGAATCAGTTATAATTTTACTTGCCTTTGATTGCTATAGAAACTTCAAGTTGTTCCAAATGGATGTTAAAAGTGAATTCTTAAGTGATTACATTAATGAAGAAGTATTTGTTAACCAACTCCTAGATTTTGAAGATGAAAACCATCCAGATTACTTAATGAAGTTAACTAAAGGTCTGTATGGTTTAAAGCAGGCTCCACGAGCATAGTATGAGAGGTTAAGTAACTTTTTGCTTAAGAATAACTTTGAAAGAGGAAAGGTCGACAAAACCTTAGTTATTAAGAGAAAGGAGAATGATTTACTCGTAGTGCAAATAGATGTTGACGACATAATATTTGGTGCTACTAACCCATCCTTTTGTGAAGAATTATCAGCATTGATATAGGGGGAGTTTGAAATGAGCATGATGAGAGAATTATCATTCTTTCTCGAATTACAAATCAGATAAATGGAAAAAGCAATCTTCATTAGCCAAGAAAAATACACAAAGGAACTCATCAAGAGATATCATTTTCAAAATGCTAAACCGATGGGTACTCCTATGTATAATGGAACTAAACTTGATAAAGATGAAGAAGGCAAGACAAGGTATAGAGGAATAATTGGATCACTACTATATCTTACAAGCTCATGACTAAACATTATGCTTAGTGTGTGTCTTTGTGCATGTTTAATGCAAACCAAACTACTAATTTTATGCTCAAAGCCACAAGTATATGGGTCATAACTTGTAGTAAAAAACGAATATCGATCCCACAAGGATTATGCTTAGGCACCACTTAATTCATGATGTTCTTTGTTTAAGCAACCAATTCAATAAAATTTAAAAAGATAAGTAAAATAAAGACAAAGTAAAGGTAAAAGGAAACAACACATCCTAAACCGAAATCGTAAACTAAAACTTGGAGAAAATCAAGATTAAGAATTAGGACTTGTTATTATCCCTATTTGGTCCCCTCTAGTAAATTGATTCAATTTATGCTTGGCCAAGATTTCCTAAAATTTTAGCTACCCTCTCTCAAGGTTCAACTAAATGTCACTAGTTAAATAAATTAGGATTAACTTTGGGATTTCTTGATACGCAAAACTTTTCCTAAACAATCAACTAGATATGACAACGGGGGAGAGTTTATGTAGATATATTTTTGCTTATTTTTTGCATATATGATGGTATATTTCTCAATGCATATTTCTTAATGATGCCTCAATTATATATGCGATTAATTATGCTATTGTGAAAATCTGTTATATATAAACGATAGGTTCTTTTCTTAAGAGATAGGCTCCTTCTAATTATGTCTGAACATATAAAAGTCACAGATATCTTTCAAAATCATATATTATCTCTTTGAATTTTGAAAAATATATCTATTATTGCTTGTCATCATCAAAAAGTAGGAGATTATTAGCTTAAGGATTATGATTAATGATTTTGATGATAACTGTATAACATTTCAAAATTCAAATTGGATATATTTCCTTGTACAATTAGTGATCTTATTCTCAAAAGGAAATAAAATTATAAGAAATATGTTTTCTCTTACAGGAACCTTCTTTATGAACTTACCTTATTAGAAATAGTTTATACGAAAGGATCCTACTAATTATGAAGGTCATATATTAGCTCTGTGATTAATGAAAGATTTTTGTCAAAGATGACATCGAAGTTATTCAGACTCAAATCAATCTAGTTGACTGAGGATGCAAGTGAAGCAACGGTTAATTAAAGAAATGTCTATTTAAGGAAGAACCAATGTAACTATGAAAAACAACTGAACGATATAGAAGCTTACGAGCTATATTGTCAAAATTCATCAAAAGCATATACATTCTTGAAAGTGATATCTTTGTAAAAATTTTCTTGTGTGTTAGAAAGTGAAATTTTGTTGAGAGAGATTACTGAAGCTCATATCAAGCAATTCCTTTTTTTAAATTTTGAGAGCTTGTAAAGGCTAATTAAATACTACTAGTGTGGAAGGTTGAAGAACTTTGAAAAATATAACCTGTGAGCTTAGAAAGGCTCATCAAATTACTACTTGATTTTATAGTGAAACACTCAAGTTGGATACTTGGGGATTGGACGTAGGATTAGGTTGTAAGCTAAACCAATATAAATCAATTGCATCCTTCTTCTCTCTTTCTCTTTACATTTTATATTTCCACATTATATTGTGTATGTTCATTTCAACAAGAAGCCTCTTCATTTTTATAATAAGTCTCTTTTGTTTTCAACTTGCTGACGGTTCCTTTCATTTTAACATGTGCCTTCTTTTTATTGTTTTCAACATGACTTATACTTTAGCAGGGTCCTGTCGACTAACAAGCTACTATCGTTTGACAGACTCCTATTGTTTTAATTTTTAACAGACTCCTATCTTTATACGAATTGAAAGTAACTTACAAAATTTTTTTAAGTCACACACAGTTCACCCCTCTCTTGCTTGTGTTTGCTTTATTAGCTAGGTGCTTGATCTAGTAAGATGTATTGAATGCATAAATAAGGGAAGTGATGATGGATTGATTTAAACTCTTACATGAAATTTCCAGATTAATCAGTTCCTCATAAATGAATGTTATGCAAGTAGAAACCATGGAGGAATTCATAGAGTATAACTATTCTTCCACTTGAATGACGATTGTGGTTAGTGACCTCTTTCTAGACTGCTAGAAAATATTTGGACAAACTAACATTCCCCTTTTAAATACTTGTTTATAAAAAACCAGCAACTTAGAACTTTATTATGAATAACCAAATTCCTAATAAGTAGCTTTTTAATAGGGGTATTAGCACCGTTAACATTCCATGAGATACCTTGTTTGAAGGCATCTTTTTTCTATCAAACCTCCTGCTATTAACGGTTTCAAAGTATTGATTTGTGTTCTTAGATTGATTATCAACAACGGTAACTCTTGGACCTGATTGATCAACACCATACATTGCTATTGGAGTCTCAAGATTGTTCTGCTCACACGCCATTTGATTAACTTCAGTAAGAGCTATTGAAACTAATTTATCTGCACCATTAATTATTACTAGAGCCTTGGTATTTTTCTGCTCACACGCCACTTGATGAATTCCTCTCCCAACAATGAAAGACGCCTGTGTAGATTTGATAGGACAGTTTTAATTTCACTTGCTTTGGATGTTATTTCCATGTGAGAGTTGAACCCCTCTTTATTGTTGGGGTGATCACTCTCTATACGGAGTGTTATCTACTGGTTTTCCTTTGGAGGCTATTTGCCAAGATTATTGTACACCCCTATCTTGAATTAAATGACCAAATTCATTTCTAACACAGCTTACCATATTGATATCCTCCTGAGCCCTACTCCCCACATTTTTGCTATTGCCTTGAATTTGCATAGTAACATTTTTGTTTTGCACTAAATTTTGTTGTATATTCCCCATCAACTTTTGAAAGCCACCTGTTAGGAAACACTATATTTGTTGACCTCCAGAGGGTTGATGTTTCCATGCATAGTATACCTTCAGCTAGTCTTCCATAAGTTGTAATTCTTCATTGAGTAAAAGATATACTTCAAGTAATTCAGATAATCAAGATAGAACATAATCACACAGATCATGTCAAACAGGACCTTTGCATATATAATAAACAAAAACACATACTTGGTTTGTTGTAGTTCCACCGATTAAAGGACTTTTACTGCCTTTCTCCTTTTACAGAAGTTTTCGTTCATAAGATTAGAACTTATCTTTGTGTTCTTTTGTTTTTAAATGCTAAACCTTAACTACTTTTGGTAGTTATGTAAGGTGTAATGACCATAATACCCCTCATGGGTACCCCTCATGGGTGTATTTGATTCATTATCTCCCACTCACACATGATGGGTTTTAATATAATTAAAAAACAAAAAAACTCTGCAGTGCTCATACTTATTCAATAACCGGTGTTACCAACATACGACGAGAGTACATTGCCATATATCTGTTAGGAGTATATGACATATCGATTAACAAATTGATCCTGGGACTTATGACATATCGATTAACAAATTGAGTAGACATTGCATTTGCACTTTTCTTTGATCTCATTTAGTTTCTTGTGTCATGACTGTATTCAAGTTCTTTACTAAAGAGATGATGGTCATCGGAATACTTTTCATGCGAGTCATTGATCTAAAAAATAAATGACCTTCCTCTGTTCTCAATTCTCTTTTGAATTAAATATAATTTTCTTTCCTAGAATTATTCCATAGGATTGTATCTTGCATGATCTTTTGATAATAACCTAAAGTAGCAAACCTTAAATTCAATTCTCAAGAATGAAACAAGAGTCATAAGGGTATATGATGAGGTTCT
>JAOTBA010000005.1:12261184-12279011 GCA_025629845.1 Erythroxylum squamatum | reverse complement strand
TTATTTGAAATTTATATATTTTAAAAATATATTTTAAATTTAATTATATTTATTAATAATTATTAAATTAAAATTGTGATTATTATTTATTATTATGATTTTTGGAGAGAGGGTTAAAAACATATAGTACAACTGTATAATATGACAATGGACTATTTTGTAATTTTTAAAAAATATTTAGAGACTATTTCATAAATTTAAAAAATTATCCGAAACCGTACTCGGTATTAACCGGTACCCATAGAGTACCGTACCAGAACCCAATCTGGTACCAAGTTCAGTACGATATTCGTAACATTGGTTGAAGAGGAGTTAAGGTTTTATAAAAGAGTTATCGTAGAGTTGAGAGAGAAGAAAGGGTTAAATTGGTTAGCGTATTTTTTAGATTAAATTCCTGAGGAAAGTAATCTAAATACCAAGGGGGTGCTAAGATTTACAATCCAAGTAAAATGCTACTACTTTCCCTAGATTATGAAAGTTTTTACTTTCCTAACTACTCAAAAAAATGAACCAAACATGATAATATAAATTTTAGGAAAAAGATTACTTTCCCATGTAAGAATCCATGCCAACCAAACAAGCCCTCGTAGTTTAAAATGTACCATAAATCACGTTTTTAAGATAAGACTATTTGTCACGAACACAAGACCTAGGATAGTTTGGGACACAATCATATATCTTACTGTTTCTCCATAATATGGGCATATGACCCGACACGTCTGTATTCTAGACTATGTAATTCAATGTATCTTTCTAAAACAAAAATATGAGCTCTAACACGCTTATGTTCTAGACTGTATATTTCTCGAAAAAATCATCACAACACTGGCACACTTATATGTTCCAACTCATGTCTCCACCTATAAGAACATGTCCTAACACATAAACATATGCCAAGTCATATTTACTTAAAAACTTCCATGAAATATCTATGTTCTTCTAAAGCACTTCAAGAATGTACTCGTTTATACAAGTCATATATAACAATCTCATAGGTCTTTTTACTTTTGGTTGATAAATTACCAATATATTTATTTCAATTTATAATAAAAAAAGATTTTATTATGCTAAAATAGTATGTTTATCTATTTACACAATGTAATTCAAACTAACGAAAATTTCCTCTAATTTGGAAAAGATTATGACTAAAAAAATCCAATTCATTTATTGCAAGAGGACCATAATAATTGGTTACGCAAGACATCATGCACCCTTAATATAAGGATTGATACTATAATCATTAGAGATTACTTATAAAGATAAAGGCACAATGTCTCAACATCTAACATAATTTGAGAACAAAAACGAGAACACCAATAAAAGTACACAAAACTGCTGGGGGCTGAAACTGGGCTCGCCCATGTCAGCAAAACTGGCATTTGGTTGGGTTCTTTGTGGTCATGGAACATTAGGGCTACAACAATATGGCTTGGGATCAGAAGGAAGATTAAACAAGCTAGGTTTAAGCTTTATGGTCTTACAACCTACAAGTAGATGCTATGTATTACCTAAAGAATCCACATGTAGTGGACACAAAGAGTGAGCATGTGCATAGCTTGCCAGCCATACTTTCAGGACCTGTCAATGTTCACAAGAAGACATTAGTTTTGATGAGAATACAGATTTATCTCGCACAAAGGAACAAATGTGGAGGCTGATGATCTTCAGAAAAAGGTGAGAACGTATCGATCCCACAAAACCCTCTTCTTGGCAATTTGCAGCCTTTGTGTGTAAACTACAAAAGCTAATCACTTTTTCCAGTACTCATTAACCACCTCTTTTAATGTCAACGCCAGCCCAACTCAAAACTGTACTAGAGCAAAACTACTTAAGGTTTCTTTTCCCAAGAGGCAATCTAAATTGATTAATATACCTAAGATCTAGATTTCTTTTTTTTTTCTTTTACAAATTTGCATAAATTTGATATTAAAAAAAAGCTATTGAAAAAGTTTATATGGACCTCTTTTTAATGTTTTAAAGAAGGGGTTGGAGTACCCTGCTCCACTTAGGGTGTTCCAATCTTGTTCATCTTAATATGGCCTACACAAACTCTACATAAATGTATAGATAGGAACTTAATAAAACAGGGTTAGAAGTGAATACCTGAAAGAAGTAATTACTTTCTGGGTGGCTACTGTTATACAGCTCAAAGGACACTGACTTCTTGTTGAAAATCAGAAGATATTGGCTTTAAACTATACATAAAACAGTTTACTAAGATCTGAATTCTTTTAACTTACTACCTAAGTAGAGGCTCTTTGATATAAGTATCGATACAGTGGACTGAGCCATTGTATCAAGTGAAGATTTTTTCCATCAAAGAGACTAGAGTGAAAAAATTCCTGACATTTGCCAAATAATTATAAGCATCTCTTCAAGCATTTGGTCGTATCCGATTTGAAAATATAAAATCTTCACTCTTACCAAAAAAAATCTCTAATTTCCGTAAGACTGTTCTCGTACTGTTGTCATTGTTACGCCTTTTAGCTTGGTACAGACATGGTAAACAGTAGCATTTTAAGAGGATTTTTACTTTTGTCACCTACGCTAAGATGAACGTGTGTACCTACCTACTCCACAACGGCACCGTTGTGGGTACTAATCAACGGGACAATGTGCAACACAGACTGAAACTGAAATTACAGAAATTAGAGAACAAATTTAACCATATCTCACTCACGCAAACGCAATCAGAGATAAGTTGATAGGCCATTCGCAATTTTCAATTTCAATTTCTAACTTTGTACGCTCTTCTCTAAGACACTAGTTATGTCCAGCAGGCCAGGAATCAAACATAAAAGTCACTGTAGCTACTGCATAAGAAGACATTGCAACGGACAAAACAAACAAATAAGAAAAAGAGAGAGGGGGGAAAAAAAAATAAAAGAGGAGGAGGGTTTCTTAAGTGATTTTGAGTCAAACTAAAGGACAGTTTGGGGCATGAGGTTGGTTCAAGAAAGGACAGCTTCTTCCTCGATTATTCTAAGCATGTGGTGGACTGCTGCTGCTATTTCTTCTGCTGAAGTGAGTTGGCATCCTTCTTCAAGCTGCATTAAGAATGTTCAAATTTTAGTCCAAAATATCAATATCATTCCCTAAAACTATACGCAAAAGAGACACATTTAGGAAACCCCAAATATACTACAAAATCTCATCACAATAATTGAGGTCCCATTGCTCTAAAATGCCTCCACCCGCTTCACTTGTTCAGTTTGGTAGGACATGGCCGCCCAATCTCAGTAAAACTTAAATTCTCCTCACTCTACATATTAACAAGACCAACGTACTTCATTTTTCAAAAACAACACAAATGGAGGCCAAATGACAGTAAGAGTATATTGTAAAGCGTAAAAAATTACCTATAGGATATTGGGATACACACCTTGGCACTGATTGAGTAGAGAACCAATGGGTCCATGGAGGTGACGTTGACGTGCAGAATCGTAAGGTAAAGTGCTTGGAATCCAGCGACTAACTTGGAAAGCTGTCTGGGCTTTTTTCTTGAGAGTATTCGAAGATTTGCATGGGTTTCTATCAGAGTGACCTCAATATCAGCCAATGCTACTTGACTAGTACTCCTTGATGTATATTTGCTTGGCATTTCAGAGCGATTGTACTGGGGAAACACAAAGAATTCTGCGAAAGGGGTTGTGGCATCCTCACGGGAACATCTGAATCCTTGGAGTGGTTGGAGCTTCTGAGCTTCCAGGGTTTGCAATTGGCGCTCAAGCTCCTTCACAAATTCTATGGCACCACCTACTATGGAGGCCTGGTCACCCTACATTTCACCAAGTTTTTTAACTATATGATCATCACTAAGTAAAACCAGAGAACCGATTAGCTAGTATCCTTGTTACCAACTTAAAATCGTTTATATTTCAGAGTGGAATGGGTTGTGTGAATTAGAATGCAATTCTCGTACTTCATGTTCGCGAAGAAGTTGAAGAATCATCATGTTTGAATCTGTATAGAAATTAACAAAGACCATGGTACAGGGAGCTCTTTTATCATAGCAAAAGTGAAGTAGAAGAATCACTTAACAGCTTTTGATATAAACTTGAGCTCCATCCTCCATACCTAGGTCTTGTTTTGTCACGAGAAAACAAGAATAAAGTAAAAGAAGAGCAAAAGACAGTGGTGGAGCCAAGTCTAAGAAAAAGTGACTGGCTTCTGAATTTACCGATATTACGTTATCTTTCACAGAATCATGGCCTGAATTCTAGTTGGCAAGCAGCTTTCCTTACTCTTGCGAACACCAACTTACTTTCTTTATTAAAAAAAAAAACTAATGCCTACCTCTAGCTTCAGACAAGAGATACCATAAGTGACAAGTGAATCGATAAGCCATAAAGAAGAGAAGAGAAGAGAAGATATGATGAGCAAAGGATATATATACATATATATACAAGGAAAAACACAAACCCTTTGGACATAAGATTCAGGCATGAGAGACTTCAAAACCGCAAGGTGCTCATTCATCTGTTTTCGCCGGTTCCTCTCAACAGTAATGTGGGTCATCCTCTGTGTCTCGGCTTCTTCTTTGTTCTTGCATGCCCTTGGCTTTCTTCTTCTTTTCTTCCTTGCTTGCACAGCCAGAGTTGTCTGGTTTTGGTCCAAAGGTTGAGGTCCTATTAAGCGTTTTTGTTCTGTTGTTGATGTAGAGCTAGAGATATTAATCACACCACCTCCATGGTCTTGAGGCTTCGCAAGAGTGTTCTGTATGAGGAGACTAGAATCTAGAGACTCAAAGCTGGTGTACGGAGTGGCAGAGATGGTGTCATGGATGACGAAGTTAGGGAGGTTATTAGAAGATAATGCTTCTAGTAGTGCCATCTCCCTTCAAAATGTCCCCTAAAAACCCTCTTGGAGTAGTATCTATTTATATATAAATATATTTGTTATAAACAAGTACTGATAATTCAACGAAAAAAGCACCAATTTATAACAAAACCCCACCCCTGAATGATCATGTCTGTGGAAAGAAAGACAGAAGATGAAGAAGTGAGAGGAAGAGAATGAACGAAGGGTAATGAAAAATAACGTTTACACCGCCATAATAGATATAGTATAGTAGCTATTGTAGAAATATAGATAGGGAAGAGAGAGGGGGCAGAAAAGGTATGGAGCTTTTCTGCTCGTAAATAGTGAAAGGAAAAAGGGAGGACTCTCTCTTTCATATCTTTGCTTTAGGTCTCCTTCCTCAAGAATTAATCAACAGAGAGGGAGAGGGACCCAAATCTATATGGAAATGTGCATACAAAAAACAACAGAAGCAGCTGTGGTAAGAGCTCATACCTGTGTTGGGTTGTGTTGTGCACCTCGACTAAGATTCTCATGCAAATTATTTGTATACATCAATAGTATAATATTACATGTGCTAATGACAACCCATGTCACTCCCTAGATGTGAAGCTATTAATTTTGTCTCCTCTAGTCCGTTGATCTCGCCACTTGCCAATCCAGAGGTAAAGATCAACAGAAATATATGAATGATGCTAAGTTTGCCTTCACCGTACGTTATTTGCTTAGCACAGCTCACTGTATAGTCCAGTGTCAATCTCATTAATTGCTGCATATTAGCCTTATTTGCTCTATTTGTAAATAGTTAGTCATTCCAAATCTAGAGTGATGAATAATGTTTGTTTATGCCTAAGGAACCAACAAAAAGAACCCACAGCACAGGAACACTCACTTATAGCTCAATGCCTCTTATTTACCTCCTTTTCCCCTTATGAAAAATCTCCCAATTAAACTTTACTCAAAACTTTTAATTACGTCTTCTAGGTTTAGTATTGAGGCTTACTGATTGCATGTGGTTAATTCTCTTGATGCTGTCGTTGTTAATTTGCCTATCTGATTTCAGGATTTATTACAGAAGAGAAGCTATGTATAATATTATCAACCCTGTTTTTCTGAGATTGTAGACTTTATTGATACCCCTAGAGACTGTAATTCAACTGCATATGTTTAACATCTATTTGCAGAGTACTTAATTTCTCACAAGTTGGTATTATATTGTTGGATAATTTTCATTTTTTTTTAATCTTTTAGATCAAATTGCTCAAAATTTAACCTAAAAATGTTTAAGAGACTGTAGATGAAAACAGTAATATTTCTTCTTCTTCTTCTTCTTACTCTATAAATTAATTAAATTTCATTTTAATCATATATCTAAACAAACTTAAGGTGATTAGATCAGATTTCGCCGAAATCTCTAGGCAAATGTAAAAGGAATGTTCTTACAACTTCTTGGCTCTTGAATCCTTATAAATCACGAAGTTTGGTATCCTCTATGCTCTTTTCACCCTTGCTAAATGATTCAGTTCAGTGCAATAGTCATTAGTTTGCTCGTTCTCGCTCGAGAGCTACGTTGTAAATGATGGACAAGGAAGGCCTCCCTCGTGTTTCAAAATTCTATATAATTAGATACGCATTGGAAAATGAAAGCCTCCAAAATCACCAGTTAATCAGACACAAAATTTGTTGCTCTACAGGGGAGTTTGTGCCTGGTGTGTAGAATCAAAAGATGACAACCAGACGGATCAGATCCTAGCAACCTTGTATAGCACAAATCGACAGAAGTCACCTCAGACTAGGCTCTTTGTTCCATATTATGCATGGGCGTGGCAGGACATACAAATATTGTTCTGACACGAAATTGCCTTCACAGACGGTAAAAAATTATTCATCGCTGTTGCCGTAGAAGGCTTACTGCCCACGTCATCAACTAAAGTCATAAACAGATCATCCATGTTAGATACAAATGGAATCCTGATCTTGAATCAGGTCCATAACATTTGAGGTTCTTTCATATTAAATGCCCATAAACTCTTTCGTATTGTGTCTATGGTTATAATGAGTTAATGACTGAAGAGGTTGATGAAGAAGAAGTAACGCAATAGTTAACTACCCTCAAATAGTTAAAGGAGAGTATAAGAAACAGTCGCACAGATTGACCAAAAGAATCCCTTCACATCCAAAACACGCACGCATATATTGCCTCTAAGAAGTCCGTCTCTTCGACATTCTTTTTTTTGGTTTCTTTCTAGTACGAGATCATGTATAAGCATACATGTATGTATATGCCTCTAAGAAGTCCATCTCTTCGACATTCTTTTTTTTGGTTTCTTTCTAGTGCGAGATCATGTATAAGCATACATGTATGTATAAATGCGTGCAGACGCATAGCGTATTCGAAAAGTACAGATGCGTGCAGACGCAGAGCGTATTCGAAAAGTACAGATGCGTGGGGAAAAGGAGATAGAGCTAAGGGCTTCTTTTTTCGCCCTGAAGAGGAAGAGATTATGCATCATGACCAGAACGAAGATTGTAGCTTTTATACGGTGATGAGGACGAAAGTTGGAAGGTAGACAGTGGACCACGGTCCAAGTGTCAGAAAATGCAGAGAATCCATGTGCCCATCAGCTTTCCTGCCAAGCTCCATTCTAGCAACGATCCAAATTCAACTTTCTCCTCCATTTTCCATCCTTTGTTCTTCCCCTTAGCACCTAATACTTCTAAAACTTTAAACTATTTTCCGATTGGTCCTGTCTTCACTCATCTGTCCTCGCATACAATAGAAAGCTAACAAATCCATATTTCTGGCTTCAGGAATGGACAAAGAACATGCGTCCACCAAAGCACTGATGTATTCATCTACCTTGCGTTATAAAAAATCAAAGTACACTATACATGCAAATTACATGTGCAAGCTGATGCGAATGCCTGATACCATGTCCAATCTATATGATCCCATCAACGTACTATAACCTCACCATAAGTGGTGGTACACAATCACAGGTCTAAGAATCAAAATTTGCGCCCGTTGCAACAATTTTTTTATACAATGATTACCAAAACTTCAACCTAACACCATAAAAATCTGCTAGTCCAGTCAAAATGGATAACAAATATGCATAAAGAAGCAAGACGGCCAACGCTAAGAAAGACGATGCGGACAGTGTATCCATGGATAAGTTAACCAGCCCTGTCAGGATATTTGCCTGAAATGGAAAACGAAGAAATTTAAGCAGCAGGAGGAGGAAGAAAGAGTAGGTGTAACCATATTTGCTGGAAGCAGAGAGATGGGGATAATAAAAACATCTCAGAACATAAAATAAGCAAAAATATGTATTGTTCACCAGAAGAAATGCAGCTAATAAATTCCGATTAAGTGCTTCTTCAAGTGCTGAAACTTTACTTCCAACCATGTAATCAGAAAGCATCACCACAGCTAAAACCTGAAAAACAAGAAAATCTTCGGTTGGCTATGCTTCATATCATTCTCTTCTTTTGTTTCCTTCAAAGTAATACATTACAAATTTTCACTTTAGTCTCCTGGAAACATCCAAGAGCGCCATTCTCAATACAGATCATGCTTGAATATGCAGTACAAAATCAAAAATTTTTCTGGGATTCAACATACTTTAATAAAAAAGTCTAACAAGGAATAGTAAATGATTACAGTTAACAAGAACATAATTACACCAACAAGATCAATGCAAAGCTGAATTACAACTGCATGTATGATATCTGACAGGTCTACCATAATCTGATTGCAACATGGATAAAAACACAATTAACAAAATTAGATTCAAGTAGGAACCCATATATTTAAAAATACTCTGCTGCCACTTATTTTGGTCATTGGTTTCTTCAGAAGATTCATTGGCAGATGTATGACATCCCATGTGTTTAGACAACTTTCACAGAAGGTTCACCTGTACTTGTCTCTCAAGAATTTCAATCAGACTCCTTTGGGAGGCCAAGAAAACTCCCAAAATAATGACATGTTCGGCCTTAAATTTTACCCCTTTCCAAGAAACATGTTTTCCTTGATTTTTATCCACTCTCCCAGTCACTCTGATAGAAATCATGTTAGCATTAATCAGAGCAACGACCAATGCTTGGATGAACTGTCCAACGGCCCAAAAATATGGAAAGTATATTCTAGAAGGGGGAAGGGACAGCTGGCACAACAACAGGGAGGCTGAGATGTTAGTTGCAAGAATAATGATTAGGTTGGTTAGACGAGAGAGAAATGGGGAGGTAAATATTAGTATATACAGGAGGGAAGGATACGACAGGGCATACTTTTTATCTACAGAAATTAAAAGGATTCAGTTAGGAGCTTGGGAATTTTCTTTTAGCAGGTGCAAGAGTTACCGAAAGGCTAGTGTAGTTCTCTTGGTTTCCTATCATTGGGCCAACCTGTAAGATAACTCAAAAGGGAGGAGCTAAGAGATGGAAACAAGATTACAAGAAGTGCAACAGAGGAGCTTAGTACTAGGGTGGATCAAGAAACAAAACAAACGACCTATAGGAGAAGAAACTCCCAGGTCACCTTCACTTGTGACAACAGAAGAGTCTACCGACAAGGTCACACATCAGCTTAGCGAAACGCAGCTGCTAGGGAGAAGAGGAGACACGGGACTTCCTCCAGTAACCCCACTCCACGAGGAATATTGCTTAGCAGCAAACAAGGCGGAGTTACCAAAGTTTTCTGGACAAGACCCAAAGGGCTGGCTTACCAGGGTGGACGTATTTTCAGATATATCAAACACCCCCTAGGGACCACATTCCATTAGCCCAAATCAGTATGACGGGCCACACCATCCATTGGTTCACCACTCTCGGATCAATTCCAAGAAGAACTAATGGAGAGGTTCAACGGCTTGGAGATTCAAAACCCATATGAAGCTTTAGCGTCCTCAAAGCAACAGGGGACTGTTCAAGAATACATTGAAGAGTTTGAAATTGTAACATCGTTGACTCCTAGTCAACCAAAATTCCAATGTGGGATACTTCGTGAGTGTTCTTGTGGATGAACTCAGAGGATGGGTCAGGATGTACAATCCAGATTCACAACTGAAGGCAATGCGGATTGCGATAAATATGGAATGATCATGCAGAAGATGAATTTGGGAGCGATGTCATTCCGACCAAGAAATTCAAATGTGGTTGACATGGGTAGAGGAGAAATGGACCACGTGAGCCGCACACAACCAACAATAAACAGTAAAAATGTCGTATTTAGTGGACGGTACATGCCCAAGACATGTCAGTGATCACCAAACTCAGCCCCTTCATTGTTAATTCCTTCCTCTCGTGAAAATAGTAGAGACTTGGGAAAGCAATCGGCAACTCCAAGGGCAATGCAACATTTAACCAAGCAAGAATGGGAGGAGAGAACGAAAAGGACTATGTTTTCGATATAGCCCACAATATAGATGTCTTGAAGGAAAGCTCAGGTTCTTGCTGTTAGCGGACGAAGAGGAAGTCGATGAAGATGGGGAAATAATTTTTACTCCTAACTCTGTCGATCTTACATCTGCAGAAGGTGAGTGTAACGTGGTTGAACTATTTGGGTTCCCACAAGTCAGCGAACAAAACTTCAAAACCATGAAATTTCAGGGCGAATTAGAGGGGATTCGTCTGGTAATTCTGCTAGACAGTGGAGCCACGCACTTCTTCATCTCATCCTGACTAGTCTCAACATTGGGATTACAAGTGGAGAAGATAGCGGACATCATAATCAGATTAGGGGACGGCCATAAAGTATGAGTGGCAAAACAAACTCCAAAAATACGATTGAAGTTGGGAAATTGTGAATGTTTGGTGGACGCGTTGGTGCTTGATATTGGCAATCTAGATATGATTTTGGGAATTGCTTGGCTACAAACATTAGGGGATGTGGTACATAATTGGAATGAGCAACACATGCGCTTCAAGTATCAGGGCGGAGATTCGAGGTTTGATTAAAGGGCAAGCATATCTACTCACTCCACTAGATACGAAGATCTTTCATGAAGATCCAGCGGAAAAAAATGAAATTTCTATGATTGCAGGAAATCTAAATGCTCAACAGTGACAAGATATCACCCATCGTTTTGCAAGGGTTTGTTACCATTTTTTAGGAGCCCAAGGCTTGCCGCCTAAGCGTTCGATTGAACATGTCATTAACATCACTCCAGGACAAGGTCCATCTGTGTCAGGTCTTATCACTACCTCCACACACACAAAGCTAAGATTCAAAGAGAGGGTAGGAGTTGCTGACCTTAGGATTCATAAACACAATTGGAGGATGGCATCAACTATCGTGCTCTTAACAAGTTCACAATTTAAGATAAATTTCCAATTCCAGTAGTGGATGAATTACTAGATAAATTATATGAGGCGAGTATTTCTTCAAATTGAAATTCAAGTTAGGGTATTATCAAATTTGTATGAAGAAGGAAGACATTGAGAAAATAGCTTTTCGGAAACATGAGGACCATTATGAATATAGGGTAATGCCTTTCGGTCTTACCAATGCCGTTGCAACATTTCAAGTAGTAATGACTAACATTTTAAAGCCCCTCTTGAGGCGACGTGTTAGTTTACAGCAAGACTTGAGAGGACCATTTAAAACATACGAAGGAGGTGCTGCAGATTTTACTGGAACAACAATTTGTCCTCAATCCAAAGAGTCAATTTGGGAGCAACTCCATTGAATATTAGGGTCACTTAATTTCTTGGGAAGGAGTAGCAATGGATCTCATAAAGGTTAAAGCTATGGTTGACTAGCCAATTCCAACAAATGTTAAGGATTTTGAGAATTAACAGGTTACTACCGCAAATTCATCAAAGGGTATGGGAGTATAGCCAAACCCCTAACAAATTTAACAAAAAAGGAGGGTTTCTAATGGACCCAGGAGACCCAAGAAGTATTCATTGCCTTAAAGTGGCAAATGGGGGAGGCTCTTGTCCTTGGATTGCCTGATTTTTCTAAACCATTTTCCATTGAATGTGATGCTTCAAATAGAGGAGTTGGATAGTACTGATACAAGAACATAGAGCAATTGCTTATTTTACCCGGGCATTGTCAAAGAAGAACCTAGCTAAGTCTACTTATGAAAAGGAGATCATGGCCTTAGCGTTAGCAATCTAACATTAGTGACCTTATTTGCTAGGACATCACTTTCAGGTTCAAAAAAAGTTTGAAACATCTCCTCCAACAACATATCACTACCCCAAATCAACGGAATGGGATGGTGAAATTGATGGGGTGAAATTTTGACATTCACTACAAACTTGGCAAAATGAATCGTGCTACCAACGCTTTGTCTAGAGTGATGGAAGAAAGGGAAGTGAACATGCTGCTCTTGTGTCCGAAATGGATGGATAACAAAAAACTACAACAAGAAGTGGATAGCGATCCCCATTTACAAGTCATACAAGATTTGTTACGGGACTTTACTTCAAGGCCCGGTTTTTCTCTACAAAATGGCATCCTATTTCATAAAGGGAGGCTGGTAATTTCAACAAAATCCTCTCATTCCCACTTTATTAGAGGAGTTTCATAGCACTACTACCGAAGGACACTCAGGATTTTTTCGCATTTATAAAAGGCTAGCATTAAATGTTTATTGGGTTGGTATGACTGAAGAAGTGCAGAAATCCGTACAGGAGTGCTCCATTTGTCAACGATGTAAATCCAATGGCGCCAGGGAGATTATTAAAGCCTCTAGAGATTCGTAAGGTCATTTGGAAACAAATCTCCAAGGATTTCATTATGGGATTGCCAAAATCAAGAGGATAGGATGTTGTCTTGGTCATAATTGACAAGCTATCCAAGATGCTCATTTCATCTTGCTAAAACACCCATACACAACCAAATCCATAGCCAATCTATTTGTTAAGGAGATAATTCGTCTCCATGGAGTGCCTTATTCTATCTTGAGTGACCAGGATCCTTTATTCATAAGCAATTTCTGGCAGGAGATATTTCGCTTGCAAGGAACCTACATATGAGCTCTTCATACTATTCCGAACTAAATGGCCAAACTAAAGTGGTAAATAGGAGTCTCGAATCTTACTTGCGATGTTTCACAGTTGAGCAACCCCATAACTGGCCTTTTTGGCTTCCATGGGCTGAATATTGGTACAACACTTCTTTTCATATTTCAACTAGCACTACTCCATTTGAGGTGGTCTATGGCAGACAACCTCCTACTGTCTTCCAATCCCTTTCGAGCGAAGTGAAAGTAGAAGTTGTGACAAGGGAATTAAGGGACCGAGATGAAGCTCTTCAACAACTTAAATATCATCTCCAACGAGCTCAAGCTCGAATGAAAGATACAGTAGACTAGAAATGCAGAGAGGCGACTTTCGAGGTTGGTGATTCGGTATATCACAAATTAAGACCTCACCGGCTACAATCCGCGGCAGCTAGGATAAATACCAAGCTTGCTCCCACAATTACGAACCTTTCCTCATCCTCAACAAGGTTAGGCCAATGGCCTATAAATTACAGCTGCCTCCTTCCAAAATTCATCCCATCTTTTATGTTTCATTATTAAAGAAAGCGACAGACACATCATGCAGAACCTATACTACCTGTGGGATTCAATGTTGAACAGGCAGACCACTTCCAACCAGAGAAAGTACTGGCAAAACGTTCCATCATTCTTCATGGACAAGGAGTTGCACAATGCTTGGTTCAATGGCAAGGGAAAGGGCCTGAAAATGCTACTTGGGAGGACAAGTTAATCATTCGAAGTCAATTTCCAGATTTTTGTCTTGAGGACAAGACCCGTTTTGAAGGGGCCACCAATGATAGAAATCATGGTAGCATTAATCAAAGCAACAACCAATGCTTGGACGAACTATCCAATGGCCCAAAAATATGGAAAGTTTATTCTAGAAGGGGGAAGGGACAGCTGGTGTTAAGAATAATGGTTACAAAGGAGAGTGGTTAGCTATACAAGGAAGAAGAAGACAGGCTGTAAGCAGTGGTGAGTTAGCTAGATATCAATATATTTTAGTGATTCAGGTTGTTAGCAGGAGATATCTATTCCTTAGAAGTTTGTTAGGATAAGTAGATATAAAATAAGTCTATGGGAGAAGGGGGATAGGCATTAGATTAGAAATAATTCTCGGAAGATTTCCTGAGATTTTAAGGGGGTTTCCCTTGAGAAGAAGGTTCTTCCTTCTTGTTTCGGAATAATACTGAGTTATTGCTCTCTACCTAGTGTTATTTAACACACAGGTACCTTGAGTTGAATTGTTACCTAACAAATTGGTCCGACCTGCCGGATTAATGGAGGCACGTGTAGGAAAGTTGGAAGACTCTGTTGGCAAAATCGAGAGAACCATGGGGGAGCAAGTCACAGGCTTGACGGAAGTCAAGAACGGCATGGGTCGTTTGGAAGCCATCTTGACTCATTTGATGCAATGACAAGAGTCGAACGACAAAGCAACCTCGGAGGCTCGCGAAGGGGAGGATGCTGAAGGCGAGAAGCACCACGAGAGTCGCTCTTGGGTCAAGAAAGTCGAACTGCCCATTTTCGACCAAACAAATCCGATAGGTTGGGTGGCTCGAGCGGAGAAATTTTTTTAGATCCACCGCGTCAAGGAATAAGAAAAGATGCAACTAATCTTCATCAGCATGGAGGGAGCTGCGGTGCATTGGTTTCGCTTCCTGCGCAAGAAGAGTCCGATGATAACATGGAACACGCTGATTCCCACTCTGTTGCAGCAGTTCGGAGAAGGCAGTCAGGGAAACGTTTATGAAAGACTAACGTCCATGTAACAAGTTGGTTCGGTGGAGGAATATTTGCAGACGTTTGAAATGTTGGTGGCACAAATACCCGAGGCTTTAGAGGAGCAATTGTTAGGATATTTTTTGGGTGGCCTCAAACCAGAAGTGAGGTGTCGAGTCCAATCAATATGACCCACAACAGTCTCACGAACAATGGAAATTACTCATGATATTGAAGATGAATTGCGGGTGATTTATGGAAGAAATTCTTCCATTACTAGCAATATTACGAATCGTGTGCAAACACGCGGTGGTATAGTTTCCAAAGTTCAAGGAATAACGACAATTAGAGGGTCTATTTGCGGGACAGCGAGTAATGATCCGGGCAAAATTACTAGAGGAATGGAGCAGAAAACCCACAACCATAACTGTAGTGGGTCATCTGTGGGGTCTAATTCTCATAATGGGAGTTACGGGAACACAGAGTCACGCAACAACCGTAAGACAAGGCAACTCCCCTACCCAGAATTTTAAAAGAGGAAGGAGGGAGGGAGATGTTTTTGTTGTGGACTGCCTTTTGGCCCGGGACATAAATGTTCGGAGAAAAGTTTAAGAGTGACCATTGTAGGAGAAGATGAAGATGTGGTTTTGGAGGTAGAAGAAGGTCTAGACACACGCGAAATATCAAGGAAGGTTGCTAAAGAAGCTCAATGCGACTATATGGAACTTTCACAATTTTCTACCGAAGGATGGACACAACCTAAAATCATGAAGCTTTGGGGGAAGATTGATGGAACACCTGTTTTGGTGTTGATTGATAGTGGGGCATGTCACAACTTCGTATCTAAAGAGGTGGCCTTGAAACAAGGCTGGAAAGTGCAGACCACTGCGAGCTTCAGAGTGAGGAGGGGAAACGGTCAGAAACAAGACTCTCAAGGCTGCTGTGAAGGTTTAAATCTGGAAATGCAAGGTTATGTTTATTCATGAGATTTTTTCTCTGAGTTAGGAGGAGTGGATATTATTTTGGGGATGACTCGGTTGGTTTTGTTAGGTGAGGTGCAACGCAATTGGAAAGATCTTTCCATGAAGTTTTCGCATTTGGGGTCAACAATCACTGTTAAAGGGGATTTTAATCTTTCGAGATCTTTAATTTCCACCAAGGCGTTAAGGAAGACTACTGAAATTGAGGTTGCAGTTATGGTGTTTTTTGGTTCTAAGAAACAAGGGAAGGATAACAGCTCTAGAAAAATAGGAGAAAAACTCGACCATCACCAACGGCAGCAATTACAGCAGGTGTTGGCAAAATTTCAGCCAATTTTGTCACACCCAATAGGTCTTCCTCCTAGTAGAACAGTTGATCATAAAATTCCAATTAAGGCTGGGGTTGATCTGATAAATGTGAGACCTTATCGTTATCGTCATCTACAAAAAAAATGAGATTGAGAAACAAGTTTTGGAGATGCTAGCTTCTGGAGTTATCAGACCTAGCAACAGCCCATATTCAAGTCCGGTGATTCTTGTGAAGAAGAAAGACGGCAATTGGCAGTCTTGTGTCGATTATAGAGCTTTGAATAAAGCCACAATACCAAATAAATTTCCCATACCGGTGATTGAAGAACTCTTGGATGAATTGTTTGGAGCCACGTATTTCTCTAAAATCGATCTATGGACAGGGTACCATCAAATACGCATGAATGAAGATGACATTTCCAAAACGGCCTTTCGGACACATCAAGGCCACTACGAATCACCCATCATGCCGTGTGGTCTCACCAATGCACTGGCCACTTTCCAATGTGCTATGAATTCGATCTTATAGCCCTACCTCAGAAAGTTTGTGTTAGTATTTTTTTAATGACATTTTGGTCTATAGCGCCGACTAGGACAGCCACATCACTCACTTAAGGAAGATATTACATATGTTGCAGCAACATCGTTTCTATGCTAATACAAAAAAATGCACTTTTGGGAAGTTAAGAATTGAGTACTTGGGTCACATTATTTCCAAATATGGCGTTGCTATGGATCCCAAGAAGATTGAAGTGGTTTAACAATGGCCTATTCCTACATCTCTCAAAGTTTTGAGAGGGTTCTTGGGTCTGACTGGGTATTACCAAAGGTTTGTGAACGATTATAGGAAGATAGCACAACCTCTTACCCATCTATTGAAGAAAGAGAATTTTAAATGGGATACTCCTGCAGAAATAGCATTTAAGAGGCTTCAGAATGCTCTGACCAGTGCTCCGGTTTTGACACTACCAGACTTCAATACCCCTTTTTCGGTGGAGTGTGATGCATCGGGTAAAGGCGTGGGAGCAGTGTTAATACAGGGAAAGAAACCAGTGGCTTTTTTCAGCAAAGCATTAGCTGAATCATCGCTGAATAAATCCATATATGAGAAGGAACTTATTGTGCTACTGTTAGCCATTCAACATTGGAGACCATATCTGGTTGGGAGAAGATTTACAGTCTATACGGATCAAAAAAGCCTCAGACATTTACTGGAACAGAGAATTACATCTCAAAATCAGCAGAATTGGTTAGCAAAATTGCTGGGATATGATTTTGATATTGTCTACAAGGCTGGAATTTCTAACAGGACAGTAGGTGCAGTCTCTAGGGTATGCAAGGACATGGAGTTGCAGGTTATTTCTAGGCCATTTTGGCAAGATCCGGAGCAAATTAATAAGGAGGTAAAGGCAAATCCACAGTTGAGCAGAATAATAGAAGAAATTAAAAGGGAATCAGATTCTCATCCTTCTTATACCTTGGAGAGTGGGAGATTATATTATAAAAGGAGGCTAGTTTTATCAGCTTACAAGAGTTTCATACTACCCTTACAGGAGGACATTGGGAATTTACAAGACTTATAAGGAGATAGCTCAATCTATTTTTTGGAAAGGTCTGAAAAGGGTTGTATCTGATTTTGTAGCAGCTTGTCACACTTGTCAGCGTAGCAAGTATCAAGCTACGTCTCCAGCAGGTTTACTCCAACCGCTACCTATTCCAAGAGCTGAGCATGGATTTCATTGTGGGACTACCCAAATCTAAAGGCTATGATACCTTGTTGGTCATAGTGGACATGTTGGACCCCGAACTTTTGGTGAAAAATTGGAGAATTGAGAAAGGTGACTTTTTGGTCATTGAGAGTTGACTTTTTGATTTGGGTGAAATTTGAAGAAATGATCTACATAAAACTTGTAGAGTCTGTTGAGAGCTTTTCGTAGCCATAAAGTTTGACATTTTTAGATATCGGGAGTAAAATTTATGATCAGTCAAAGTTAAGTGTCATTCGTTTTAATTTTG
>JAOTBA010000005.1:12222173-12256628 GCA_025629845.1 Erythroxylum squamatum | reverse complement strand
GATGATGGTTCCTCACTGAGTTCGCAAACTCACCCAAAATTGCAACATATTTTTCAGGATCGAGAGTAGACCCCTAGATCCGGAGGAACTGTTCGAGCCGCGTAGATCTTTTTGACGAGAGAGACTATGGCTCACAGGTCGGTCAGCTGGCAATCTTTTTGGATGACCTAGTTAGGACTGATGTATTTTATATAGCAGTTTGTATTAGATTTTAGAAATTATGGACAAATGATACAGAATGACAGTTGTGTAAATTACTGTTTTTGAGGAAATGATATGAAAAAAGTTTGGTTTTAAAAAGTTGCGATTTTATATTGATGTTTCTTATTTCGATGCCATGTGGAATATAGTGGTGTTTGTTCGTAGTTCCTCTTAACGTAGGATATGTACCGGAATGACCTGCGGGCGTCCCAGTGAGTACCCTACGGTAAGGGGGTGCTACAATTGTTGTCTATACAACCACAAAATATTTCCCGCCCACTTTTCATTACCGTTAAAAAATTTACACTCCCTGCACAAATCTCTGAAATACTGCTACTTTACCAAAACTAGCTTTCTCTTGACTTTTTCTCTTACAACGACTGACACTACACCCCCCAACCCTTCTAAATTTCCCCCTTTACCCTCGATCAACTCACCATCTTCTTCCTCATCTACTCCACCGATCCACAGCTCTGCAAACCTTCATGAAAATTCCTATTCCCCTGCCAAATCCTGTTTAGCCCATTCTTCCTCTCCACCCCTCTCAAAAAACACCCAAACTTTAATTTCAGAATTTCCAACTAAGAAAACAGAACCAACAGATGGAGTCTCAACAATAAGAGCTAGGAAGACATGAAAACAAGTTGTGGGAGACAACTCTGACTCTCTTTTAGTGTTTAGTCCTCCAGTAGAGGTTGAAGAGAAACTAATGGTGGCTCTTAGCCTAGAAATTCTACGGGAAGGAGCTAGAACATGGAGTCTGTCCTAGTGGGCTTTTTCATGGACAAAAGACCAGTATTTCCAATTATACAAGCTTGGTCTCAGAGGAATTGGAAAGGAAGAGGTTTAATGGAGGTAATGCTTATTGAGGAGGATAACATTATCTTTACTTTCTCTTCAAAAACAAAAGCATAAAAAATAATTGAAGAAGGTCCATGGTACATTTCACAACTATCTATATTTCTTCAAAGTTGGCCGTCGGGAATGGAACTAGAAAAAATCAGAATGAAAAATATTCCATTATGGGTAAACATTCACAATATTCCTCTATAATATTAGACTATCAATGGCTTAAGTATGCCAGCTAGTTATTTGAGAAAACCTATATGTATGGATGAAAACACATCATTGAGGAAAAGGGTCAGAGTTGTTAGATTGTGTGTGAGTATGGATATCTCCAAAGAAATGAAGGATTGCATTCCGATTTTAAGGTTGGCAAATGAGAATTCTCTTAGAGAGGATAGAGTTATGGTTACATACCAATGGAAACCATCGCTTAAAGCTCAAGGTAAAGAATGGAGACCTACAGGGAAAATCTTCACTAGAGGAGACTATTGGGAGGTGATGGGCATAGAAAAGAGTGATTCAGAGGGAATGAAAGAGGATGAGAAGGATGAACATGTTGCTGAAATTTCTAAACCAAGTTAGTTGGAAGAAGTCTCTCCTAAAATGGAAAAACTGCCTAGATTCAGACAGAAAAGGAGGATCAGATCTGATTTTGTTGTTTGACCAAAATATTGCTCAAATGGATAAGGAGGTAAAAGGACTGGAAAATTTTGATACAAAATAGGAAGCAGAAGTCACTAATCCCCAACAGAATGAACATGGCTTTCAAAAGGCTGAATCATTGAATGAAGGAACTCAAGAGGAGCATTTTGAACAGGTGAGTTCTAGGAAAAGTAACAGGAGCAGTAGGAAAGGCTCCAAAGGTAAGAGCAATCTCCTATGACTGTGATAGTATGGAATGTACATTGAATAAATAACCCTTCCAAGCTTAATGCTTTAAGGGATTTTGTCCTGAAGCAGAAACCTCAGGTTTTTTGTTTTTTGGAAACTAAAATTAGGGAAATAAATTTGAACAAGCTAGGCTGTTTGGGTAGGAAATGACAGTTATTATCAAACCACCAAAGCCATGCCTATGGTAGAATTATTATTGCTTATGATGGTGATTCAGTGGAAGTGGAAGCCCTTGAAACAAATCACCAGTTTATTCACACTAAGAACTACTTCAAGTTGAAAAGCACTAGGGTGGTAGCTACTTTTGTATATGCTCTTAACCTTGGATTTCAAAGGATTGAACTTTGGAACTCTATCAGACAGTTAAAGGCCTTGACAAATTCCCCGTGGTTAGTGTGTGGAGTTTTTAACACCACACTATTCAGATCTGATGCAGAGGGTAATTGTAACCTACACAATTACTCTTCAGATATGTATGATTGTATACAGGAGGTGGAACTTACAGATCTGAAGTCCGAAGGCTATAGATTCACATGGTCTAACAAACAAAGTTATAATTGGCATACCAGGAAAAAGCTGGATAGGGCTTTGGTAAATGTGGCTTAATTCCTTCTCATGAAGTAAAGCAAAATTTCTAGACCCTGGTATTTCTGACCATACCCCTAATAGGATTGACAATTTGTTCAATTCTGTCAAAATCCTTCATCCTTTTAGATTTAATAATTTCTTGGCAACTATGGAAGGCTTTTATGAAGCTATATTGAAGGGGATGGAGTATGACTGTTTTGGGACAAAACAGTACATTTGTCTACAAAAGCTTAAGTCAATTAAGCAAGAACTGAAATCCCTCAACTCTAAAGGAGGACAAAATCTCTCGAAGGAAATTGATAAGGCTAGAGATAATTATCAGCTATCCAAACTTCATTGGCAGAAAATCCTACAGATGGTTCACTAGCTTATGTTGAAAAGGAAGCCCTAAAGGATTATTTGCAAAAGGTGGATAACCAAAGCTCTCTATTGAAGCAGAGATCTAGAGTTAACTGGCTAAAGGATGGGAGCAGATGTTCAAAATTCTTCTTTAATTAGGGGCAAGCTAGGAGGAATGTCAACATAATCACCTCTATAACAACTGAAGATGGAGAAGTAGTGGCTGGACAAGAAGGATTAGCTAAGGAAGCAGTCTTTTTTTACAAGAAACTTCCAGGCACAGTAGATTCCTCTCCTGTTATAGGAGATGAACTCAGGAAGTTTGTCACAACAAGAATTCCTAAACATATGGTTTCCTTATTAAATAGGCCTGTAACAGACCAAGAAATAGAGAGGGTGGTTTTTGACATGAATGGCTCTAAAGCACCTAGCCCTGATGGTTTGAATGGATTTTTCTATAAAAAAACTTAGAATACAGTTGGGGGGGTGTTGGTAAAGGAGACAGTTCATGAGTTCTTCCAAAAAAGGATAATGCTAAAGGAGATTAACAAGACATTTCTCTGTCTAATCCCTAAAAATTCAAACCCATCCTATTGTAATGAGTTCAGACTTATTTCTTGCACAAATTTCCTTTATAAGATCATTGCAAAGATCTTGGCAAACAGGCTGAAGGAGGCTCTCCAGTCTCTCATCAGTAAAAATCAAGGAGCTTTTATGAAGAATAGGGATATTGGGGACAATATTCTTATAGTCCAGGAGTTAATGAAAGGATATAATAGAAGGAAAATTCCTCATAATTGTACCATCAAAGTGGATCTACAAAAAGCTTTTGATAGTGTGAAATGGAGCTTCTTGCTACAAACTATGGAGGTCATGGATTTTCCTCATAGGTTCTTAAGGTGGATCCGGTAATGCATCACTACTACCTCCTTTGGAATTCTAATAAATGGGAGCCCTACGGAGATATTCAAAGGCAAGAAAGGACTTAGGCAAGGGGATCCTTTGTCACTTTACCTATTCCTAATTTGCATGGAGGTTCTTACACAAATGTTGAAGTACAATTCGTCTATGGAACCAGGATTCAAATTCCACTCCAAATGTAAGAAGATTTCACTAACAAATTTATGTTTTGCAGATGATCTCATACTCCTAAGCAAGGAAAATGTCTATTCAATCTCTCTTTTGATGCGCACTCTCAATTCCTTCAAGGAGATGTCGGGGTTGAGTATTAATCTTCAAAAGAGTTACTTCATGCTTTCAAAAAGTGCTTCTCACATTTCAAATGCAATGACTCTAGCTACGGGAATGGAATTAAAGGAACCTCCTCTCCTATATTTGGGAATTCCAATTTCATTTAGGAGACTAAGGTATTATGAATGAGTTCCTATAATTGAAAAAGTTCATAAAAGACTGGGTTCTTGGATAAATAGAGCTCTATCCCATGGAGGGAAACTTCAACTCTTAAAATCAGTTATATCATCAATGCAAACTTACTGGTGTTCCTACGTATTTCTTTCCAAGGGGCTTATTAAAATAATGGAAAGAATGATGAAACAGCTCCTATGGGGGAATAGGAATGGAGAGAAAGGGAAAGCAAAAGTCAGTTGGAAGAGTACTTGTCAACCTAAAGAAGAGGGGGGATTGGGACTAGAGTCAATCACCAAGAAGAACAAAATACTTATGACTAAGGGAATCTGGAGGATCCTAAGTGATAAGCAGTCATTGCAGATCCAATGGATCCACATTTACATATTGAAAGATGGGAGCTTTTGGGCTTTAAGACCAAAAGAAAGTTATACTTGGTTCTTTAACCAAATTCTAAAAATGAAGGATGAGGTATAATAGAATATCTCTTGTCAAATACGGAATGGAGAAAGATTTTCCTTATGGTGTGATAATTGGACTAGGCAAGGTGCATTATTTCAAAATCAGATGGCAAGAACGCTTCTGGTAAGATTTCCTTTGAATACTAAACTCAAAGAAATTATTATAGATGGAAGATGGTCAATATCTATTGATGAAACTAAACTACTGTCCATACCATTGTTCAGAAGCCTTGGAGAAAAGGATACTTATTTATGGAAAGGGATCTCAGTATCATAAATAACATTAAAGGAAGCTAAGAAATTGAGGGAGGGGACTTCTAATAGAGTGGAATGGTACTCTATGGTTTGGAACAAGGTGCTTAGTCCTAAAACTAGTTTTCTGCTTTGGCTAGCAATATTGAACAGACTCAGCACAATGGATAGGCTACAATTCCTATCCTCCTCAAAGCTATGCATCCTTTGTAATCTAAAGGAAGAGACTATAGACCATCTTTTCTTTGAGTGTGATTACTCAAAAGAGATACGGGCAAAAATCTTAAGACTAAGTACTGATGTTCCAATCTCGAACAATCTCTATGGAATACTACTGGAGTTACCCCAACTACTTATGTCAAAATTAAGTGATTATAATCTCAGTAGCCACATGCACTCAAGAAATTTGGAGAGAGAGAAACTACAGAAGATTTGAACAAAAGTTAAACTCCCTTCCCTCAATTATTGAGCAAATTGCAGCTAGCATAAGAGAACAACTGATCACAAATCAGTTGAACTCCCTCTGTAGTAGAGGAATAGCTCTCACATGGAGACTCTAAACACAACTCCTTATCATTCAGCAATGCTAAACCGAAGTTCTCTATCTACTGTTTAGGCATTCATCATTCAAGATCATTTATGACAAATCATGACTCTATGAACAAAAACGAGGAAGAGGTGGTAGTGACTCGCCTTAAAAGTAGAGAAATACTCCCTTCTCCCTTCTCATCCCTCGATATAGTTTCCCTCCGTCAGAAGCTGAAGCTATGTCACAATGAAATCAAAGTGCAGAAATGAGCAAAATATATGTAAATACCTACCCGAGAGAGATTCCCTCAGAACACATCGCTTTTTCCTTTAGTCAGCAAGGTCTGGAGAGTTGCGGGAATAAGGTTAGATGGCCCTAAATTGCAAAGAATTGAAGAACTGCTAACGACGAGTTTTACCTGAAACAAGCTCCATTTAGTGAGGACAAAGGCAGAGCAGAAGACAAGGACAACAAAGGCGACACCTTCACCTGATTTCGCCTGATTTTGCCCTAGCCCATTCCCAATTGAGAAACTTCTGAAACTGTCGAGAAAGAGGGAATTGGCTATACCCTAATTAATCATCGACATATACAGGACTTACTGCAACGTCGTTTTATTCTAAGTCTTTTATTTGTTTGATTTTGTATGCGGTAGTGAAATTTTAATTAGTGGATCAACGTTTTAAGGGTCATTTGGCAGATCCATTGTTATCAACCCTATATTCATTTATATCAAATTTTAATTTCTCAATATATATATATGTGTGTGTGTGTGTGTGTGTGTTGAATAATTGAATTGTTAGTTTTTGACTTATAGTGAATTGTGTTACATGAAATTGAATTGTTTATAATGTAATCATACAAAGCGAGTTATATTATATAAGATGGATATGCATATTGTATAATGGAATTATGTGTTATTTATTTTCATATATGCATTCATTTATTTTTACAGTTAAATGGAAGGAAGTTCAAGTACTCCTGATTAACCCACTTCAAGAAGATACAATGATTCAGCTTGGGCTCAGGCTACATTGGCTCTCGGTATGAGGAATCATACTATTTGCTTATTTTGTAACAAGCATTTGAAAGGTGAAGGAATCACCTGATTAAAGAAACAATTAGCTAGGGTTAAAGGAGATGTGGAACCCTGTAAAAAGTAAGTCATGAAGTGAAGTGGCAATTGAAAACATTGCTTGATGAATATCAACATGAGAGAGATAGAAGGGAAAGGTTGAATTTGAAATTAGTAGTGGAAGTTCGTTTTCTAGTTTCCGTGGTAATTGTGGAAATATTGAAAGTGGTAGTGGTAGTGTTCATCTCAGGCCCAAGAAGAAGTACCTGAACATGATGTGAGGAAGAGAAGAAGGCAGGTAACTAGTTTTTTTGCACCATAAATAACTCCAAGAGCTTAACCTTCAATTCATAGTGCAATGTAATCAAGATATGCGACTCACAATGTCGATATGGTAGTAGCTAGATGGTCGTATGATATAGGTTCATCATTCAATGCTTCTTAGTCTTATTATTATCAACCTATGATGGATGCAATAGCCTCTTATGGTCCGGGATACAAAGGCCCTTCGATTGATAACTTAAGAGGTAAGCTTTTGAGTTGTTCTGTTTCTGAAATTAGAAGTTATTTGGCAGAAAGAAGAGTGAATTGGGCTACTTATGGATGTTCAATCATGCGTGATGGTTTGACAAATAGGAGACAAGAGCCTATTATTAATTTTTTGGTTTATTCTACAAATGGATCTATGTTTTTGAAATATGTTGATGCATCTGGCCTTTTTTGGAATGCTGAGACTTTGTTTGCAATATTTGATAAAGTAGGGTTAGAAAATATTGTTCAGTTTATTACTGACAATGATTTCGCTTATAAAACGGCAGGAAAAAGGTTGCAGAATAAGTATGATTCTTTTTTTTTTGGACTTCTTATGTTACACATTGCATTGACCTAATGTTGGAGAATATAGGGGATCCTAGGTATTTTCCTATTAAGGATGAAACTATACAGAAAGCTAAAAAGGTGACAAAGTTCATCTATAATCGTGCATGGGTATTGAATTTAATGAGAAAGGAATTTAACAATGGTAGGAATTTGTGTCGTCTTGCTATGACAAGATTTGCAGCAAATTTCTTATCACTTTAATCTTTTGTTAAAATGAAGAAAGAATTAAGACAAATGTTTACAAGTGATAGGTGAATTGCATCTCAGCATGCTAAGTCTAATGCTGGAGTAAAGGTTTGTAAAATTATACTGGAAGATAGAGAATTTTGGTCTCCATGCAAATTTATTATCTGAGTTTATGAGCCTTTGGTAAGGGTGCTTTGCTTGGCTGATAGTGAAGAAAAGCCAACAATGGTTTTTTTTAATGTCATGGAGAGAGCGACGAAAGCAATCAAGGATAATATAAAATATAGGTCTTCTTTGTACATACCATATCTTTTAATCATTAATGAGAGAAGGGAAAAATAACTTTCTTCTCCGTTGTTTGCAGGTGAGACGTTTTCGAATCTCAGTGTCTATTTTAGACTGGATTTTACTAAGCAAGCTGAAGTTAATAGATGAATGCTTTTAACTATTACAATAATTGTTAACATTGACGCAATGCAAGATCTCTTAAGCTCACAAATGGAGCTTTATAAGTTGTCTTATGGAGATTTTGGAATGTCAATTGCTATTCGACAAAGAGGAAAACTTTCTCAAAGTATTAGTTGTTTCCTTTTTCTTATTTGTTGAAAACTAATTATCACTTTATTTTGTTTATAATGTTACTTTTGTTATCTTACGACTCACAGTTTTTAGGTGGGATCAATTCGGAAATGGAGTTGTAGAATTGAAAAGGTTTACAATTTGAATTTTAAGTTAATGTACGAGTGCAACAGGTTGTGAACGAAACTAGAGCGTATTTGAATTTATTCACTCCAAAAAAAGAATAGATTAGAGCATAAGAGGTTGAATAACTTGATTTTTGTTCCTTACAATTTAAAGCTTCAAGAAAGGTATGTTATTATCATTATTAATTTCGATATAATTTCTTATAATTTTCGTATAATTAAATTTTATTGTTTACTTTGACTCTTAATAGCACAAGTAGTTCAATTGATCCAATTTCCATTGGTAATATTGATCTTTTGGCGGATTGGGTTTTTGAATAACCGAATTTGGTAGATGTCAATAACTTGGAAAACAATCTTGGATGGGAAAGCAATGACATGTCATTTGGTGCATTAAATTTGAATGATAATGATGATGAAGCTCTTATCAATGATGAGGATTTTGTACTAAATGATAACTAGGGTCAGTATAGTTATAGCAGGTATCCTCCCGTAGATGATTGAATTTCGTTCCAGGTTTTTGTTTTCCTCTTCTTTTAATTTTACTTATGTTTGATGTATATGTTAAATTCTATATATGTAATGTAATGGTAAATATTTTTGTTTCAGTTTTAACTTCAACTTGATTGTTTCCTCATCATGAACTCTTATTGTAAATTATAATAATTTGAGAGTTAAGGATAATTATTTTTCTTTTATTGAATGTTTTGATGTAATTATTATTTATTATATGATGAAATTGCATTATTGTAATATTTTAAATACTTTGTATTATTCCTAATTTTATATTTGTATGATGATGATTGTCTGTTTTCATATTAATTGTAGTTATTATTTATATGTGAAATATTTAAAAATTATTATTATTTCATATTAATTGTTATTATTATTTATTGTTATAATTTTTGGAGACATGATTGATGTAAACTTATAAAGTATATAGTACAACTGTACAATATACCAATGGACTATTTTGCAAATTTTAAGATAATTCAGGGACTATTTTATAAATTTAAAAAATTATCCGAAATGGTACCCAGTATTGATTGATATCGATACAGTATCGTACCAGAACTTAATCCAGTATGGTATTCGCAACTTTGACATTGACATTATCAACCAAACATTTTTTATTTTTATTTGAAAAAACAAAAAACTATAAATAGAAAACGAAAACTAAAAACTGAAAATTGAAAACCACAATAGAAAAGCATAGTAGAATCAAACAACCCTAAAGCTTTTTGAATTCAAGAGAACAAAAGGATCCATTGTGTCTTTGCCCACTTTAAAGACATGCAATTCTAATTATCTCTTTGGCTTATAATGGTATAATTAAGGACAATTTTAAGCTTTTGGTATAAATGATAAATATTGGTTGTCTTCTTTATGTTTTTATTTATAAAGAATTGATTGAAAGGATGTGTTCAAGTGGGAAGAATGATGAAACTAACAAACTTTTGGAAGAGATGGAAAATAAACACTATCCTCCTAACATAGTTACTTATAACT
Organism: Erythroxylum squamatum; assembly: GCA_025629845.1. NCBI lineage: Eukaryota > Viridiplantae > Streptophyta > Magnoliopsida > Malpighiales > Erythroxylaceae > Erythroxylum > Erythroxylum squamatum. The sequence goes on along the minus strand of JAOTBA010000005.1, from coordinate 12,246,803 downwards.
ATTTTCTAAAGGTCCTTTGTAAGACTAAAAGAGTGATGAAGGCATAAGACTTTATGAAAAATGATTGAGGAGGGTCATTTTTCAAGTGTTTAGACCTATAATATGTTGATTTTGATGTTTTTTAGAATGGATGATACTAATGATGTATTTGAGACTTAGTATGAGATAGAAAATAAAGATTACATACTAGATATTGATACTTATGTTGTAATGATTGATGAAATTTTTAGTTGTAATCAACCAAAGAAAGCATGTTAGCTGATAGAAGATATTATGAACATGAGAATCAAATTGCCATATCAAAAGTTTAACTCCTTTATAATGTAGCTCTCATTTATAGGAGATCTTCAAACCATCAACAATCTTTCCAAACATATGAGAAAGCTCTACATAATATTGCTATAGGAAGACATTTAATATTAAATCAGAAAAAGGATAAGCCTTATAGGGAAATGAGAAGATATTAAAGGGATTGTCTACATAACAACAACAATAACAACAACTCTCAGCAAGAGTCCCACTGAAATGCAGGATCTGAGAAGGTCCAACAGTATGCAGCCCTACCCTTACCTGATAAAGAGGTTGTTTTCGATAGACCTATATATAATTCAAGATAAAGATACTACAAAAATATAAATAGGTAATGCAATACAAAATAATGTACATATAGAACATGGTAAGATTAATAATAAAAATAAACTAATTAAATAAATACACAAACTAGAAAGAGACAAGTACAAGAGTAACTCAAACCAACCATGTCAAGTGATATGTGCTTAATTGATTATGAATTTATTCCATAACACTTCGTGATTATTGCTATAAAAATGCTTAAGATACTGACTTTGACTCATGTGTGATTTTAGGCACAATTCGGAAGTAAAGAATTTAAAGTGAGTCAAAAGCACGATATTTGGGTCATTTTCTGAAGATTAATATTCACTTGTCTTCATGGAGTAAGAAGAAGAAAATTAGAGCAAGAAGAAAACAAGTTTAGCCCAAAAGAAGAAAACAAAAAACCTGCCAAATAAAACAACACAAGAGGATCAAAACAATAATGCATAAGGCAGCTAGAAGAGAAGCAAAAATGACAATATTCCATGAAGAAAACATTGCGGTAAGTGGATAACCAAGGGAGCAAAACGGCAGCAAGTTGAAAAAAAACGCTGCAGTAGATGGACAGCCAAGAGATAAAACGATGTAGTAGCGTTGGGAGCAAGAAGCAAGTAAAATGCAGCACATGCTAGGGACGCCAAGAGAAAACGCAGCACGCAAACACTAGAAAGCAAGGAGCAAGATGCTATTGTCAAAAGAATAAAAACTCAGACAACATCGAGGGTTTGATGTTTTGGAGGCGTGGATTTTCAAAGAAAACAGAAAAATAAGAATAGTGATTTCAGCTGGGACATATTTTTGGGGCTGAAACATTATTTTTGGGAGCAAGCTCTCAACCTTGAGAGACCCAAAGAGGGATAGCTTTCTCGACACCAGTTCGGAGTTGACATCGATGTTGACGACCTACATTAAGTGTATTTATCTTTGTATTTGTTATTTTCTCTCTCTTTAGAAATTGATTGTGTTATCCGATGCTTATGGATTTGGGTTTTATATATGGATAATCGTATTCTCGTTATCGTTCGATTATTTATATATGAACCCATTGGGTATTATGAGAAGATGATTTTAATGAGTTCATTGGATTATTTTATAACAAAATCATTGCTAGAATATTCAACATAATACGTAATTTTTATGATGAAATTCAATTATAACGACTAATTTGACAGCGAATCGTAACGCTAGTCAAAATAAACTAGACCTACTACTATAACAGTGGTGAGTCTAGGTCAATCCTATAGAGAGTGTGTGTAAAGTTGTTGAAATGAAATTAATCGGTGTTTAGGTTTGGGGGGTTTTGGTTTTAGAAAAAAGAAAATAAAATAAAGCTAAACTAACTAACAAAAACAATTTAAAGAAAACATGTAAAAAATGATAAAAATGGGGAATTCAGGAGAAACCTGGTTCTTTAGTTCAATCTCGGCCTACACTCTAATTAAACATATTTCATTGATTTGTTGTTTTCAAACCTCTCCTAGCAACTATTAATCGTGAGTTAAAATTTAACTCGAGTTTTCCCTTAGGTATCGTTTAATTAAGAAACGATAGTTAATTAAACTTAACCATTGAATAACCTAGGATACAATCTCAAGATTTAATTAGGTAGTAGCATTATGAATTAGGAAAATCAAATTCATTTACAATGACTAATTTGACAACGCAACGTAATGCTAGTCAAAATAAACTAAACCTACTATTATAGGAGTAGTGCGTCTAGGTTGATCCCACAGAGAGTGTGTGTAAAGTTGTTGAAATGAAATTAATCGATGTTTAGGTTTAGAGGGTTTTGGTTTTAGAAATAAGAAAATAAAATAAATCTAACTAACTAACAAAAGCAATTTAAAGAAAACATGTAAAAAATGATAAAAGTGGAGAATTCAGAAGGGACCTAGTTCTTAATATTGGCCTACACCCTAATTAAACATATATCATTAATTTATTATGCTCAAACCTCTCCTACCAAATATTAATCTTGGGTTAATATTTAACTCAAGTTTTCCCTTAGGTATTGTTTAATTAAGAAACGATCGTTAATTAAACCTAACCACCGAATAACCTAGGATACGATCTCTAGATTTAATTGGGTAGTAGCATTATGAATTAGAAAAACCGATTAATCAAGGCAACAACCACATACGATGCTTCATTTATCCTAAGTTATGTTATTCTTAATGATTACGAACCATTAGTCGCTACAAATGAATTTCAACATAACAATTACAAATTACATTAAATATTCTAGCAATGGGTTTATAATAAAACGATCCAATGAACACATTAAAATCATCTTCTCATAATACCCACAAATAATAGAACAATAACGAGAATACGATTATCCATACATAAAACCCAAATCTATATGTATCAGATAACACAATTAATTTCTAAATAAAAAAGAAAATAACAAATATAAAGAGAAATACATTTAACCCGGGTCGTCAACATTGATGTCACTTTTGAACCAGTGTTGGGAAAGTTACCTCTCGATGGGTCTCTCAAGGTTGAGAGCTTACTCTAAAAAATAATGCTTCAGCTGAAATCACTGTTATTATTTTTCTGTTTTCTTTAAAAATCCATGCCTCTAAAACATCAATCCCTCGTTGTTATCTACGTTTTTATTCTTTTGCCACTATGCGTGTTTAGCTCCTACCCAATGACAACATCTTGCTTCTTGCTTCCCAGCGTCTGTGCTACGTTTTGTCTTGGCGTCCCTAGCGTGTGCTACATTTTGCTTGCTTCTTGCTCCCAATGCTGTTGTGTCGTTTTATCTCTTCGTTGTCCACCTGCTGCAGCATTTTCTTTATAGAATGCTGCCATTTTTGTTTCTCTTATAGCTGCCTTATGTATTGTCGTTTTGATCCTTTTGTGTTGTTTTATTTGGTAGCTTCTTTATTGTCTTCTTTTGGACTGAATTTGTTTTCTTCTTGCTCTAATTTTCTTCTTCTTACTCCATGAAGACAAGTAAATATTAATCTTTGAAAAATGGCTGAAATATCGTGCTTTTGACTCGCTTTAAATTCTTTGCCTCCAAATTATGCCTAAAATTACATATGAGTCAAAGCGAATATCTTAAGCTTTTTCATAGCGATAATCACTAAGTGTTATAGAATAAATTCATAATCAATTGAGCACATATCATTAAAAAATTAATTAAGCTAAGAAACTAACTAAGCTAACTAACTTGGAGGTAAGCACTATGTATTAAAAAAAACCCTTAAAGAACAAAGTCTAAAATACCTAAAAAAAGAGAATGACCTCTCTGAGAGAGATTCTTTATATGTATCCTAGTACGCCAAAGTTTTCTATTACAGGTCATATTCTCGATAAGTTCCATTAGATCCATATCATTTTTGATCACTTATAGTTCTTCTTAGGCTTTCCTTTTTTTTCTTACAGTTTTTAAACACTTTTTCACATCATCTCACTAAAGCATCAGGGTATCTTCTTGTAACATGTTCGAACCAGCTAAGTCTCATCTCTCCCAATTTTTCATTAATATCAGTCACCTTTAATTTGTCTCTTACCATTATTCTTGACCTTATCTCTTCTGGTAAGGTTACACATCTAACAAAGCATCCTTATCTTCTTCACCATAAGCTTATTACTATACATTTATTTCATGGGCCAATACTCCGCCCCATATAGCATTGTCAGTCTAATCTCTAAGTGATAAAATTTACCTTTAGGCTTAAGTGGTATCTTCTTTTTAAATAAAACTCTTGATGCATTTCCAAATACAATATATTGCTTCCTTTATCATCTCCAACCTATCCTTTACAATCAAGGTCAAAATATGTGCAAAACAACGCATATGAAAATAACCTACCACCAACCAACAAGCTCCCAACTCACATCTTACTCCTCAACTTCTCAATCATAGCATCACTCCTGCTACAATTGTCAATTGTGATGGCAGATAATTTGTTGTTAATTTTTAAATATGTTTTAATTATTAAATCAATTTTTATTTGAAAATTGTATATTTTGAAGATATTTTAAATTTAAGTATATTTATTAATAATTATTATATTTAATTTATTTAAGTTAATTAAAAAAATTTAATAAAATTATTAAGTAAAGTTAAATTTCTCTTAATTCTTATTAACAACTAATTAATTAACTATAATATTAAATTAAATTATTGATAATTCTTATTAAACATTAATATATTAAATATCAGATAATATATATTTAATTATCAGTAAATTCAATTATATAAAATAGAAACAAAAATTTAAAACTATTTTTTATAGTTTTCATAATTTTTGAAAATCGGAAAAAACAAAAAATTAAACAAACAAGTTTTGTTTACTAAATTTAGAAACAAAAACTAAAAACTAAAAATAAAAATAAAAACTATCAGCCCTTATCTATTGAATGACCACCCTTGATTTACATTACACATTAATGACAATATTACAAGTAAAATTATTAGCCTACTTTCAAAACCCTTAGGCTATGTTTATTTGTAAGTTTTATAATAGAATGGAATATTATTCTATCGATGGGAAGGAAGTTTTATTATGAAATGGAATGAAATGAGATAAAAAAGAAGGGTTTCATATTACATCTCATTCCATCCTAAACAGTAAAAAAGAAAAACTTCCGATTTGGAAGTTTAGGATGAAATATAAAATAATAAATAACTTTACGCTATATTACATTATAAACCTTCTTCCAAACAACATTTAACTATATTATATTGTGAACCATTCCATCTCCTCAAATAACAAATTTCTAATATTATATTCATCTATGTTTCATTTTGTTATAAATCATTACATTCTATTAAAAACTTTACGTCCAATCAAATATAGTCTTATTATCCTAAGCGAGTTTTCAACTCTTTACCTTGTATTTATTATTAAATAAAATGCCAGTCATCTCACCATAAAGTATAAACAATAGGCTCGTGATCATAGTTCTCTTGACGATCTGGCCACGTAAAAAAAATCTAAACGAGAGTTTTTCCTTAAAATGAAGCTTGCCTAAAATGTCAAAGACAAAATTGGTTGTGAGCTCCAAAGCAAGTTGGTGAACTGATGCCTCCATATCATGATTTTGAGTTTCCACGATATTATTAAACACCTTATCAACATCAGCCTCTTAGATTACATATTTATTTAGATTTTTGTTAAAAGATTAAAAGAAAGGCATATCAAATTGGTGGATCTTATTGAGTTAGCGAAGAGGGAGGTTTGAACATTTAAATATTTTATTATTATTTTTAATAATTTTCATTAATATTGTAAACTTATTTAAAGTTTATAATTTTTATTACCTTTATAATATAAATTTTTAAGAAAATAAAATTGATTTAATCGATACTATTATTTAATTAAATATTAATTTTATATTAATGTTATATAATATTTATTAATAATAACTTTACCATATTTTATTTAAAATGGATAAAAATTGTAAAAATTAATTTTAAAGGTTAATTTACCATGTTTTAAAAATTATCACTTATTTTTATTATATTTTTAACTATTACATAATCTCTTCAATCATATTAATTATCTTTTGTTTATTTATAACTTCAAATCATTCTCGTATTAATATTTAAATTTTTTTTGCATCATTATGGATAAAAATAAATACAAAATTAAGAATGATAATAGATCAACTCGATTTGGATTGAGTGGATCAAGTTATTATATGCAACTCGAAACCTGAACATACTTAAATCGTTCCAAAATGATATTATTTTGGTATAATTAGTTAAAAAGATGTCATTTTGTTCTTAACTATATTTTAAAACGTTGTCGTTTTGGTCGATATAGCAAAACATTGTTGTTTGGGAAGCAGAGGGTTTAGCTTGTCAGGCTTTTTAGGTTAAAAATCAACTCAAAATCAGGTGAATTTAAATTTGAATCGTTGACTATGAACCAAGCTGAATAAGTCAATATTGTGAAGCTCATAGTCAGTAAACTAAAATAAAAATTGAATAGAATAAAGAGGCCCTTAGAAATTAAAGAAGAATTAATAGACACCCCCTTTCAGTGAAAGCTACACCGTTTTGTTTATGACTTATTAGAAAGTTATCCTTCCTTTTATTTCAATTTACCTTTTAAGTTTCTCCAGCTCTATGCGTCTGCCTACTCTTTCGTCTTTCCTCTTCCGTTTTTCCGTTTTTCTGTAGCTTTGATCCAAACTAACAGCCTCCACAACGATCGACGGAGACCGAAGACTGGCGAAAGCTACTAGCACTACTACAAAATTCACTGGCTTCCGACAATGAATTCTCTTGCCCACTTCAACTCCCTAAATCCGAACAAGCACCTCAAAGAAAAGTAACTTCTCTGTCTTCCTCTCTCACAGTTTGGTCTTTTAACATAATTTTAGTATATATTCTTGGTTTTCTTCCAATTTTGTGAAAGTAAAAAAATTTACTGCACATGATTATCAGATTTGTAAGCAACTTGAGTGGATCTTCGATGCTTGAAATCGCTGCACTCTCTCTCATTCCTCCTGTAAGTTCCTATTCATTGACATTTTCCGTCTTTTTTGTCTCTCGTTCGATTATTTTTATGTGAACTGTCTTGCTTTACAGCTTCTCCTTGTTTTGCGACACGCGATCTGCTCTAGTGACCAGACTGGTAATTTATGTAAGTTTCTTTTCTCTTAGCGTTACAATTACATATTATTTTTTTATACGGGCAATAACTGAAAGCTCATAAGTGAAGACGACTGTAAATGCTTCTAATGGAGCTTGCTTTTGATTTACAGTTGTTACTATTTTGTTGTGAAAGCAAGAAAGTCAATAATTCTCATTATTGTGCCTCTATAATCCTCCATTTTGATAGCTTCAAACGGAAAAAGGGTATCGACTAAGAAAGATGATGATGCAACTGCTGTTTCTAAGAAATTGGGAGCCTGCTTGACTACTATGACTGTGGATTTTCTTTCAGTTATTCTCCCAATACTCTTATTTTTTACTGTAAGTGTTCTGATGTAAGACTCTAAACTCTTGTTTAGGCTTTTCTCCTTTCTTTGTAGCCTTTGGAATGGGTGATTAAGCTTTGGATCATTCTAACTCTTGAATACTATCAACAGCTTTTTTACTATTGCTTTTACATTTTTATCTAGTTTGCTTGTGGCATAGGTCATATTACCAGGGAAATCCCATCAGTTGTACGATTTCATGTCATCAGCTGTATTAACTGCATTTTTGCGTCATAATCTGGTTACTTATGACAGGTTCTATCACAATGGACATTTATGTCAGCAATTCTATTGTCACTTGTGGTTTTCACTGTTGCAGCTAAAAGGTAGAATTTGTAAGTCACTTTTTCTTTATTTTTTTTCCTATTTATCTATTCTGTTTTAGACATACTTGTACCATGCGTGCCACCAGTTGGAAAGTTTTAGAATATCGCTGGACCTGCTGGTTTCTAAGACATTCATTGACCGATAACTGTTTTTGGTCTGATACAGGTTTACTTCATCTACATCTTATGCAGGGGGCTTCCTTTCTCTCAGGACAAACATTTCATCATATAGGGTTCTTGTGGTACTCAATCTTTAACAGTATGCTTTTATTGTATTCATGTTGTGATTAACTGTATTTCTGCCTTTCGACTTACAATTTGATTGAAACAGATGCTTGTGACTTGCTTATGTATCTTGGCTGTTGACTTCAGAATATTTCCAAGAAGATTTGCTAAAACTGAAACTTATGGAACTGGTTTGGTAATGTTTCTCCATCTGAATATCTGGACAGTTTATAGCTGATCTCACCCTTTGCACATTTGCTTTCCTTTCCCTCTACTGTGGCTGCTGTTTTATATCTGTGTTTCTGATATCTCATTAGATTTAAGGTTGGGCTTTTTTAGCATGATATCCCATGTGTACTCTTGAATATATATGTCTGTAGTAGGGCACCTACATAGGCACTCATCTAAGAATCACACTTTAATCTTGACATTAAATGTTCTCTGACCTGAGGTGTGTTGTTAGACATACATGTGTGTGGTTTTTAATAAATATAGGTGCTGAGGCTCTCATTTTCAATTTTAACTTTATAAATGTTATGGCTATAATATTTGTTGATGTTAGCAAGAACATAGGTTTTAGGGCTTCACATATTTTATGGATTTTAGCTTTGTAATTAGTTAGTGAAGCTCTAAAACATCAAGAATGTGCTAAATAGGTTATTTAAAAAAAGAATGATATAAACATGTTAGTAGAAATCTTGTTGATACGTGGACTTTGAGGGGTTTAGAAGTATGCAACCTTACTCTTAATTGATAGAGGTTGTTTTTGATAACTCACATGAGAAAATATAAATATAAAATAAAAATTAACAAAATATATACATTTAAATAATAAAGCAATAAAAAATAAACAAAAATAAAAATAAAAAGATATAAAAGAAAATAAAAGAAAATAAAATATTTAAATAAATATGTAAAAATAAAAATAAAAAATAATAAAATAAATACGTAATAAGGTAAAGAATAAAAATAAAAATAAAATAAATAAATAAATGCATAAATAAGAAAGAAGACAATTAAATAAATAAAACAAACAAGCCATTACAAGAAAATTTTTAGGTTAAGTAAGAAAATTCTTAGGCTAAATAATTAAGGGGGAAATACTACATATTAAATATTTAGGCTAAATAAAAGACATAATACTCGAAGAAAAATATTTAAAAGACCTATGAAAAAAAGGACGTCTTTATGTAAGATCCTTGACTCGTATTCTACTATACCAAAGTTTCTATTGGGGGTCACATTTTCGGTAATTTTCTACAAAACTATATCATTATTGATTACCTTCCCCTATTTAGGCCATCCTTTTTTTCTTTTACAGTTCCTAATTATAATCTTCTCAGTAAAGCGTCATGATGTCTCCTCTTAACATATTCGATTCACTTAAGCTTTGTCTCTCTTTTATTAATATTAGTCCCCTTTAACTTGTCTCTTACTATCACATTCCTGACTTTATCTCTTTTAGTAAGATTACACATCCAACATAATATCTTCATCTCCATCATTATTAACTTATGACTATGTATCTGTTTGATAAGTCAACACTCCGCTGTAAAGAACATGACTGGCCTAATTGCTAAACGATAGAATTTACCTTTGAGCTTGAGTAGTATCATCTTGTCACATAAAACTCGATACACTTTTTCATTTAAGCCACCCTAATTTGATACAGTAAACAATGTCTGCATTGATCTTTCCATTACTTTGAATAATATATTAGATACTTAAAACACTTCTTCTGTGGTATAACTTCTGAACAATCTTTACCTCTACATTGGAAGCCACCATATGATCCAAAAAGTTACACTCTAAGTACTCAGTTTTTGTCCTGCTTAAATTAAAATTCTTCAATTCTAATGTATCCCTCCAAAGTTCTAGCTTAACATTAACACCTTTTATCTCATTCACTAAAACAATGTCATCAACAAACAACATATAGTAAGGCACATTCTTTTGGATATTCTTCGTTAGCTCATTCGTCACTACTACGAACAAAAAGGAGGGGCTTAATGAGGAGCCTTGGTATAGGCCAATATCAATAGAAAAATGTTCTGTATCTCCTCTTATTGTTCTTACTTTAGTCTTTACACTTTCATACAGATCCCTAATAACCCGTATATAGTTTATAGGAACTCTCTTAAGTTTTAAATACCTTCATATGATCTTTCTAGGCACCTTGTCATAAACCTTCTTTAGTTCAATAAAACCACGTGCAATTTATCTTGTATTATCCTGTAATATTTCATTAATCTTCTAAGGAGATGTAAAGCTTTTGTCATGAACGTTCCTGACATAAAACCAAACTGGTTCTCCGAAATAGGTGCATCCTTTTTCGCTCTCTTTTCAATCACCTTCTCCTATAACTTCATGGTATTACTGAGTAGTTTGATCTCTCTATAGTTGTTACAACTTTGAATGTCCCCTTTGTTCTTGTATAAAGGAATTACCATACTAAGTTCTCACTCATTCAACATTTTGGCGGATTTAAGGATCATATTAAAAAGCTTGGCTAGCTAAGTAAGACCCTCTTTGCCTAGGTTTTTGCATACTTCTATGAGTATCCCATCAGACCCTATTGCCCTTCAACTCTTCATCTCCTTTAAAGATCTTGTAATTTCTTCCCTTGAGATCTGCTGATAACAAGTAAAGTTATGATATCTCTCGAATGCGCTAAGATCACCTAGAGAGATGTTCTCTATGCTTTCATTAAAAAGGCTGTATAAGTATATTTGTCATCTTCTCTTGATATCATTTTCAGCCACGAGCATCCCCTTGTTTCATCTTTTATATAACGAATTTGATCTAAGACTCTCGCTTTCCATTCTCTAGCTTTTGCCAACTTAAATATATCGTTATCTCTATCTTTAGTTTCCAATCATTGGTATAATTTCGTGTAAGTTTTGCTTTTAGATTCTAAGACTCTTTTTTTTGCCTCTTTCTTTACCAATTTGTATTTTTCTCTATTAACTAACCTTTCTACCTCTATGGTGGTATCTAATAGAGCTTTATAAGAAACCTTTTTGCTCTTAACCTTTTTTTTTCACATTTTCATTCCACAACTAAATCTCTATCTTACTATCCTTAGGCCCTTTAGAAACACTCAAGATTTCTTTAGATGCTTTCTTTACTCTCTCCCACATCTGGTTATTATGTCCTTTCAATTTCCATTATTCTCTATATATTACTCTATCTCTGAGTTGTTCCACCATATCTCTTTTCAGGTTACACCATCTAACTTTGGTACACCTCTTAGGATTTTTCTTCTTTCTCCAATGCTTAATTATAAGGTTCATAACCAACAATTTATGTTGAGTTGACTAGCAAGTGTTAGGTATCACATTACAATTTTTTACTTTACGAGAAAGTAATCAATTTGAGTTTTTATGGTTCTGTTTTTAAAAGTCACGAGGTGCTCCTTGTTTTTCTTAAAAAATGAGTTAGCTATCACCAACTCAAACGCTATTGCGAAATCTAACAAAACAGTCACACTATTATTTCTATAATCATACTCAAAATCCTATGAGTCGATGAATATCCGTCTATGGTTGCCCCTAAGTGACCATTAATGTCTCCTCTTAGAATAACTCTTTTGTCAGGGAGGATTTGTTAAATTATCTCATCTAGCTCTTCCCAGAATTGGGGCTTAAACTATTCGTCTAGCCCTTCTTGGGGTGCGTAAGGATACGCCACATTGAAAATACACCTTTCACCGCAATCTTTAAGGACAAAATTTTATCATTGGTCTTTTTTACCCCCCACAATATCATGTATGAGTTTCTTGATAACCGAAATTCCTACCTCATTCTATTGACTTAAACATTCTAAATACTAAAGTTTAAACCTATTAATTTCTTTTGCTTTAACCTCCATCCACTTTGTCACTTAGATATATGCTATATGAATGTCATATTTGTCTAAAACTTTTACTAATTTTAATGACTTCCCTATAAGGGTCTCGATATTTCAAGAACCTATTTGTAATCTGTCAACATCTTCTCTTCTCCTAGACCTAAAACTCACCGAAGGACTAGCTCTTACTCTATCATCAAAAGTCAAAGCCACCACTCCCACGCCCAACACAAGCTATCAAAGATAAGCCCAACAATTCCCTAAATGACTCTAAGATTACTCAAAAAGGGAAACATGGATTGATATTAAATCCCACAATGGGCACCGTAATAAATAGATATGAATATCGCAAGTACAAACAACTACAAGCAAATCAAAATTTAGATGGTTTAAAATTTGAACCAATCATAGTTGCCTCTCATGTTACTTTGCAACTGACTAATGGCCAATGATAGAGACTAATTTGTATAAAAAAATAGTAACTGAGTGATGCAAAAAAGCTTAAAAGTATATAGAAGAAATATAAGAGGAAAGATTAGTCAACTAAAAGTCCTAATTTGGTGTGTTGAGGATTGAGAATTGAGTTGACATCAAAGATAAAGGCTGAAATCTAGATTGTATTAGGATTCCTTATTAGATAGGAAGTAGTAGTACTATGTTATTCTATTTCAGATATGTTATTGTAGTTGAATAGGACTTATAGAATTTCTATTATGTTAGGATTTAAGTTAGAAATCCTTTTCCTACTAGAATACGGATTCTAAGAATACTATATATATGTACTTAGCCTTCCATCAATAAAAAGCAGTTTGGAATTTTTCTATAACTTGAGAGTTTTCAATTAGAAGGTATGATGCTTTCTTCTAAGAGTGATTCTTAGAGCCTATGAGTGATTCCTAGTTTCCTACCTTTCATTCTTTGTGTCCTTTCCTAAAATTCCAGCAACCCTAACTCAAATTCCAGCCCTCTTAAACCTACATTCTAGCCATCTCGAACCTATATTCCAACCATATTAAACCCAAAAATCCTAAACCTAAAATTCCAGTAATCAAACCTTAGATTCCCAGCATTACAAAATCTGAAAAATCTGCATTTCTAGCTAAAATTCAACCTTCAAACCTAATATTCTAGCAGCCTAATATCATCCACCCTTCCTAATTTTGTGCTTTTAACTACTAGTTCATAATTCCTCTATTTGTCCTACGTCACTGAGTTTCTACAGAATGCTAAAGCACAGTACTAGACAATTAAATATATATATATATACATATATATTGAAAATTATAAACAAACAAGAATTCAAAACTTTCAGTAGTTCAATGAAGACTAAAAACTGAATTCCAACAACTAAAGAGCAACGAATCAACTACGATGAAACACAATTTGAAACCAATCACAAGTGCGTCAAATAGAGAAGAAAAATTTATGATATACCAATTAACTAGAGAAGGGAAATAACCAAATCGATACGATCTGTTTAAGATGCCACACACCAGCTTTGTATATTCTTGTCATACTTAGCATTGTTTAGAAATTCCTCCATTGTGGGGCTCATTGCAGACTCTACAAAGAAGAAAGCAAAGCACAAGGTTTTTTAAAAGCCAAACAAGGAAACGTCTGGAAGCGGACTAAAAATCAACTTGGTAAAACCCAAACTGGCGATGATGACAAAGAATTGACGGCAATTGATAGAGAAGGGAAGACAACCGACGAAGCAAACGATAGGTGATAGAAAATAGAAGACAATTGGTGAAGCAGAATGTAGGTGAATCGGTGACATGAAAGAGTGACAAGACAGTGGTAAAGTAGATGACAAGGTGGTTGATAATTGTAACAAAACAGATTTGAGAGGAAAAAAAAGTAAAACTTCAAAAATGCCCTAGAGACAATTAGGATTAACTAAACACGAGTGAATCGTGTTGTGAAGGCAACCAGATTCACATACATAATAGTGAAAATTGGAAAAAACCACAAATTTTGTTGAAAAAAAGAGAACTTTTCAAATGGGACGACTAAATCAACTAGTAGAAAACGGAAACTAAATCAACGACTAATCGAAGATGGTTGCGGTGGCTTAGGAGTAGCAGTAAAGAGAGAAAAGCCTATTTCAATCATATGACTAGAAACAAAAAAATCAATAATATGCAGGTAAAATTCAAATACCATAAGGGAGAAGTCAAATTATTTGCAACAAAGTAAATCAAACCCAGATTTCTATATTCTTATAATTCGTGTTTCAATAATCTAAATGTATGCAAAGCAAAACAAAGCTCACAACTAAAAACGCATGATTAACCAAAAACTTTACGAGAATTTGAGACTAGAAACCTTACTAAAGATTAAGAGTTGGTAATAAACAAAATGGGTTTTGCCGATTGATTGACTCTTGGGGTTTGGAAATTTATATAAAGTGTTGGTAGAGTTGATGAGCAGTAGCAAGTAGTGACGATGAAGATAGTAACCGATGATGATGATGGCAGTAACCAGCAACGGCGAGATAGCAACCGGTGAATCAAAAGTTGACAAAAATAAAGTAAAATAAGCAAGTAAAACAGAGAGGCAGTAAAGCTAGAAATAGCAAATGAAGAGAGTTTAGATATGTGTGATTTAATTTTGTCTACTATTGGTGGTAGTACAAACATATCCAACAACAATATCAACAGAACGGGAAATACGCAGAAGCTGAACTTGTTTCCAACCAAAGATGCAAACACTAAGCGGTCAAAATTAGGAAAAGAAAGCAAGTAAAACAAGAGAACTTGACGAGTAGCCAAGGTTATCCTTAAATTTTCGAAGGTAAGGAGATTAAAAATGGGTAATTTGTCATGTTTATACGAAAATTTAACTTATACCTGAACGTTTGGGAGCACTGAAAAAGAAACTCAAACTTTTCAAGACGTTTAATTTAAACCGTAACTTGAGGGAAACCTGAGTTCCCCTTTAGATTTGTCAATTTTAAGTTATGTCCAACTGTGGCCCACAACCATTGGCCCTTTCTTCCTTGATGGTTTAGTTTGGGATTTGGGGATTGAATCCCTAAATCCCCAAATACCTCATGAGTTGCGAAAGAATTCGAACTTTTCTGATCCTTGCTGAAATAGCCTTAATTGTATATCCATTGCAATTATATCTATTGTTGTTGCCGGTGGAAAGTTAATCCATTGGATACGATGTAATTATTTCAAGGTGGTTCACTTAGAGATTAGCTGGTTTGATGATCTTGAGCATTCGAGTGGTTTAATAGGTTCTCACTATTTGGAGACACCAGTAGGAATTGGACTAGAAAACTTTTTGTCACTTATTTCCAATCTTGACAAATTCAAAGACACTGTGCTTGGAAGTGTTCGCAAAATGAGTTGTCATATTGGTGGTAGCCCAAATACTAGACAAAAAAGTTATTGTTGTTAAAGGTGAACTATATGTAGAGTAGAACAATTTCCAAGATCTGAGGCACCTCCTCAGTAAGATTGTTAGCAAAAGCAACTACACCTTGTAAAACACCTCTGACACAAAGATTTTTGGACAGCCGAATATATTTGCTGCACCATACATTATTTTTACTATTTGTTGGATTTGTGTAGATGATACACAAGGAAGCAAGTCAAGATTTTTGGGATCCGTGGAGGGACAGTGGCCCTAGCTGATAAGAGGGCCCATAGAAAATAATCAAAAAATCAATGTGGCCTAAAATTGACAGGACCTAGACAGAAAGTTAGGGTTCTATCAATTTAGGTTTAAATTAAATGTTCTAGAAATATCGAAGTTCTTTTTGAATGTTCCCAAATATTTGAGGTCTAAGTTCAATTTTTTTAAAGTTAAAAGAAATTTCGTTGAAGGGCGTAGAGGCCTACCATGCGATTACAAGGCTGTAATTACAAGGGATATGAATATAAGTAGAGGAACAGCCTTTCAACAAAACAAAACTAGTATTGATTCTAGAGCAATCAAGATAGAAGTTACAACAGACCCTAATTACATTTCATGGAGCAGCTTAAACTATTGGTTGCTTGATTAGTAATCAGTATCTCCCCAATCCAATAGCAAGTCCTATTTATAACTGCATCTTGTCATTGTGTACATCGCTGGAGATCCTTTGATTTCTTTCAAACCAAATTGAGTAAACTGAGCAGGTAAGCATTAGACTTAGGCACTTCTAATCATCCCCAATTCTTTTGTACAAATTTTCAACCCAAACTGCTATATTATCCCATTCAGTCTCAGGGAAAATTACACTTATATTGTGCTGCATCCTTGCCCATACAGAAACTGAAAACCTGGATTTGAAGAACAAGTGGTTTATGGTTTCAGGTTGTAACTTGCAAAGAACGCATACTTGATCAATGTATCCCTTCAATCTACCCTTGGTCTTCAGTCTTCCTCTAGCCGCCAGCCAAGTTACAAATGAGGCCTTAGGCATTATAGATTTCCACACTATGTTATACCAGGAAGTATTCGGATGTTGAGGTCTTAATGCCTTCAAGCAGGAAGAGTTGGAGAAATCCCCATTTGCACTAGGAGACCAGATTAATCTATCCTTATTGAGATAGTTAGGCATGTTGCTTGGGAGAATAGCTTGAAATCTGTCAATCAGTCTACGTGAAATGATCCATTAATTGTTACTTATTATGGAAGATATCTTGGATTGGATTGGCCATCTTCCCAACAGATTAAGCATATCATCTCCCTTGATCAAAGGGCTTTGGGGAGACCAGTTATCAAACCACATCCAAGAGTCCTCCCCATTGCCAATCTGCACTTTAATGAGAGGGTAAATAATATGCCTATGCCTCAGAATATTGATGAAAGGCCAAGAGTATTCAGTTTTTTCAACCAACTGCCAGAACTTTAGGTTCAAATTACTCTTTTAGATCACATTTTAACAGAGCAATTGCAATGAAGTTCTTTGAGGGATAGCTTGAAGGGCTTTGATGGTTTTGGTGTCTAGACGATGTAAAAGCGTTGCTCCCTATTACGACACTTACATATTCTATTGGATTGAACACGTGTTTACTTTCTTATATTCTATGTACACCAAACAAATTGTTTAAACTTTTAGACTTCATTTCTTCTTTTTGAATTTTGTTTCACCTTCTCTTTGCATTTTATCTAGATTCCCATTAAATTCAATGCCTAGTCAGTGCCAATTTAATTTGCATCAAACAATCCTTATTTATATATCTTTTTCATTCTTAATATTGTAATATGTATAGGCCTATCCTTGGAAAAAATGTCATCTTGTGATTCATTGAAGTTTCAATCATTGTATTTGTTAATGTAAAGGAAGAGATTGGATAAGTACAGCTTAAGCTAATCATATGCTTAGACGTTGTGTATATACGAAATAATACGATAACTATGATTATAAGCATGTAATTACAAGAATATCCCTAATTGTTAATAGTATTAATTGCTTCTGTGCTTCGAATTTAATTTATAGGATTTCGTCTATTCAATCATTGGATTTTTAGATTGTTGCTAAGAAGCTTACTTATCTCTTCAAAACCTTGCATAACTAACTGTTGTTTTTTCTTTTTCCTTTTTTCTTATACAGATGGACTTAGGGGTTGGCTCCTTTATAATAGCAAATGCATTAGTTTCTCGAAATGCACGAGGTGTCTCTTCAATGTAAGGCTTTCTTGGTCCATGATTGCTTTATCTCATGAGATCATCAGGAGAAATTTATTCTTTTGCAGTAATATATAGAATATGTTCTTTCAAGCATACGAGTGCATTAAGAAAGGCAGCTCCTCTTTATCAGCTGTGTTCTCTTGTACTGCGATTGCTAATTTTATTTCAGAAGAGACACAAACAGGTCACCTTAGTATTAGACCTGAATGTTAGTCTCATAAGAGAGGATTGATCAACATTCAATGGATGAAAGATTTTCGGTGATCTCATGAAAAATTTTATTCTACGGGAAGTTAGTGAGCTAAAACTAATTGCAACATAAACTACTTAAGTGACCCAATTTGGGACATTTTGTAGCCGGGTGGAGCTTTATGATTGTGGTCTGTACAATGGGGTGTTTTCCTAACTATTCTGTTGCTGGTATATGGTCAAATTTTTGTATTATTCGTACTGTTACATTTCTTGAATATATTTCTTGTTTTTAATGCATTATCCTCATGCTTGTGTAAAGTGCTTGAACTCATTTTAACAATTTTATTTTGTAGTTGTTATTTTAGTCATCGTATAGTTTCCACTAATGATACGGTGTTTGGTTTCCATATGTTTAAAAATACTATTTTAGGAGTTGGAAGAATGCGATTCAATCTACTAGCCCATTACTGCTACTAGGGTTTGGTCGACTATTTTCAACCAGGAGTGTTGACTATCAGGTAAAAATGTCACTAGGCGAGTTGCAATGTTGTAGGTAATATTTCCTCTAGACATACATATGCCTAAATGCTTAACATTTATAACATTTATTCTTGTCAATTCTCAAACTGGTGAACAGGTCTCATAAATACTGCACTTTTGGTAGGGACAAATTGCTTGTATCCGATGCATACTCTTACTAAACTTACTATTAAAATAAGTGTTGCATTATCAATGGAAGAAAAAAGATAATAATATTTTAGCTACAGAATTCTTTCCTCACAACAACTGGCTTTGCGTTGTCTTTGGTAGCTATAGTATAGAGAAGTTGAAAGGCAAGATTGGCTGTCTTTCTTTTCCCTATGCAGCTCAATTCACTAATTAATGTTCCTTTCTAATGGAATTCTTTATTCTCTGTGCAGGTTCATATAGGGGAATATGGAGTTCACTGGAATTTCTTTTTCACACTTGCTTCTGTAGCAATCCTCACTACAATAATTAACATCAGACCACGTTATTCTGGAATTGTGGGTTTAACAATATTATCTGGTATTCTTGGTTCTAACTGTATATGTTAGTCATGCCTGCAAAAAAAAAAAATTATTGGCAAGCTTTCTTAACCAGTTTTTGATTCTTCAGGTTATCAATTCTGGTTGAGTCATGGATTAAATGCATATTTGCTTTCTGAGGAAAGGGGAACAGATATTTTAAGCAAAAATAAGGAAGGAATATTTAGCATACTTGGTAAGGATAAATACAAAATATTCTGTTCATCAGATATTCTTCCTTTCATCTGCATGTCTTCCCCCCAAAAAGCATTCATGTACCAACTGCTGATAGTTAGAAGCGAATTATACTTGTGATTTTCCATTTTCGTACCCTCTGTTCTGTAATTAGAAAAACTTTTGCTTCCTGATTGCTTAGATACTTCTAATTTAAATTAGTTAGCTCCCATGCATGGGACTTGTAAAATTCATGATGTTTCATTAACATCTGTTGTGTATATTCCATCTCAAGTCCATGAGAGTTGTGGAAGAGGTTGATCATGCATATGATACCATAAAAGGGAAAACAGTAGTGGAATATATAAGATGTCAGAAAACGGATTTGTTATTCTTGATCTCAGCAAAGGATTTGTTGTTCTAGATCTCAGCCCTTTTTCTGGAAGATTTTGACTACTGTAGAGTCTTTTATCCTAACATCTGAAATCATGTTTTTGTCCTTTGATACATGAGGGCTAGAAGGTAGTTTCTTATTGAATTATCACATCTGCTTTTCTTGCAATTACTATTGGTACAGAAATATTTATGTGTAATTATTGTTATTCCTAGGATATTGGGGCATGTACCTAGTTGGGGTCCAGTTGGGAAACTTTCTTTTCTTTGGAAACAATTCCTCTACAACAGTGAGAAG
The DNA here is from genome assembly GCA_025629845.1 of Erythroxylum squamatum. Lineage (NCBI taxonomy): Eukaryota > Viridiplantae > Streptophyta > Magnoliopsida > Malpighiales > Erythroxylaceae > Erythroxylum > Erythroxylum squamatum. Next base: position 12,227,106 of record JAOTBA010000005.1, on the reverse strand, counting down.
TAACAAATGGGCAAGGATCAGAGTCTTGGTTCTTTCTCTTATATTTTGGTATTGCCATGTGTTGTGAATAAATTTGTGTTATCAACTTTCTGTCTAGTAAAATGATATTACTAAAGTTTTCTCCTTTTCCATTTTTTCAATCTTGCTGCAGGTCAATAACTATCCTTTTAGATAGGCATGTAGAAAGAGTTTCCCGTAGGATGGTAGGTTATGCTGCTTTCTTTAACTAATTAGCAAATTTGTTTATCTCGATTATTAATAGAAACAAGCATAATTTTCCTTGCAGTGCAACTTCGCATATGTCACACTGGTGTTGGCACAAAACCTTCAGGTTTTTCTTATTCTGATAGTTTCATATACTTGAAACTTGAGGGCCAATAGTGCCCCATCTATCATAACAGTCACCCTTGAAATGCTTCAGTGGTTAGGAACTTCTGTTTCATGCTATACATGACTTAAATCTTTAATGTTTTTTCGTTCACTTAGCTTTGGATTCTCTCAAACTTGTTTCATACATTTTCATTCACCCATTTAGTTTGACAGTCATGGATTTTAAACATGCATATTTACGTCTAAGAATACTTGCTTATCAATCTAATTCAAGTTACTGCCAAAAGAGCAGTGTTTGCTTGTGGAAACCAATTTATTTGTGTAGAACTCACTGGCAAGACAACAGTTGGCATGTCAAGTTTGTAGCTTTGGTTGACTTGTATCTGTTCACTTGTCAGTTGGAATTGTCATAGTGATGCTAGCAAATGAGCAGTGTTTTCTTTGGGACCTAAATTGTTTTTGTTTGGACTTTGTGTGTCTTTGAGAGAGACAGAGTGAGTGTGATAGGAGACAAGAGAACTACACTAACCCTTCAGTAACTCTCTCACCTGCTAAAAGAAAATTCCCAAGCTCCTAGTTGAATCTTTTTAATTTCTGTAGATAAAAAGTATGCCATGTCTCATCCTTCCCTCCTGTATATACTAACTTTTACCTCCCCATTTCTCTCTCATCTAACTAACCTAATCAGCCTCCCTGTTGTTGTGCCAGCTGTTAGGTAACAATTCAACTCAAGGTACCTGTGTGTTAAATAACACAGGTAGAGAGCAATAACTCAGTATTATTCCGGAACAAGAAGGAAGAACCTTCTTCTCAAGGGAGACCCCCTTACAATCTCAGGAAATCTTCTGAGAATTATTTCCTATCTAATGCCTATTCCCCTTCTCCCATAGACTATTATTTTATATCTACTTATCCTAACAAACTTCGAAGGAATAGATATCTCTTGCTAATATAGACTAACCACACTCTGTGACCATTATTCCTAACAATCCCGCCCGCTGATGAAACAATCTTGTCCTCAAGGTTAAGCTCCGGAAATTGGCCACCGATAAGCTCTTGGTCCTCCTATGTAGCTTCCTCTAATAGTTTCCCATACCAATGAATCAACCATTGTTATAAAGTGTCCTGTGACCCAAGACAGCGGCTGGTGTACACAAGTCAGGAGTATAGTCCAACTCTGGAGGTAACTCTTCCTGAACATGGTGGTGCCCGATAGCCTTTTTCAACTGGGACACGTGAAATACTGGATGTATATGGGCCTGAGGGAGAAGTTGCAGTTGAAATCTGACGGTGCCAACCTGTTTTTCCACCAAATACGGTCCATGGTATCGTGCTGACAGTTTCGCATACAGCCGCTTAGGCATGGACCCCAATCGATGTGGACGAATCTTCAAATACACCCAATCTCCTACCTGAATGTCATGAGGACGCCTTCGGGCATCCGTAAAACGTATCATGTGATCTCTTCTAGATGATGTTTCAACTGTGTCAGAGCTTCGTCACGACTCATTAAATCCTGCGCCACATCTTCCACCAATGTTTCTCTAGGAATAAGTGTGATTGAGGGAGGAGGTCTGCCATATACTACCTCGAAAGGAGAACATTTAGCTGCTGAATGAAAGCTGGTATTATGCCAATACTTTGCCCATGGTAAATAATCTAACCAAACCTTGGGTTGTTCCGATCTAAAATAGCGAAGATATGTCTCGATAGTGCGGTTAACTACCTCAGTTTGGCCATCCGATTCTGGGTGATAGGCGGTACTCAATTTTAATTGAGTTCCCTAGAGTGTAAACAATTCTTGCCAAAAATTACTTAAGAACGTAGGATCCCGGTCACTTACAATGGAAAGCGGAATTCCATGTAACTGGACAACCTCCTTGGTAAAAATTTCAGCAATAGAATGGGCTGAGTAAGGATGTTTGACTGGAATAAAATGCCCATATTTGCTCAACCTGTCCACTATGACCAACAAGGTATCATAGCCTTTCGATTTGGGTAGTCCCACAATAAAATCCATGCTCAGCTCTTCCCAAATGGCATTGGCCAAATGGCATTGGGAATAGGTAAAGGTTGGAGTAAACCTACTGGAGACGTAGCTTGATACTTGTTGCGTTGACAAGTGTGACATGCTGCTACAAAATGCCCTTTTCATACCTTTCCAAAAAATAGATTGAGCTATCCTCTTATAATATTGTAAATTCCCGAATGTCCTCCTGTAGGGGTAGTATGAAACTCTTGTAAAAGCTTGGGAGTCCATTCTGAAGATGCTGATACAACTAGCCTCCCTTTATAATATAATCTCCCTTGAGAATCCGGTTCCCTCTTAATTTCTTCTATTATTCTGGTCAACCGTGGATCTGCCTTTACCTCCTTATTAATTTGCTCCAGATCTTGCCAAAAATGGCCTAGAAATAACCTGCAACTCCATGTCCTTGCATATGCTGGAGAGTGCATTTGCTGCCCTGTTGGAAATTACGGCCTTGTAGACAATATCAAAATCATATCCCAGCAATTTTGCCAACCAATTATGCTGATTTTGAGTTGTAATTCTCTGTTCCAGCAAATGTTTGAGGCTTTTTTGATCCGTATAGACTGTAAATCTTCCCCCTACCAGATATGGTCTCCAATGTTGAATGGCTAACACTAGTGCCATAAGTTCCTTCTCATATATGGATTTATTCAGCGATGATTCAGCTAATGCTTTGCTGAAAAATGCCACTGGTTTCTTTCCCTGTATTAACACTGCTCCCATGCCTTTACCCGGTGCATCACACTCCACCGAAAAAGGGGTATTGAAGTCTGGTAGTGTCTAAACCGGAGCATTGGTCAGAGCATTCTGAAGTCTCTTTAACGCTGTTTCTGCAGGAATATCCCATTTAAAATTCCCTTTCTTCAATAGATTGGTAAGAGGTTGTGCTATCTTCCTATAATCCTTCACAAACTTTCAGTAATACCCAGTCAGACGCAAGAACCCTCTCAAAGCTTTGAGAGATGTAGGAATAGACCATTGTAAAACCGCTTCAATCTTCTTGGGATCCATAGCAGCGCCATCTTTGGAAATGATGTGACCCAAGTACTCAATTCTTGACTTCCCAAAGGTGCATTCTTTTGTATTAGCATAGAAACAATGTTGCTGCAACGTATGTAATACCTTCCTTAAGTGAGTGATGTGGCTGTCCCAATCCGCACTATAGACCAAAATGTCATAAAAAAAACTAACACAAACTTTCTGAGGTAGGGCTGTAAGATCAAATTCAAAACACATTGGAACGTGGCTGGTGCATTGATGAGACCAAATGGCATGACGAGTGATTCGTAGTGGCCCTGATGTGTCTAAAAAGCCGTCTTGGGAATGTCATCTTCATTCATGCGTATTTGATGGTACATTGTCCGTAGATTGATTTTAGAGAAATACGTGGCTTCGAACAATTCATACAAGAGTTCTTTAATAACTGGTATGGGAAACTTATTCGGTATTGTGGCTTTATTCAAAGCTCGATAATTGACACAAAATTGCCAACTGTCGTCTTTCTTCTTCACAAGAATCACCAGACTTGAATATAGGTTGTTGCTAGGTCTGATAACCCTAAAAGCTAGCATTTCTAAAACCTGTTTCTCAATCTCATTTGTTTGTAGATGAAGATAACAATAGGGTCTCACATTTATGGGATCAACCCCAGCCTTAATTGGGATTTTATGATCAACTGATCTGTTGGGAGGAAGCCCTATTGGGTGTGAAAAACTGGCTGAAATTCTGCCAGCTCTTGCTGTAATTGCTACTGCTGGTGATGGTTGAGTTTTTCTCCTATTTTGCTAGACCAGCTGTCATCCTTCTATTGTTTCTCTGAACCAAAAAATACCATAATTGCAACCTCAATTTCAGTAACCTTCCTTAATGCCTTGGTGGAAATTAAAAATCTCAAAAGATTAAAATCCCCTTTAACAGTGACTGTTGACCCCAAGTGCGAAAAATTCATGAGAAGATCTTTCCAATTGTGTTGCACTTCACCTAATGAAACCAACCAAGTCATCCCCAAAATAATATCCATTCCTCCTAACTCAAAGAGAAAAAAATCTCCTGAATAAACATAACCTTGGATTTCCAGATTTAAACCTTCACAACGACCTTGAGAGTCTTGTTTCTGACCGTTTCCCATCCTCACTCCGAAGCTCGCAGTGGTCTGCACTTTCTAGCCTTGTTTCAAGGCCACCTCTTTGGATATGAAGTTGTGACTCGCCCCATTGTCAATCAACACCAAAACAGGTGTTCCATCAATCTTCCCCCAAAGCTTCATGATTTTGGGTTGTGTACATCCATCGGCAGAAAATTGTGAAAGCTCTATTTAGTCGCATTGAGCTTCTTTAGCAACCTTCCTTGACATTTCATGTGTGTCCAAACCTTCTTCGACCTCCGAAACCACATCTTCATCTTCTCCTAAAGTAGTCACTCTTAAACTTTTCTCCGAACTGTAAAAGCTTCTGATTTTTATTCAAATGATGATAAAAAAGGTGTACAGATACTACTATTCTTATATAGAGCTAGGGTACTTAGTTATGGGAGTCTTCCTAATTAGGAAGACTCCTTATTTGGAAATATCCT
>JAOTBA010000005.1:12196517-12207689 GCA_025629845.1 Erythroxylum squamatum | reverse complement strand
GAAGGAAATAAACACAGAAGTCACAACACCAGTACTATATACGGACAGTCAAAGTGCATGGTACCTGAGTCGAGATCTAGTCCTCCATGAAAGATCCAAGCACATTGATGTGCGTCTGCATTTCGCCAGAGATCAAATCTCCAAAGGAACCTTCAATCTGGAAAAAATACAAGGTGAGAAAAATCCTTCTGATTTCGGTACAAAAATTCTAACACAAAAAAAGTTTAATTTTTGCAGGAACTACTTACATATCAAGGAAGCCCCATGATACCGAAGTCAGAACCAGCAAATCTCACAAGGGGTAAAAATTAGGGTTTCGAGATTTGGGGATTTTTCGGATTTGGGGATTTTTGCTTAGGGTTTTTTCAATTTCAGCTGGGATAGGTGAAATAGAAGGGAAACCACATGAAATCAAAGATGATTTCAACAGGTCTCTTGAATTTTCTAAAAAAACTAGGGTTTCGGGTTTGTTCCTAACTATCTTGGGTATTTGATTCTGAGCTGAAGATGATGGAGTAGAAGGGAAATATGTGGTAGAAATCACATGTAATCCAACATATTCAACTCAGAAGCAACAATTACAAGAATGCAAGAAGAATGAAGATTAGCAGAAACGTATGCTTGTGTCGGGAGGAGTGTCGAAGAGAGAAGCTATTTCAACAAAGACAAAAAATGAATTAGCTAAAGCCTCATTCACGTGAGCAAAAAAGTAAGAAGCTGGAGCACTGTCGTTTCATTAACACAGCAGCACTTACAAGGCCAGAAGACAAATACAACCCACGTGACTTATTAACTCACATCAGAAGCAAAGCAAAACGCAGGTTCATCATATAAGAAACGCAGACCCACATTAAAGCAGCCAGCACATTCAAAAAGTAGCATATGATGGAGTCATTAAACACTCACGTGAGGCGCATGTCAGTGGAGTCAAGAAGCGTCCGAATACATTCATCTTCTTCTCCAGCCAATATAAAAAGGAAACACAAGTTTCAGACAGAACGAACACAACACAGAAACTTCAATTTTCTATCTTCATTGTATTCAATTTGACAGTACAAAAATCAGTGTGAGGGAAAAAGATCAAAGAGTGCTAGAGTGCCAACCTGTTTTGGGTACTAGAGAGTTTATGAGGCTCTTGTTGCAGGTGTTCAAAGAACACTCAATCTTTGTATCTTCTTCTCCATTTTCTCCTGCTTTAGTAAAATTTCTTACACCACTATCACGTGGGAACCTTGGATGTAAATAGTTCTTGACTATCGAACCAAGTAAAATCAAGTCTTCTTACTTTCTACAATTTACATTTATGCAAAATATCAAGTGTTTATCAGTTTCTGTTTGCGAAAAGATAACAGAGCAGTAGCTTTAACCCAACAGATTTTATTTGAATGGGAGTCGAAAATGGGGTTGAGAGGAGTTAGGGAAGTTGGTTTGGAAGAAAAGTAAGAATTTAAGAAAAGAAAGAAGAAGAAAAAGTTCAGAGGTTCGGAGCGTTTTTGGAAGAGAAGATAGCGCGATCGTGCACTTTCCTACGATCGCGACTTCGTAGAGCACGATTGCAACTTCTAAGGTTGGAGGCTTGACACAACATCCTTCAATCTTTTGGCTATATCTCCTTCTTTCAACCTCTAAATCACATGAGACTTGAACCATTGGACTCGTAACACACTAATCTACATCCCCACCAAAAATTATAGCAATCTGAAATCATTGGGAGAGAATGAGCAAAAAATGTGGGACTGGTCTGATTTGGTGTGCACGGCCGTGCATTAAAGTCTCATGGCCGTGATTTATTTTCGTTGGTGTGCACGGGCTTGAGTTTTTGTTGCACGCCCGTGACTCTTGCACAGCCGTGCGTTGATGTTGCACGACTGTGACTTAATTAATTAGTGGGGATATTGGATTTAAGTGGAAAATGTTGATTGTGCTGTAACATGATAACTAGGAAGATTTCATTGAGCTAGCTTCGGTATTTTAACAATATCTTGTTCTATAGTCATCCAAATGAGATGATTTTTAATTTGGAGTAAACTAAAGACATAGGGCTAAAAATTATCTGAAGAAGCCGAATTTTGATTCAGTCTCTAAGACTTTCAATTTCGGGATGGAAGTTGAATATAGTCTACTGTTCCAGTATAAGAACAGTCCGAAAATAACATTATTATAGAAGAAAGTATTGTCAAATTACTCTATTTTTCTTATCAAAATGTTCATGAAAAATTGACCCGAAGGTTTGAAATTTTGGAGAAATTATAAGAAAGGATAAGAGTTTGGATATTGTATAACCATATAATGTGAGAATAACATTAGTGAAAGAATTATTGATATTAAAGCATCAAAAACATGTGTATAGTGGAAATGAAGAGGTTCATATGATTGTAGTTGTGATTCAAAGGAGATTTTAGTTGAATTTTTAAATTGATTTTAGAATAAATTCATCAAGCTCATTATAATTTTCGTATTTAAAATTATTAAAGCATAACTTCGTAATCATGTATTAATGAATAAGTTTAAATTTTAATTATATGGTATCATCATCATCATCATGAATATTATTATTATTGTTGTTGTTTTTGTTGTTGTTATTATTATTATTATTATTATTATTATATATGTTATGTTTTTTTATTAGAGTTATAGATTTAATTTTTGTAGAATTAAATATCTAAAATCTCAATTCCTATAAGAATATTCAGCGAAATACTAAAATATATAATATTTATACCCTTATAATTTTTTTAAAGTCATGTTCTCATAAGTCATTTGACACATAAATAGTTAATACTAGACAACTAATTTTACCAAATATCAAATGACAAATAACTAATACAATCAGCTGGTCAAATCAGTTGATATAATTAGTTATCAATTAACAGCTAACGCAATCAGCTGATTGCCAAACAAAGCCTTTGTCTCTGTATCATAATGGTTTAGTTGTAATTGAAATTGTAAATGATCGATGGATTCATTATTCTGCTAGCAGAGTGAGGCTTACTCTTCACGTCGTAGAGATTTTACCAAAAATGAAGTCTTATTCTTGTTAGTGAAGTCTTGTATAGTGAAGTCTTGTCATAATAATAATTAATTAATTTAATAATATAATATATTATATTATAATTATTATAAATAAAAGTATAATTACAAAAAATAAATAAAAACAGGATAATAAAGCTAAGCATGTTTTTGTTTTCAGTTTTTTATTAGAAATCTCAACCAAACAAGTTTTTTGTTTCAGTTTTTATATTACAAATCTCAACCAAACAGATTTTTATTTGTTTAGGAAAAAAAAGAAACCAAAACAACAACAGAAAAATAAAAATAGAACCAAACGGCCCCTAAGTTAAGCATGTAGAGCTTCTTGATTACTTACCTTAAGAAGAAATTCTTCTAGTCCTTAGCTTCAGACCACATCAACTGAGCTGGCCTAATAAAATGATGAAAAGCAAAGCATAATCCAAAAAGCAAATGCTAACGTAGAAAGAAAACATAAAAAGTGTGTTGGAATATGCATAGGCAACACCCCTCATACCGCGGCTATTAAGCCACTACTTTTGGGGCTTGAGAACTCTGCAAACGCAGTACAACTTCTTACAGCACCATGTCTGCTTGCGATCTTTACCCTCACGTGTTCTTGTAACCTCAAAGTGTGCCTATCCTCCTCTCCTCTTCCTTCAACTATTGAGTGTCCTGTCGAGTGTGACCTTCCAAACACTCCATTTGTATCATTCGCCTCCAAATCACCTGGAGGTAATCCTTCCCCGTTACTACCTCTTTCTTCTTGAATGGCAATTTACAGCAAAGGAAAAAAAGAATAGGAACGCAAGGGGCATTTCATCAAACATTTAACAAGCATTAGTACAAATCATAATCGCAAATTAGCTAAATCACCAAACCACAAATCACAACCAGTCAATACAATATTCTTCAAATAATCAAATATGAATAATAAACCAAATTTGAGCAAAAAGATATTACCTTATTAATACGCTTGTTAGTTAGTGGCACTGGTGACTAGTGGCGCGATGACACAGTGGACATGCGACGATAAGAGACGAGGAGACGTGCAACGAAGGAGTTGGGAGAGTGTAAACTGACTATGACTCTGGGAGAGACAGAGAAGATGCGGTGACAGTGAGTGAATATTTTTTTTTTGATGCAATCAGTGAGTGAATATTGAAGAACAGAAGAAGTGAAGAATTCGATATCTGGAAGTTAAATATAAGCACAACGACCTTGATAACCCTACTTGAGGATCAGCCTGACTGGTTGATTACGGACTGGGTCAGGAAGATTTTGCCACCCTATCATAAACTTTAACATTATACAAGAGATATTTAATAAATAAAAATTAATATGAGATATTAATTTTTATTTACATTTAATTAATATTTAATTATAATTTTAACTAAAGTTTAGATTAAATTAAAATTTTATTTAAATTAAATTATTAAAAAGTCAAAGATTTATGCTTTACGGTAACTAACATTTCTTATTTAACTCTTTCTTCAATCCTCTCAACACGTTTTATGAATATTGTTAGAGGCTGAACACATGTGGACTACAGTGGTTGAAATAAAGTAATTTCGTAAACGATTCGAGGAAAATGATAAAAAAAGATAAAATTTCAAAATAAGGTATATGAATTAAAATTTATGCTTTTAGTACATTTTATATGTTAATTATGTTACATAATTTAAGTAATTTTAACTTTTGAAAAATTATAAAAAAATCAATTTTTCAAGAAAATTATTCATCTCCACAAGTTTGATCCAAATGAACATGTCGATTTTTAACCTTTTAGCTTACAAATCGGATTGCATTAATACCCTTATCAATGGCCAGTGGTTATACTTAGGAACCTTATCTTGCCGATCAAGCTGTACGTTGCAAATTTTGCTTTTATCTCATAATTTTGTTTTACATGTTTTAGGGACTGCACCGGTGCACCCACGGATTGTGCAATCTACTGTTGCCAAAGCCATGCTTATGTACTGTTGCTGTTGATCGTACCCGAAATTCACATATCACACACACAGCTTGTTAGATAGAGAATAATTAGGTAACTTTCACTAAAAATTCGACAAATAAAAATTTAATATATAAATATCAAATATCTCAAGTAAATTACTCCCACTTAAAACATTAAATACAACGGTTATAGATTAAATTAACTTTGAGCCTCCATTAATGTTTGGACCTTGTCTTACTATAATTAAGAAATTGATTTGGATAGAAAAGACAAAGTATTAGTAGAGAGATAACCGATATCTGCAATACTAACCGAACTAAACATTACTTTGGATTGACGTTTTTGGGAATTAATCCAGAATTGACATCAATGCTGCAAGAAACTGATGGTATCCTTGTGTTTTACTCATGATAAATTTTGTAGCTAATTATCTTTTTCAAGTTGCTTTAATTGGAAAATTAGTATTCAATCCAACTTCCAATAAAGCATCTAGCCGCATCAATCAATAGTTCTCAGGGAACTTACTCTTGTGATCTTCAGGATTGCAGCTAGCGAAATAAACCCAATCTCTGTTTCCATTCAACTTCTACATACTTATTCTGTGTGTTTGCTATATATTGTATTGGGCTAATGGTGCATTGACATTTGGAAGAAAATTAAGATTCTGCATGCATAACTGATGACATGGCAAGGCCTATTGTCAGAACAACAGAGTTGTGCGTACATGATAGAATCTGGTACCTCAGGCTCACAATACTGGTTGTTGGGTTTGTAATAGCATTGACTCTTTCACATTTGGTCTCCATCACTTTCCCAACCATGAAGTCTAATCCAATTCAAGGATGTGCCAAAGACATGCCAATGGGACTGAAAGTTGAAGGAGTTGCCTCTCCAGTTGGTGGTAAGCAGTAACATCAATATATTAAACTCAAACTTTAATTTCATAACATGATATTTGGCCAAGTATAATTGTCTAATCTAAATTTTGAGGAATTAATCTCATTTTTTATCGTAATGCTTTCACCATAAACTTGGATAGAGCTTTGAAGATACATCACATTTTTTATTAAAAATTTTGACATTTTGGCAAGAATCAAGATTGTTTTACATCTCTATGTTAAAATATTGTTATTTATCTCTTTCTTTTAAGTTACACTGTTGGTGCTTTTTTTATGAGTAATTCAATTCGGCTTATACTTCTTTTTTTTAATCGATTTCAGTCTCCCTATCTTATTATGATGTAGATCTTCTATTTTCCATCAAAATCTTACGGCGATGCAGAGCTGATCATGGAATATAATATATAGTCTAGATGAAGTTTGAAAAATATGTGGTCTTTGCCTTACGCTTGGTCCAATTCAAAGTCGAAGAGAAGTTTACCATTTATGCTTAAATATGATATTTTAAATTATATATAGTTTAATGATTTAATTGTGATATGATACCTATAAAAATTTATTAAATTACTGAAGAAGAAATTAAACCAGCTACAGTAAAGTGTTTGATGATAAAACCGACCTGCAATTAACTCCATTTATTACTATTAGCTATTAAAATTGGAATCAAAGTTGTGGAATAGTCTGAATGTCTGACAAGTGACAATCCGGACACCATACTTAATGAAAGCATAATAACTCCAGCCCAATATAATTAGACATTTTGGAATTTCTGAGAATCAGGAGAAGACCTGGAACTAAGGAAACGGCTTGGTGGTTTACTTGCTCCAGGAAATGATGAAGAATCATGCATAAGCAGGCATCAAACATACATGTATCGCAAATCTTCACCACATTTACCTTCTAAATACCTTATTTCTAAGCTACGTCAGTACGAAGATCGTCACAGACGATGCGGACCTTTTACCGAAGCCTACAACAGAAGCATACGAGGGCTAAATTCAAGACCACTTGACAGTATTAGTAACACAGACTGTAAATACGTTGTCTGGATAGGTTCCGGTGGCTTGGGGAACATGATAATAAGCATGGCTTCGTTGTTCAATTATGCCCTCCTCACAAACCGGGTTCTACTAGTTAAACATGGAGATGACGTAGCCAATCTGTTTTGTGAGCCATTTCCTAACACCTCTTGGTTGTTACCAGAAGACTTTCCTCTGAACAAGCAATTTGACATGTTTGATATAAAGAAGTTTGATGGGAACAGCAGCATTTCAGTGAAGGACCTACCTTCATTTCTGTACATCGACCTAGTTTATGAAGATGGTGTTGAACCTTATTACTTGTTTTTCCGGGATGAAACTCAAACTTATCTCCAAGGATTCCCTTGGCTTGCTCTCAAATCAGACCAGTACCATGTCCCTGCTCAGTTCATGACGAAATCTTTGGAGCCAGAACTCAACAGATTCTTCCCAGACAAAGCTTCTGTTTTCCATCACTTGTCTCGTTATCTTTTCCACCCGTCAAATCGAGCATGGGGTTTGATTAGCAGATTCTATCAAGCTTACATGGAAAGAGCAGACCAGAGAACTGGCATACAGGTGAGAATTTTTGATACAAAACAAAGTCCCTTTCCCCTTGTCCTGAAGCAGATATTGTCCTGCACTCAAGGAGCAAATCTGCTGCCTAAAGCAGAATACAACAGGTGCATAGCTTCCCCACCCAAAAATCAGACATCAAAGGCCATCACTATCGCATCTCTGTACCCGGTTTTCTACCAAGAGATAAAGAACATGTACCTGATGAATCCAACAGTGACCGGAGAGGTGATTGCGGTTCACCAACCAAGCCACGAGGAGAAGCAAAAATTGGGTGACAATGTACACAATCTCAAGGCATGGGCTGATATTTACATACTGAGTTTAAATGATGTGCTGGTGACCAGCGCTTGGTCAACATTTGGTTATGTGGCTCAAGGTCTAGCAGGTGTAAAGTCATGGATCCTAGAATTGCCTGGTAGACACAGTGTCCCTAATCCGCCTTGTCGACCCTCCACATCTTCGGAGCCATGCTTGTTATTGTTTCCAAATTATAATCCAAGTAACCTTCCTTCTCACATCAAGAATTGTGAGGATGCAAAGTTGGGACTAAAGCTGGTTAATTAGTAATATGTATAGGTAGGCATGTTTCTAATATCAGGCATTGCATTGCACTTGCAGGCAGGCAGGTAAATGTGACCAATTAGTTTTGAAAAGAATAAAGGGTAGGCTTATAATTTGGATTTTCTTTAATCCTATGTGTGTGTAAATGCCTGTGCATGTGCGATTTCAGCCAACATTAAGTTAAGCATGTAGACCTTCTTGATTACTTACTTTAAGAAGAAATTCTTGTAGTCCTAAGCTTCAGGCCGCATCAACTGTTTAAAGCTGGCCTAATAAAATGTTGAAAAGCAAAGCATAATCCAAAAACCAAATGGTAACGTAGAAATAAAACATAAAAAAGTGTGTTGGAATATGCATAGGCAACACCCCTCATACCGCGGCTATTAAGCCACTACTTTTGGGGTTTGAGAACTCTCCAAATGTAGTACAACTTCTCACAGCACCATGTCTGCTTGCGATCTTTACCCTCACGTGTTCTTGTAACCTCAAAGTGTGCCTATCCTCCTCTCCTCTTCCTTCAACTATTGAGTGTCCTGTCGAGTGTGACCTTCCAAACACTCCATTTGTATCATTCTCCCCCACATCACCCGGAGGTAATCCTTCCCCGTTACTACCTCTTTCTTCTTGAATGGCAATGCAAACAGAATTCCCTATTGCTCCATCATTGCTCTCATCACCATCATGGCTGTCACTGTTCTGGTCCGCTGTTAGAGTCTTTTCCAGTGTCCCTTTCGGCAAGTCAAGATCTCCTCTACAAACCGGACAAGTTTTGTGGGATCCAAGCCAAAGATCAATGCATTCTTGGTGAAAAACATGGTAGCAAACAGTTATCAGACGTAGTAAATCATCGTCCGTAAACTCTGCCAAGCAAATCGCACATTCAAGCCCATATTTGTCACGTCCAACGTCTTTGACACTCGAGTAAGTAAACGTTGGAAAAATTTGTACCAGTGCAGGATCAAGTCCCTGATTCACCGGAAAATTAGCTGCATTTACAAGATTTCCTGAAGGGGTTCGCCGGAGATGCCAAGTTCTCATGATGCTGTCCATGAAACATCTACAGAAGTATATGGAGAAGAAACCTATAAAGAAACAGACAACCAATATTGTTGTAAGGACTATAGTTAATGAAGGGGTCGAAAAATTTGATGCTTGTGGAGCTAAAGAAGAACTGGACGACATTGAACGAACAGAGGCAGACTAATTTGGCGGCCGGAGATCAGAGTTTTCCCGGCCTCAGCTTTTTGCATGGACTTGAAAATGGTTAGGAAGCTAGAAAAGAAAATAAAACATGAGATTTGAACGATGAAAAGTTTAATGTTTAGCGAAGTTCATTAGGAAGAGAGAAACAAGGAGGAGGAGGCAGTTGAATGGGAGACAAGGGCATGATAGGGTTGGCTTAATTTGGAAAGCTGAGGTGGAGAGGCTTGTTATTGTCGATGGTACAAGTAATGCTCATTGAGCGAGTCATTCTGAGAAGGAAGAGGAGAGAGGAGCTTTGTCTGAACCATGTAATAATTCAGCCTTCCCAAACTGCTTTCTCCTACTATTTTTACAAACCAATGACGTCGTCAATGTCATTGATTCCAAGTCTGGAGATTCTTTTAAGACAAAACACACACGGTTTAACGCTGCCAAGTGCCAAGTTAACTTGCTTGCATTGCGTTGCATGTGTCCTTTTGTCCTACCAATTTGCTCTAACTCGATCGGGTGAAATGTACGTATCCTCCTAAAAATGACAAAACCAGCTTGCAATTATAAGTCATAATTAATACAATCGGAATTCAATTGATTTCTCGCCGGAAGATAATAGTATCTTTTGTTTGTGAAATAACCAAGTTATCAATAAATACGCAGACTATCCAAAATAAACTTTTCGGCACGAGTAATTTAACAATCGCAAAAGCAAAATACCAGAAAATAAAGAACCGACGTTTGGTAACACAGTTCGGCCAACTTGCCTACGTCTGCGGGGCCCTCACCCAGATTAATTTCTTTCACTGTAGTTCACAAAAATTACAAAGATTGACCAACCCCGTATGACTCAATCTATGTAACTAACCCACAACTTAACTACTCGTGAAAGTTTTTCACGCCCAATAACATGACCGACTCGTGTTAACCTCGTCAGAGAATTTTGCAAACTATTTCTACAAAAAAAACAAAGACAAATAAAATCAAGAATACTATAATTTCTGATCTGAAATTTTTCACCCAAAATAACCAGGAGGCAGCACCAACAATATATCCACTGATCTATGACAAAGCCATCATCATGCTGCACACATCCAGTAAATTAAATCATCCAGCAAAAACATCAATTCTCATAACACTTGTACTGCTTGCTGGAGATGAAGATGACTTCACTGTGCTGCTACAAAAACAAGAGAGTCTGCGCAGCCCTCCAGAAGAAACCCTACAATCTCTGCCACGCTTAAGCCAAGACGTCAACACACAAAATCCCAATATTCACATCACCTTACTAAGATTGCCTTAGACAAAATCCTTTTCCAAAAAAGGATAATATTAGATATGTTAATTAGAAATTTACTTCCAATTCTAATCAACTTTCCAATTTAGGCACATCAATGAAGGTTATTAGGAAAATTCACATGTCTAATTAAAATGCCAAAAATAAAAATAGGATATATTTGTTGGATCCCGCTTCCGGAACCCAACTCTCTTGCGGAAATCGTGAAACTTGAGCGTGCGAGCCTATGCGTGCTTTCCTATAATCATAAAGGGTTATAATTTTTTTTCTTCATAACATCATGAAACCCTTATTGACATCTTCTATTCACCTTCATTATCATAATATCCCAAAATTTCACTCACAAATTGATCAATGGTGCGCCAATGCAAAAACAGTCACCTGCTTGAACTCATTTCTCCCTTTTGCGAACAGAATTTGGAAATCTTAAAATCTGAATTTCAGTTTTACTTCTTCATATAAATCATAGCTCTAGGTCTCTTGTTTGATTTGGCGCAAGAATTACCTCAATCGGAGTTGTATAGCTCAAGATATCATCAAAATACCACAATGAGCTCATATCTCAAACATGCTCTCCTATCCGACCTCTTAATTGATTTCATGCAAACTCTCTCAATTTAACTCCAAATGATACAAATTTTCATGGGCAGATACCTA
>JAOTBA010000005.1:12184598-12196417 GCA_025629845.1 Erythroxylum squamatum | reverse complement strand
TTATAATTTCATTTGCAATGTACAATTATTCCATGGACTTTATCATATACATCTAAACATGTACAAGATAAAGAATGGCTTTAAATAATTTGTCACTCAACTACAACCAAAGCGATTGACTGTAGGGCATAAACTAACACTAATAACTTTTCCTACAATTAAAAGTCTGACCATGTCACTATTCCATTATCAAATATGAGTAATAGCTTGGAATGTACAAAAATATGGGTAATGGTTTATGTCATAAGGACCAAAATCTATCCCTTAAACTTCTCCTAATTACATCTTGTTGCTGTCAGAAGGCTAGGAAGAATGATGCACGGATACAATATCTCATGACAGATTTCTGGAAAGATTTTCAAAATAGGAGAACTGGAAGATGCGCAGTACGACAAAAAAATGATTTAGGCCTGTAACAGTTTTAAAAAATATTATTAAAAATTAATATAAGGTAATAATTTTTAAAATATTCCCTTTATTAATATTAAAAGGCAAACAACAATATTAATTTGTTACTACATATAAAAAAAGCCAATAAAATTAAAATAGATTGTAATAAAGTCTTATATGTGCAACATTTGAAATTATTGCTATAATTCTAGTTATCTATTTACTAAAGGGTATTTACTAATATTACATATTTATTTATATAGGTACTACTAATGTATATTTAACATATAAAATTTCTCTATTTATTAGTTAGTATTTAGAATATGTATAAGAAAATTAAATACCTATCAATTTTTATTTAGTAAAATTAAATCAAATGATATAATTGCTCTAAAATACACAAAAGTACTGTAATATATACACGTAACCCTAAATCGACCATTTATTTATTTTTTTGAAAAATTAAAAAATTGAATGACTGATAATAATAAAAGGGGAGAACAAAGTGTTTGGAGAGAAATTGTCTATCTTACGTCAAATAAGAACCAAAAGAAGCACCAACAGTTACCCAAAGAATACAAGGAATGACAATTTTCCAAAGGAGTGGAAAACACACATATACAACATTGTTTCAATAAAAGGGGGTAAAAAGCATTCCTAATAGATGATCACGTCTTCCTTATTTACCTAATTAAGGTTGGGCATTGAGAGAGGCTCCAAGGCCATCGTCCCCTCCACACTGCGATGTTCAATTAGCAATTTCAATCTTTCTTTAGTGACAATCAGCTTCCACTAGGGTTCTAGGTGCATTGCAACATTGATATGTGTACTAGACATAGACAAGCAACGATAAGTCTGATTTTGCTTTCCAAAGTTCTTTAAGTTTCTCCTTACCCTGTCTATTCTTCGTTTGTTGTCTTGAATTTGTTCTTTGTTATCTATTTTCTTTTTGTTGTCTTAAGTTTCTCCTTGCCTTTTCTATTCTCCTTTTGTTCCAAAGCTCTTAAGTTTCTCGTTATTTCGTTTCTCTTTGTCTGAAGTCAAAACAGTAGGGAGTTTGCATCTTTTGTGGTGTTAATAGATTGGGGTTTTGTTCACAGAGACTGGGGTAAGTGGGCTCCATTAATATTGGTTCTTTAGGTCAGAGCTCTCTTTGTCTTTATAACTTTCTCTCAATCAAACAAGTTCTGTAAATTTTCATTATCTGTAGTGAACTTTAGTTTTTTGGTATTTTCATATATTGAACCCTCTATCTTGTAAGCATTGGTAGTGGTTCTTTTGAGTTTCTATTGTTTATTATCTCTTTGTTTTAGCGTTAATGTTGGATTCAAGTTTCCATTCTATCGAATGATGGTCTATTGGAGTACTTCAATTACCTTTCATGCTTGTTACTGGGATGATAATGATTCATTTGTCCATGCTGTTAGATATTAGTGATTAAGGATGCTTGATGATATTTTGGGGCTCTTTCTTTATTGTATTTCTTTGTTTCCAACTTTGCAGATTAATTTACCCTTATCATACTTATTTGTCACGTTCTGGCTGTTATGATTGATTTCTGTTATAAAACCGAAACTAAAACTTAAGAGTATTTGGGAGAGGAGAATATAATTCTTCTTATGAATTGGTATCTCTTACATCAAGTTAACCCTTCTATTTATAGTACAAAATTTCTAATAAAATACTATCATGATAATAGAAGTGGCACATTAACAATTAAGTGGTGCATTTGGTGCACTAACAATTAAGTGGTGCATTTGGTGTACTAACAATTAAGTGGTGCATTTGGTGCACTAACAATTAAGTGGCACACCATATTATTTTTCTCTTTTATAACAATTTCTTAATACTACTTTAGATATTTGAACTAGTGAGTTTAGAAACTCAGCATTGTATTACTATAGGATATTTATGATTATAGTTATTACCTTTGGACTGACTATGAAATTGTAAAGCATGTGTTTGCTTAAAATAATGAAAAATATTAGTAAATGTTAATGTGGTCATTTGGATCAATAGAGCAGTTGGGCCTTCAATTTATACTTATTTTTAAGACCAATAAGATCTGTACTTGATTTTTTGTGTCTGTTGTTACTTGTCATGTTTAATGAAGTGCTCATCTTTGTTATTACAAGCTCTTTGTGTTATGCTATTGTACACACATTAATGTATTTGTATGATAGTGAAATTGATTTTATTTGTTTTTAGAGTTTTTATGAAATTTTCAATCATTCTACCTTTATGTGGATATCTTAGCCCATAAAACCTTCATAATAGTAAATGTATTATGGTTGTAGCTGAATGTTAGAGCCAACATTTAAACACTTAAAGAAGATTAGAGTTGTCAATTTCTTGTGCATACTTTATGAGCATTCAACTCTAAACTTATAGGTTTTACTGATCGCTCTCTAACACATTATTTTCAAAATCCAGTTGGTGATCTTAGATTTTGTTGACATCTTCTATTTAGTTTTCACCTGTCATTGCGGATTTTTCTATTTCATGTGATTTGAACTTTTTTTTATAGGTATTAATGCTATTAAATTTCAAATGAGATCTTGTTGACATATCTGCATCAAGTATTAACTATTTTGTAGGCATTGTTAAAATGTGTGTGTGTTTTTTTTAATCTTGATTGGTGTTCTATATTATGTTATTTCATCTTAAAGTCCTAAGCATGCAAAATATTTGAACTGTTTTTGTAGGCAATATTAGGGTAGATCATGCTGTTTTTGAGCAATGTGCTTCTATAGAAAATGTGGGTAATGAGAAGATATTGGAACAGAAGAAAGCAAATCCAGTAGCGCTGCTTCTCTCACCTGCCATGATGCTAAGGCACCTTTACTCCCTTCATTTGCTAATTGTTTAGAAAATGAGGTAAAATGGATGATTTTTTATGGCCAATATCGAATAAAGGATTTGTAGAATTTGGTTTTGTATTTCTTAACAATAAAAGCATGTAATTTCCTTTTGTATTTTGAATATATTAAATGTTGAATTTTATAAGTCCTTATGGACCATATATTATATATAAATGCATTTTTTGGTCGTTTATATTTGATAGTATGTACATAATTAAGACGTATATTAATATCTATATACTGCTTTTAATGTATATATGAATGCTGCTTATATAATGAGTATATAACAAGAGTTTGCTTTTATGTTAAATAATATTGGTAATGAAAGAACAAATTGTTGCCTAAAAAAATTCACTTTGTTGTGTTATCTATTTAACATTGTTGCCTAAAAAGAATTAGAGTGTTGCAATATGTATTTAACATTGTTATTATAGTTGGAAACTAATGTGTGGCCTTAGTCAAAACTTAAGCAACATTTTTTATTTTATTGCCTAATCAAAAATTTTTGTTACCTTATATTTATTGCAACGTCATTTTTTGTAACGATATGAATTATGTTACTTTAATAAAAAGGCAATAATAATTGTACTTATAGTTACACTTTTGTTTGTTGCCTAAAGTACTTTTTGTCGTAGTGGCGGGAATAAACGTCTGGACTTTGAGATTTTATTCATCTAAAATGTTTCTATTTAACTTCAATAACGATTATTCACAACTTTAGTTATGGAAACCTCGCTAGTTACTACTTCAATGCTTATGGCAAGTCCAGATCTTTTGTCCAATATTATAATGTCTTATTGTGTCTAATAAATTTCAGCCATTTATTTATGTGAGTTTCGCATAAGACCCGCATGGGTCTCACAAAATAAATGGCTGAGATTTTATGAGACAGAATAAGACAAAATAATATCGGACAAAAGATCTAGATTCGCTTATGAATACCTTTCCAAATAGTTAATGCGTCAAAGAACTGCCTAGTAAAGGATTACTGTGTCCGTAGGAGTGAGGACATTACAAATAGAGATGCATTTTTAGTAACACTACGTTCTCTCCAACGAAGACACGCATTCTGTGACCCTGATCAAATTTTACTCCACCTATCAGCGCTAAAAGCCGTACTCTTGCTTTTGGAGAAGCATATGAGACTACCATCTCAAAGTTACGATGGAAGTCATATCCTTCAAGGGTAGAAAGCAAACGTAAGTTATGGTCAGTTTTGGAAACCAACCATGATAAAATTATGGGCGTAACGAAAAAATATAATTTTATAGTTTCTTATTAGATCCTGATAATTGAATGACATAAAAAATTAAACTTGAATTATAAAATAAATTTTTTTACCTGATTTCATATTCTTATTATGCGTCCAGCCTCTAAGAGTATCTACAGAGTATTCATTAACTCTTTGAGAGGAATTAACAGGAGTGTTAGCTCCTTATGTTTATTCCTATTTATAAAAAAGAGTACCAAGGTTTTTAATTTATGGTAAATTAAATACATCAATTATAATTACAATCCAAGTCTAATTATAATTAATTTAATTTTAATAAAATCAAATATCTAATATTTAATTCTTAAAGTTGCCCAAACTTTAAAATTTAGTCCAACTTAGTTGAAATTGAATTTTCTCTTTTAAACTACTCTTTATATGTAACTCAATAAATTCTTAATATATTGACAATGATTATAAACTATAATTCTAATTATAAATTCTAATTTATAATTAGAATTAGGTAAATTAAAACTCCTTTTAATTTTTTTTAATTATTCAATTAAATAATTTATAATCATAGATTAAGAATGATATCTAGCAATATATCATAACCATCCAAAAATCATGAATGTTAAAGTGGTTTGACTTAACATGTCCATGCATAGTTATGATATATAATTTAATCATTTCGTCATTCAATATTCCAATTGGATAGAGTATAGATATAATGTGTATTCTTTTGTATCTAATCATGTTCGTTCTTGCTAATTAGTAATTGATTGATAATTGATATTTGAAAACATCTTTTTAAATGTCAATTCACTCTAGCTAGAAAATTCCTTAAATCATTATTAATCAAGAATAGTAAAACATTTTCTCTAATTACTTTGAGTGACGTATACTTTATTGAGTTACTCAACTATCTCTATATGGTTCATACTGCATTCAAGTATTATCAACAGAATTATTCTAGTTTCTCGGATAGTTCATAAGTAACATCAAAACACATTATTTCTCATATGAGATACCTTGGTAATATCAGATCTAATAACCAATTATACAATCATCATTATAAGGAAATCCACAGACATATAAGTAACATTTCATCTGAGATCCTCATAATCAAGTCAGTTCAATGAACTTATTATCTAATAAGTACTTACACATTAGTTTAAGTATCTTCATAATTTAATTTATGAAATCAATTATTATCTTTATAAGAAATAAATATAATATGTGCTAGTTTTATTATTTCATCAATATTTTGTCTTGATAAAATTACAATTAGGAACATAAGTGAATAAAAAAAGGATTTTTTTAGAGCAACCCCTAGGTTTTGATCCAAGCCCTGCAACTTTATTAGATAATATCTGGTTCGATAGGACCAAGAGTCAACTTTCCCGTATGAGCATATAAATGTAAATTGAATCTCATAATTATGATCTTATCATAATTTCAATTACACAGTAATTACTCTAGGGATTTTACCTTTAGTATTGAAATATCAAATGTAATTAACATAATACATAAAAATAAATAATGCCTTTTTTTTATTCAAAATAAATAATGCCTTTATTAATTAAATAATAACGTCATACATTAAAATTAAAATTAAGGAGGCTGAGAGTTTTTTAAATGGAAAGCTAGCAAGCAAGTAAAATGAACTGGAATAAAATTTAGAGGTAGATTTGGTTGACAAATACAAATACAGAAAGATCTTGAAAAGATCACAAGGCTTATCAAACACGCGAACTATTTCTCAAAACTTGGTAGTAAAATACAGAAATCTGTCATCAAAGCATCAAGCAAGTTTAGACATGAGTCGTGTCCGATCATCTTTTACCTTTTTTCTTGATTTTCTTTTATGACTTCTTCAAGAGAATGGGTTTCTAATATTGGGTTCGTAACGGGCGGTCCGCACAGCTTTGGGCCTAAATATTGGTGATGGAGGAAGCGCACACCAGGTATTTGTTTAATTGACTACAAAGAACGTCTCTTTTTAGATAAGGTTACGCGTTAACTGTTCTCATGTCCATGGAGTTGGGTGAGTAAGTTACAGGAAGCTTAATAAGTCTGGGATATGCATGGGGTGTTCGCTGCAAGGTTGGTTCTTATAGCGTTCTTTTGCATTGTTTCGATGTTCTTGCCTTTTGTAGTATTCTTCTGGCTTGCAAATTTGGATAAGTAAGTAAATAAACCGTGATAAACGGAAATGAGAAATCGTCAGGAGTGCGTCATTTTGTTTATTGTTCTGGTATTTGTGGACAATGGAAGCTTCAACTGGTGGTGAAACTCATCTTCCTGGCTTGTGTGGTTGTTAATTATCATTTTTGATCTTTAGAGTGGCAAGCGTGGTGGATTAAGTTGAGCATGATTGGAAGTTAATGCCAAAGCTAATACCAATCCTAGGAGCATTAGACGTATAGTTGTCTTAACGCTAGCCTTTTGTTAGTGGCCATTGTTCTTGAAAGGTGTAGTAATAGATGTAGTTGATTTGTGTTTTCTGTATATTTGTAATACAAGTGAAGAAACCTATTGACACCCATGAATGATAGGTGTATAAGGAAAGTATAACAAAGAGAATAATTACAGATTGCTAAAAACATGTGATTGTGCTTTTATTGTGCTCCTGATATTACTCTATGAAAACAGGTTTTATGACCATGGTTACATTTTGGATTGGTGGCATTGTGAGATGGAGAAACAACGTATTTTTTCTTATTTTTTAATTGAGAGAGAGAGACATTTGAGATGGTTGTTTTTCACCTGGTCTGTTGTGAAACCCCCATTGTGGTTCATGCCATTATTTGATCTATCTGATTACCATTAAGTGTGAAGCTCAAACATATGCATGCAGTGCACTAGAATGACTAAATTAATGTTTTTCCAGATGAATACCTGAATTTTCCATCATTAGAGGTTGGTTATAATGTCTAAAACCGAATATGGCAGCATCCATAAATGTTATTTTCTATGATTATGACCATGATATACCAAAATTTGGGATTTCCTCCAAGCAGTGTGGAAAATACCTTAACATGTACCAGCTACATGAAATGACTTTACTTGCTAAGCATAAATATAGGTGGGTTGATTGTTTTCAGGCTTGTACCTTCAGGTAAGGAATTATCTACGCTTTCTGTTCTTTCTGGTTAAACATTGGGTTAGGAAGTTTCATTTTGGTTCCAGTCAAACCCCATCTGCATTTCATTTCTGAGATGTATCAGGGGCACCTGGCCTTTAGGGGCTCATCTATGCATGCACAGTGTTAGCTTATACAGAGGACAGATTTTACAAACGGTCGACAAGATGCTGATTGTTAACTCTTAGTTAACATCTAATATTAAGAGTAATCTTCTGAATTATTCATCATGTCTAGTGATACTTTAGCATGATGAAATGCAATTAATTAGCAATTGGTTTAATGATTGAAAATTTTTATACATATGTAGCTACTTCCTTAAACAAAGTTACCATTATGTGTTCCCTAAAGCAGTTATTTTGTTTTGAGCAGATTATCCGTATCGATTAGAAAGGGTTAAGAAAACCTGCAATCTCCTCATTAGTTAATTATGGTTGGTTTCAGTATTTCTTTTACCCATTTACATTTTGGATCCCTTAAACAGGGTACTTTAAATAACAGAAGTTAGTGATCTTAGGAATATCGAAAGTGCTCATCTCTGTGTCATCTTGAGACAGTCAACACATTATGGTTTGGATTTTGTATAATTTAAGTTGGCAACATCGGACCTGATACCTAATATGTTCTTGGATGGCAAACTTCTTTTATTATGTGGCAAAACTAGTCAAATTATTATTGCCACTTCTCATAATTATTAATATGTGATGATAACTTTAGTTTTTAATACTGGGACTTTAGCAGGATTTTCATTGAACTGCATCAAGGTATTAAATTCTTCACTTGAAAGCTATTAATGGTTTCTCAAGTGACATGTTTAGCCGATGGCTTGGAATTCGGGCACAGGTTACAAGCCAATTCTGTTTGTCCATTGCATTCCAGCTCAAAGGAGGAAGGGGCATTACGTGCAACAACTTTCTTAGTGAACAACAGGGTTAGGGCAGGATCAAACAGTACAAAATCTCAAAAGCCTTTTTTTCAAACGCTCAAGTCTCTAACCAGATCAGGCAAGCTTGAAGAGGCTGTTCAGCTGATTGAATCCTTACCACCAAATTTGAGAAATACTGAGACATATTCCATTGTTCTACACGCATGTATCTCCCACAAATCATTGGAACATGGCCGAAGACTCTACTTGGAACTCCTTGCTAAAGATCAGCACAGTCAAAGGCTTCTTAAAGAAGCTACCTTAAAGTCCAAGCTTATCACTCTGTTTTCTGTTTGTGGTTATCTTGAGGAGGCAAGGAGCATTTTTGAGGATACCTTCAATAGTGAAAAAGTGCACGAGTCAGTATGGGTTGCAATGGCAATTGCGTATTCCAGGAATGGATGCCTCAAAGAGGCTCTATTTCTTTACACTGACATGTTGTGGCATCATGTGAAACCGGGTAATTTTGCATTTTCCTTAGCATTGAAAGCCTGTGCAGATTTGAACGAAATTGATATAGGTAGAGGAGTTCATGCACAGGTGATAAAATCTTATGAAGAACCCGATCAAGTGGTAAATAATGCTCTTTTGGCCTTATATGCAGATTGTGGGTGTTTTAATGAGGTTCTGCAGCTTTTTGGTAAATTGCCCGAGAGGAATGTTGTTTCTTGGAACTCATTAATTGCGAGCTTGATCAAACAAGATCAAGTTTTTGAGGCACTTAATCTATTCAGAAGGATGCAAAGAGAGAAAATGGGATTTAGTTGGGTTACTTTAACTTCAATTTTGGCAGTTTGTGCACGGTTGACAGCCCTGCACTTTGGGAAAGAGATACATGCCCAAATTGTCAACTCCTGTAGAAGGCCTGATATCTTATTGCTGAATTCGCTAATGGACATGTATGTGAAGTGTGGAGTGGTTCACTATGGTAGGATGCTGTTTAATAGGATGAGAAATAAAGACTTGACAACATGGAATACTATGTTGACTGGATATGCAATCAATGGATGTATGGATGAAGCAATGGAGCTGTTCAATGAAATGGTTTCTTCCAGTACGAGGCCTGATGATGTCACCTTTGTTGCATTGTTATCAGGTTGTAGCCATGGGGGGCTTACAGAAACTGGGCAGGCCTTTTTCCGTAAAATGGAGATGGATTTTGGTATCTCCCCTACTTTGGAACACTATGCCTGTTTAGTTGATATCTTAGGTAGAGCTGGAAAAATTGAGGAGGCACTGGAGGTAGTTAGAAACATGCCTATGAAACCTGGTGGTAGCATATGGGGATCATTGCTCAACTCGTGCCGTCTCCAAGGTGAGGTCTCTCTTGGAGAAGTTATTGCAAAGCGGTTGTTTGAGATTGAACCAAATAATGCTGGGAATTACGTGATACTCTCCAACATTTATGCCAAAGCAGGGATGTGGAACTCTGTCAATATGGTTAGAGAGATGATGCAAAGAAGAGGTATCAAGAAAGAAGTTGGATGTAGTTGGGTAAAAGTAAAGAACAAAGTTGAGACTTTTGTGGCTGGTGGGGGTACCGAGTTCCGTAAATCTGTGCAGTATAAGAAAATGTGGTTTCAATTGGCCGAAGCAATGGAAACTCATGGTTATGTGCCTGATACAAGTGTTGTGCTTCATGATACAGACGAAGCAATGAAATCAATATGGGTATGTGGGCATAGCGAGCGATTGGCTACTATGTATGCACTCATAAACAGTGGTGCAGGGATGCCCATCAGGATTACAAAGAATCTTCGTGTTTGTGCAGATTGTCACTCATGGATCAAGGTGGTTTCCCAAGTGACAGGAAGGACAGTTGTTTTAAGAGACACAACTCGCTTCCACCATTTCAAGGATGGTGAATGCTCCTGTAAGGATTACTGGTGAAAATATTACATTAGTTGCTTCATCGAAATCAATTGTACCACAGTAGTATATAGTATATGATTTTCTGACTAAACCCCTTGAGATTATAAAATAAACTCACTACTTTCAAAGTGAAACAGACAAAGCGTAACTTCCAAGGCTTTAACCAGGGAAGTAGGAGGGATATCTTACATTGTTACTTTTAGGCTTGCCGAGTGCCCAGAATAAAGTGGGTTTAAACATGATGTGCAAGTAGTCCGCTACAATTTTTGTTCATAGATTGAGGTATGGTGTTTTTTTTTTTTTTTTACTTGCACTCCACTCCACTCCACTCCACTCCTTTTGCATTTTGCTTTTAACTTTATTAGATTCAGGGGTAGTAACACGCCGGGTTAGTCCTGATCCCTCTAAGATTGGAGCTTGAGCCTTATTTTAAATCTTGTCAAAGATATTTTGAGCTGATAATTTTTTATTAAAATGATCAAATTTGAACTTGATCAAATTATCAAATTATCAAAGGCTCTAATTGGATTCGCGTCGTGATATTCATGCAACCTTGGAACATATATAGGTATCGCATTAATCATTTAAAAATATATAATTGTGACTAATTTAATTTAACCTATTATTAATACTAAAATTCAACTAAAGAATTAGAATCAATACACTATCAAAAATTTTAGGGATATACTTATACTCAATTGTTCATTTATTAATCGTTAAAAATTAGAACTATTTACCCTAGGGTTTATCACTCGATAGAATGAATCTTATTTTTATACAATTTTTAACTGATAAAATTTGAATACAATGTTTTATTAACATCTTTTTAACTAATTATATATTTAGCTTAGTTCAATTCTATAGACACATTTATATAGAATCATGATTTTGTAACGTGTTTATTTATAATGGTCAAAAAGGTAATAATATGATAGACTGATATTGAATTTATTTTATGAATATATTTACTTTTTTCAAATAAATGTAAAGCCAATAAATATAGTACATTGTATTATGAATCTTCTTTCAATATATTTATTTTATATTTATTGTAATTTAATATTTATTAAGCCAAAGCTCTGATACCAACTAAGACGGAAACCCCAAGAAAACAAGGTTCTTGAAACCCCCAAATCCTATTTAATCAAAACCTTAATTTTTCTATTCTAAGAACATGCTAGTTCAAACCCCAATTATACGAAATTGAGACCCAAACCTAACGAAAACAGAAGAATTAAACACGCTACAAGCGATTACCTTGATAAGTGATGCAATCCTTGAAGTAACAACAAGAAGAACATACCTTTCTTGAAGAGAATATCTATGAATTTCATTAATTAACTAATCTGATGTTTACAAGGATAAAATAAGGTATTATACTCTTGCCCACGTCCTAACCCTAAAAGGAATAGGTTA
>JAOTBA010000005.1:12169592-12182103 GCA_025629845.1 Erythroxylum squamatum | reverse complement strand
TATAACTCCTAAACTAGTTAGGATTAGGCTTGTTTTTAGCATTAAATGGGCTTGTAACCTATTCCTTTTAGGGTTAGGACGTGGGCAAGGGTATAATACCTTATTTTATCCTTGTAAACATCAGATTAGTTAATTAATGAAATTCAGAGATATTCTCTTCAAGAAAGGCGCGTTCTTTTTGTTGTTACTTCAAGGATTGCATCACTTATCAAAGTAATCACTTGTGGCATGTTCAATTCTTCTGTTTTCTTTGGGTTTGGGTCTCAATTTCATATAATTGGAGTTTGAACTAGCATGCCATTAGAATAGAAAGATTGGAGTTTTTATTCAATAGGATTAGGGAGTTTCAAGAACCTTGTTTTCTTGGAGTTTCCGTATTAGTTGGTATCAGAGCTTTGGCTTAATTCTATTGAACTCATACGTATCTTTCATTGTTTTCTTTGTTATTCCTTAGAAAAAAATCACAAAAAATAGGTTTTTCATTCAATAGGCTTAGGGGGTTTCAAGAACATTGTTTTCTTGAGGTTTCCATATCTTTAAATAATGAGCAAAATGATGAAGTCAAATTTGTCAAAGAAGCAAGATCAAGTAAGCAAGGAGAAATACTAAAAAGAAGCAAAAAGTTTGTGCCTACATGTTACTTTTGTGGTGTAAAGGGTCACATAAGGCCAAATTGTTACAAACTGCTGCAAATGTTATTCCATAATGCTCAAAACAGAAAGTTCCAACGTTCTTGGAAGAAATTTTAGCAAGAGAAGCCACCAATGGAGATTTGGGTTAGAAAGAACCAACCGGAAGCACTTATGGCTTTTAAATCAATGCGTGACACTTCTCACAATATATGATATTTTGACAGTAGGTGTTCACGGCATATGACATGTGAAAAAAGCTACTTGATGGATTATCAAAGTTGTATGGATGATCACGACACGTTTGGTGATGGGAAGAAAGCAACGGTAATTGGTAGAGGCATTCTTTGAATGGATGACCTACCACATTTTAAAAGCAGTCTAGATCCACATTTAGTTGTTTCTAGAAAAGAAACCAACCAGATAGAGGAACAGTTGGTTACATCTGAGGAAGAAACTAACCAAACATCTGATGTAGAAACAGGCTTGGCGGATAACGAAAACTCAAGGAAACGTGATTACAATAAGGATCTTCCATCACGAATCAAACGGGGTCATCCTATTGAGAATGTGATTGGTAAGATTAGTGCTTTACAACTTTGTAGTTTATTGAAGTAAGTAAAAAATAAAAGAAGTTCAAAGGAGTTAACATCTAGGTTTCTTAAGTCTTTAATTTATAGGTTTTCTAAGGTTCAGGTAATTGGTATGTGTTTGACTTTTTCTTTACTTGCTGAATAATAGATTTGATGTGAAAATGAGGCTCTGCTTGATGATTTGAGAATTATACCTTTGGATTTTGATTTACAGAGTTATGTCAAGAAAATGTTGATATTTGGATGGAGATCACTAAGAAGATTCGAGTTTTTTATGATTTGGGTTTTTCAAATTTTATCTTGGTTTCTCTCTACATCGTAGGCTATATAAGTTTGGGAAACATGCTTTCATATGGATTATATGAGGAGGAGATTGATTAAGTTTGATTATGATTCGTTGAATGCATTTTTAGGGTTTATGAATTTAATCATTCGTGTGCAGATGACTTTGATGTGAGCAATGATATGTTAGCTAATTTTTTAACTAGTAGTAAATTGTCATCTTGGCCTTCTATTATTGCACTATATGCTTATGGTTCTTCCACTGCATCTACTGCTAATTTTTATGCCTCCTTATTTCTGAGATTAATCGCATTAAAGGCATTCTTTGTTTTTAACATCATTTTGTCCCAAGGGGAAGAAACCTGGATGATTGCATAATTGTTTATTTGGGATTATTGTTTCTTTAGGTATTATCTACTTTTGTTGAACTTGATGTTAGTTGGAACTTGATGTTCGATTAAGGGAGAGTGCTCAATTATCTTATTGGGAAGGGGGGGGGGGGATCTTATATATGACAAATAATGTCAAAAAGGGAAAGATTGTTAATATATCTTATTAATTATTTTGAGCATTATTTGTAATTGGATATAGTTGGATATATTTGGAATATCATTATGATAGGTAATCTACCTTATGTGGGACTCTAGAAGATAAGATTACATGAAGGATAAAATGTTAGTGATGATAGGATTTATTTGTGATAAAATCATCATATCTTAATGAAGATAGTGTGCAAAATTTTTGGTGATTTTGGAGTTTTATTTGGCAACCTATTTTGGTAATTTGTATTATCTAAGTTAGCTAGATTTTTCGGTGATCTTATCTATCTTAGACAACTGTGTTTTCTCCATTGGTTGCATGAATTTTCTGGGGAGCCAAGTTATTGTTTTTGTGAGGGAAAAATAGAAAAAAATTAATCGATTTGTGCAGTTGTGTTTCTTTGTTTTTGTATGAGTAATTACATGTTCTATTGAGCTATTCTTGGCAGTTACGTTTCTGTATATATGAGTCAATAGTTGGACTATTGCTTAATCATTTTTGTGTGGGAAAACGTGTAGTAAATTTGATCAATTGGGCAGTTGTGTTTTGTGAAGTTTCGGTGATAAAACATATATTCATTTAATGAATTTTGTAGCTGTTGTGCATGGATTTCTTCAGTGATTAAATCGATAGTTCATAGCAGAATTTTTGGTGAATAATTTCTCATTCTCTCGGTTGATGAAGCTATATATTTAGGGGAGTGTTTTATCTCAAGTGTTTTTTTTTTTGCTTTGTCTTTATTGATTTAATCACTTGAGTTGTCTCATTCTCATCTTTATTATCAAATATTGTTGAGATAATTCTTTGTTGAGATTAGCATGAGATGATTGTATTATTAGGAGTGAAATACTTTTACAAGGTGTGAGCACGAGTGAATAATGTTAAGAGATAAGTGGTGTCATCTTGGTAAAACCTTGTGTAAAACTATTGTATTTCAGTGAAAGTGATTAAGTTGGGTGGAGATCTGCAGACGTAGGTCAGATGTGCTGCACCGTATTATCAAATTTCGATGGTTGATTTATTCGTTGCTTATTTAATATTTCTACTTGCGTTTTAATTCTAAAAGTTAACAATTGCTAACACAGATGCTTTCGTCGTAATTAGGTAAAAACAACTGTGGCAAAACTTATAAATTGCGGAACTACATCCTGGGGATTTTCAAGGTATAAGTTTTGAGCCTATCTCTCCTAGTTAGTATATCTCATCTGACATTGGGTTTGGGTTTCTGAGTACGCTGTAGTTTCGTGTTACGAGGCCTTAGTTTCTTACATCTTTGATTTGACTTTCTTGATTGCTAGGAACTGAAGTTTGGTTTTCTGGGGGAATAATAACTTGAGGTCTGAAAACTTTCCTGCTTTGGAAATTTCATCTTTACTCGTGAATGCGGTGCAAGCTCTGGTTTAAGAGCCAAGTATTCGCCGCCGGAAGATATCTGTCAAATTTTAAGAACCGTTTTGAGGGTGAAGTACGCATTGTTAAGAGTAAATAGGACTAAAATTTAATTTTATAAAAATTAAATAATCGTTTATAATTTTTTAATAATCGTTTATAATTTTTTAAAAAAATTATCTAACTCACTATTGGATATTAACCAATATCCTAAAACCAATAGAAATTAAATTTCTATTCACAACTTTTAGTGTAAATTATTCGCGAGACCACACTTAAAAGAGCAAACTTCGATTAGAGATTCTCCAAGAAAAAGTTGGTGTCCTTCAAGTACACATCTTCAACAATTTTGACATTTGGAAACATCTGGAGTAGGGAGGTGCTTAAGCGAGGCTTCACTTGAATTCTTAAAATGACACTCACAACAACAAACATGCATTTATCTTTGAAACAACTTTGTCTTAGTTGACATTACAGTTACACCGACGCCACAATCGACACAAGCCCCCAGCCAACACCCAAACATAGATCCACCTCCAAGCACCTGTTCCTTCATCACTGTCATCTTGCTTTATCCGCGTCAGCCACAAGAGTTACAGCTATATACTCCCTTTACTTGATGCTAATCTGTACAAGACATTTGACACCACTCCAAGGCCTAGATTCTTCAGTAATAGGCACACTATGATTTACTCTTGCTCATCAGTGTTGGTGTAATAGTCACAATTCCAATAAGAAATAGTGTAGCAATTGAGTTGAAGTCATAAAGATCCTTTATTGATTGCAGTTCTCCAAGTGCTATTCCAGCCTGCTCAACGAAGAGACAATCATTATACATGGATATCAGAAGTCAAAATCTTTATTCATGTCATTTGGAATACATTTGTCATGTATCAGCACAATCAAGTTCTCCTGGCGATTTACAGACTCGAAGCCTACCCCATTATTAATATCTTCGAGTTTGTAAAAACTACTAAAAAGACAAAGGATACTTAAAATGCTACCCTGAATAGGGAATGAACCACATATGACTAAACCTCATCCCTTCTCAACATGTTAAATGTTGGGAAAATCTCTCCTCTATTTCTTCTTATATACTTAAGACCTGAATCCAGTCTTACCCACGGCCTATTGCAGATTATTGCAAATTTCATTACTATGAAATCATAACCAGTCCAAATGTAAAATACCTTAACAGTGACATAAGCAGCTGGAATGAGGCCAATCAAGGTCGCCAAAAAGAATATATGATAAGGCACATCAACTATTGGTGAAGCAAGGTTTATGAATGTATTAGGCAAAGTAGGGGTTAGTCTCAAGAAAAGCATGTAGTTCAACAATCGTTCTCTTCTTCTGGCAACCTGACAGTGAAAGATAAGAAATTAGTCCCATTATGCCAATTAGTTACTAACAAACATAGACGAATTCAAGCTAACCTGTGCTTGGAGGAAATTCAATTTATCTGGCCAAAGACAGAAGACAAGAGGCCGTCCAATCACTTTTGACAGGAAATAGCAAGAAGAAGCACCAGCGGTGGCTGTGAACACTACCAAAGCTACACCTTTAAATACTCCAAAGAGTGCTCCAGCAAGAAGTGACATAAAAACCGTCCCTGGAATCATGAAAGTCTGCATGAATATGTAGACCACACAGTATCCCACCAACACTTGAGCAGTGTAGTCACTTGTGTAGCTCTCAAGGTGATCTCTACAAGAAATGCAACAAATTACATTTTCAATATAAGATGGAGTTTGTTAGGATCTTAGGAGAAGAGAGAGAGATTTATTCTAGAAGAAACAACAAGGGCAGGTAGTTATGCTGAGGTGTCAAAGTTGTTAGGGAACCGAATGTACCTGGGGAGGGGATTATTATGTACTGGGGGGAGCGAAGGGGAAGGTAGGCAGAATATTGGAGAGAAGATAGGACAGAAGGATTCACACCTTCTGAGGAGCAAATCTGCTCTGGTTAGAGAGGGAGGAGCAATTCTGCTCTGGTTAGGGAACAACACTATACTTCTATACTGTAGTGCCAAGCACATTATAGATATATAGAAATAATTTAGCAAAACTCTAGTATTCTAAGACTAGAGTCTTAACAGAGTTGTAGACAATTGTGGAATTTGAAGGGCTGCGGTGAATAACTTAAAAGAAGCTTAGGGTAACTACCCTGCCGGAGGGAAATATCCAAAAACTCAATATTTCCAACTCATTAATTTAACAAATATGTCAATAGCCCATTCTCTCAATCAGAAAAGGCATGAAGCACTATCACCATGCTAATCAATCATAGCCGAATATCAACCAACTTTATCAGACTGCTTCAAAACAGTACAAACAAACGTCAAAAATTATGCTACTGCTATTCTTCAGCTCTAAACGGTACCCATGCCTATCCTAAAGATGAGTTATACTACCAAAACCCAAATCATCCTCCATCCACTGCATTTATTAATCTGGCAAGCATCCGGTCAAGGCATAACTTATCATGCCACCCGAGGTCGCTAACATGAATCTTACTCTTGTATGTACCACCATCCTCAAATCTTATCATGCATTTACTATTATCAAAGCACCCTGCATCGAGCATTGTCTTTATTATTCACAAGAAATACAAGTTCTTGCCCAATTTCAAGTGACTAAAATTCAATCTTCCACTTGGAAAATCATGTCAAATTTTGACAACATAACCCAAACTTGCATGTCACATGGCAAGTTCCTAACTCAAGAAGCTTAATTGCTTAAAACAATTTGCCACTATAAGGCTTGAAGAATTATCTACTACATTGATAAGTTTTCCCACAATAAGAAAGCGGTATATCTTCAACCGGATTACCATGCAGAGCACTAGCCTTCTGTAATTTACAACTCTAAAACAAAATCATCCGAGTGTAGATGAAATAATAATTACAATTGAAGACACAATCTTCAATTTCAGAGAAAAAAGTTTTGGTTTCCTTCAGTCTATTAATTGGCATTGGCAAGGGCAAGAAAGGGGGAAAACCTCACTCACTTCGAAGATACGGATTCTGGGGAAAGAAATGTTGAAAAAAGAAAAGAATTTTCACCACCAATTGATTGTAGAAATAAACACGATGACACATATTCAGGTCTGTTTTCATACAAACACCCAAATTTTCAAATCAGTCGAACAATATGAAGGAATTCGAAGTAAAAGATCCAAACTTCCAAACAAGAGGAAGTAAAAGAAACAAACCTGAGTACTTGGAGATCTTCAACGTTACGAGGAAGCTTAAGGAAACTGTAATCTGAAGCAGGCATGGTGAGATAAACACCCAAAAGGCTCAGCACAAATCCCAACACAACCGTGGAAGCCACCGTGACCTGCCAAAAACTCAAAGGAAACCCAGATCCTACCTTGCTATTCACATTGACAACATTTACTTCTCCTTCTCTTTTTCCCATTATTGTTATTGTCATTGTAAAAATTGCCTTCTGTCGTCTTTTCTCTTTACCTTTGCCTACCTTCTTTTCCCCTTTTTCTTCCCTTTCTTATGCTTTGAGAGAAGGAGAAGGGGAGGGAGGGAGGGAGGAGGGAGGAAGGACAAACGTGAGCTTCTTTGCTTTTGGGTCACCTCTCCTTTCTCCTCCTGTCGTTTGTGGCTTGTCCGACAGAGATAGATATATGGCCAAAGAATATTCGGTGGTGAGAAATAAATTCCTGTAGGTGGAGATATTTGGAAAAAAAAAAAAAACTTTGAAAAGTAAGCCTTTCAGCAATTCCACAGTGACTTGGGGTTGATTAGTTAATAATTGCACGATTTAGGGTTTTGTCAAGATGTAAGCAATGTTTTAGATCGGATATTGAGCTGGTCGAAAGAAAGATTTAAGGTTTAAAAGTTCGACTAATAGTGAACCGCTACAAAATTGTTATATAATAAATAAGAAATAAAACTTATAAGAATAAGTAAAAATAAAACATTTTATTGAAATAAAAAATACACCAATGTCTATTATTATATAATGAACTAATAATAAATAAATATGAGTCTAATATAAAACTTAAAATATCAATAAAAATCAAATTTGTATTTATGAAGGACGTTGTGTCTCATTATTCCCAAAAAATCCAAATTCTCCAACGCTATTTAAAGACTCGTAAACTACGCTTTCATCCAAAATATTTGCATCGACTTCTTCTACTGTATTTAAATAAATTACAAATTAGTAATGTATGAAATTATTCTCAATTGTAAACTTTTAATACATTATATTTTCAACTTAAATATGATCAAAATAAGATATGAACTGATAATCAGTAGATATTCTAATTCATTCATTGTGACAAAAGCATTTTCTTTATAAATCTCCTTTTTAAGTTCATTATAATCAAAGATCAAGCAAGGGTTTTTCTTTTCTGAGCCAAAAATCAGTATGTTCAATACAATCAATATTAAATGGATAACACGTTCTCTTTTTACTAAGTGCTCTGAACACGTAATAGAGAAATTATAAACTCAATAATAAAAATAAAATTAATGAAATAAAAAAAACTATAAAATACATGTTCTTCATTCTTGTATTATAAGTAACATAAACAAGGTCATTAAGTCTTTGATGTTTCAAACGATTTCATTTCTTTGTATGAATACATTAAAAAATGCTCCAATTATGTTCACAACTTGATGTTGAATTGTTTATCTTAGTAATCTAATAGTAAGTTTTCTCAATGTTGGAGCACTGTCACCGAATAATCTCCACCACTTATCTATATTTTAAATTAATAGTTATAATAAATAAAAATATATATTATTAATAAGTAAAGAATGAATTAAAAGTATAAAACTTACATGACTGCATTTTTTTCATCATAAGTTCTCACTTTACTAATGACCTAGCAAAACTCTCTAAACTTTCACGATACAATTTAATTTCATTTATCGCTTGTTATTGCTCTTAAATAGAGAAAATAACTTTGCATTCAATCATATCAGACAGAACACCCATAATATTAATTGTACATGCGTCTTCACTACATAAGCAATAAAGATTGAGAAAATAAGCTACTAAGTGGGTCCTTTGAGTAAGATGCTTATCCCATCTTCGGTCAATAATATCAATGTACGACTTGTACAATTTCTACTTCCCTTTAAAAAGATCTATAATTGTTTTGTGAGCTTTATACATACCATCATATATATACCCTAAGGACGACTTCTCATCTGAGTCAACAATCCTCAACAACCTTATAAGTAGACCCACAATCTTCATAATAATCAAACAAGCATCCCAAAATTTATTATCTAAAATAATTGCACTAACTTCTTTTCCTTTTTCACTCTTTGATAACTTATAACTTGAAAAGTGTTTACCACTAAATTTTGAAGTAATTGCTTATGTTCACAAACCCTTTTTAAAGTAATAAATGTAGTTGCAATTGGTAGTAGCAAGTCGCACGATCTCAATCCATTCTTCTTGCTTTCTTAGCCATGAAAAAATGTGATATAATTATACACAAAAATTTTGATCTTACATGCTAGTGAAGCAAGAATAGAAATATGGTCCATACCAACAATATCTTTTAAAATAAAATTTATACAATGACAACACATGGAGTCCAATAAATATGTCTATACTTTGATTGTAATAAATACCCAGCTGATACATAATTAATTGCATTATTTGTAACAAAATGCATAACAGTCATTAGTCCAACCCATTTGACAATTTCAGATAATAATTTATATAAAGCATTATCACTTTTTACTATATCAGAAGCATCAACGAACTTGATAAAAGTTGTTCCAATATTACAATAAACCAAGAAATTAATCAAGGTTCTTTGTCTTTGATCAGTCCACCCATCTGCCATAATAGTGCATCCTATTGATTCCCAACTAGTATTTATCCACAATTAACTGGCATTCCTTTTTTAAATCTTGAAGCAAAGGCACAAGCAACTCATGATAAGAAGGTACCTTAAATCTTAGACCTATTGATGTTGTAACATCTATTGCCTTTTGAAAATATGGTGAATTTAAAGAATTTAAAGGAATGCATGAATGATAGAACCATCTAGCCCATACTCTTTTACATCGCAAAATTACATCCTTATTATCCAAAACACTTTTTAGACTAGGTTAAGAACTAGGAGTAGTTCTTGAAGAAAAGTAAGAATCTATATCAATAGTAGATTTCCCTTTTCCTTTATCTAGTACTTGTGGTGCTTCATCATTTCCGAATGATATATCATGAGCTCTTTATTTTCCCTTTTCTTTTTACTTGTTATTGTAAATATTTTCCAATCATATCACATACATCAAGTGGTACTTTTTTGCAAGATGCAATATTACTATTAACTCCAGCAAGATGTTATCTCATTCTATAAATTCCACCCCTTTAAATATTCTACCGCAAAACATACAGTTATATTAGATATTACCATCAGATGCTTGAGAAGAAGAAAAATAATTTCATGCTGGATTGGGCTTACCACAAGTAGATGATGAGATATTCATCGAATCTTTTTCTAATGATTCTATATTCTCCATTATGATTTAACATAAAAAGTATAAAAAAATTGGGCATACTAGGGTCAAGAAAAAAGTATCCTCCATAAAATAATTGTCATCATCAATAGACACAAACTTAAAATTGTTCTTTAGGAAACCCTTTTTCAACAATTTATAAACCTTATCTCATTGGCGAAGGTAAATTGTAAATATATAAAAGGATAGTCACAAGTATAAAATTGTTGTTTAGGATACCCTTTTTAACATACAGAACAAGAAGCTTATAGGTTTAGTTACAAAATTTCTCTTTATTTTTCTTTTACATAAACAAGTAACTACTTTAATATGTTTGATAATACATAATTCTCACTCTAGTTTCTATATTTTTGTTAATTTCAAGATCTTTCTTCTTCTAAGTATCATCTATTAGGCAATCAAATTCTTTTAATTGAAAACTTATGATGAGTTCATAGTTTTGCTAGGAAATTATTAAAAAGGCCCCTTTAAACACAAAAGACTAACATAAATCAATAATCACATACACAGTTGGTGAATGAAATCAAATCACATACATTTTTAAAAAACCAACAACAGAATGGTAAATGAAATCAAATCACATACATACACAGAAGACCAATAGCAAATTACACTCACTTATTAAACTTTGCTCCAGCAATTACTTGCACCCCTTCAAATAATCGAATGTTATCTTGCCAAAATATTGTAAGTGTAGTTTTCATTCAACATAGTATATATGACGCAACATCAAAGAAGACTAATTAATCAATAACTATAAATAAAGTAGAGATCTTTTATGGTTGGTACTCTTGTAGACAAGCTGCCTTATCCTTATCTATTATCTTTATACAAATAAGATTCTTAAAGAACACAACAGACTGAATAAAATTGAACTATATTAGAATATGTATTTCACTCCAAAACAACTCTCAAATTCCTTAACTTCAATAATAATGATCCAGTTATTTGAAGTCACAATTTTGAGGTAGCTTTGTTTGCACCGTTTAATCAACATCTCATTGTGTGTGTGTGTGTGTGTGTGAGAGAGAGAGAGAGAGAGAGAGAGGCACAATATGAATTATGAGAAAATTCTGTCCATCTCTGCCTGAAACATATTAACTCATTATAGAGAAAATTATGTATACCAACTAGCGTTCAAAGAATAATCTCAATCCTTGCTCATTCCAAATGGGACATAGGATTGTTTCAAATGGGGAGCTGGATCTTCACATAATTAATCACATGTCTAGTTCTAGAAGTCATTTTCATAGATTTTAAGACTCTTTTGTTGAGTTCCAAAAGAAATCTTAAGGATTGCAGGAGCCAAATTCATTAGGTCTGTTTTTCATGAATGACTGATATAAACTTCACTTACAACGTCAAAAGGAGTGGAGCTTGTCCAATTCCTTCTTACTTCTGCAAAACAAGTTGGCAATCTGCTTAAGCAGTCTGAACTTGCAAGCATATTGCTTAACCAATGTGATGACTTGTGTTCCCACACTAGAATTTTTAATGAAGAAACAAAACAGAATTTTATCTAAAAAGGGAAAAAAAAGGTGAAAAAGTTGTAAAGAATCAAACCTCTCAAAGATTTTGGCTTTGTAGATGATATATGTCAGAATGTGCCAGACTCATGTTGTATACTACTTGCAGTTCATCCCTATAAAAGGAACAAGCTTTGATTTCAACAACTTCACAACATGAATAGATAACTAGCTCTTTGAACCCACACTATCAATAATACCTAAATCATAAAACCAAAGATTCATATATTACTGCAACAAGTTCAGGCCTCAGATACAAAAAAGAATTAACAATACCCTTAAAAGAAATCAAAGGCAAAACCAAACATAGACAAGAAAGATGGAGAAGAGAAGATGGAAGTGATGAGATCTATGAGACAATATGGCAAAGAGAAGAGAGTAGCTGCGAGTATAGAGAGTTTCAAATTTTAAAATATGAAGTTTAGGTATATCCATCTACAAATTGGTTCGACTGATTCATTGAAAATCAACCAGTTTCTTAATAAACTGGCTGGTTTTTATATATAAAGGTTATTGAATGAAATAGAATTAGACAATTGCTCGGTTTGTATTATTTTTAGTCTAACTGGTTGGTCTGGCTCGATTTTTAAAACCTTAGTTAAGACAAGAAAAGAGAATTACCTGTACATCAATGATTTATCTGACCATTTTTAGGGGGGGTTAGAATATTCTCTATAGTTGATTTGAGGTAAAGTCATCATAAGGTGAAGATCTAGCAGAGGATATAATAAAGTCAAAATTTAGGGCAATTTATGGATATTACAAGTCTTTAGTGATGCCACTCGAGTTGACTAATATCTCTATCTTTTTGATGGATTTAATGCATATGGTACTAAACTCCTATTTGGATCAATTTGTAATCATGTTAATTGATGATGTAGCACCCCCTTACCATAGAATACCCACCGGGATGCCCGTAGGTTATTCCGGTACATATCCTATGATAAGAGACCACTACTGACAACCACCCCTAAAACTCCTCATGGCATCACAATCATCAAACAATAATAAGAAATTGATAACTTTGTAAAAGCAAACGATATTCCA
>JAOTBA010000005.1:12113660-12126441 GCA_025629845.1 Erythroxylum squamatum | reverse complement strand
TTGGCTGCCTGCGATTGTTACATCACGGGTCAGGAGGGATTGTTTTCTTCTTTCAGTTTTTAAGTCATGGCACATTTATATGTGAAACATTTGCCTTTCAAAATGGATTGCATTTACATATTTGTTGAGGGAAGCTGACGGGAAGTATAGCAACTTCCTAACTCGTAAAGTCATTTAAAATTTTTTAATGTAAATGACTTTAAATTTTTTTAATGTAAATGACTTTACGAGTTATATTGGTTTAATATAACTCGTAAAGTCATTTACATTAAAAAATTTTAATATCAAATTTTTTTAAAAAAATTAAAAGTTAAAATATTTTAATATTAAATTTTAAAATTCAGGTAATATTATCGATAAAGTTTACAAGGTACAACTCACCATGACCACTTAAAAACTTTTATGACTGGGTCGGGTCACCGGGTCATTTCCTTTACCTATTGCTTAGTCTTAAGGTGTTTTTAAGTCATCTACTTAAAAGCCGACCTCCTCTCTTCTTTCTGTGTGTGTCTGTGTGTATTAGCATCCATTAACGGGGGCGGTGGCACACTCCTGGTTGAAAGCACCACTTTAAACACCTTCAAAGATTCTTAAGCAATACCCTGTCTCAGAATTGAAGGTAGCTTTAGTTTCAAGAACAGGAGTTTGGTCTGATGTTTTATTTATTTTCAACTTATTAATTGGTCCTCAACACCGCAGTTTTTTCAGCCAATTGGGGTATCGGAAAGTACAAGTCTTGCTGCTACTTTGAATGGTTTTACCGAAGCTCCAATTGTTACACAGCCTTTTGGAATGCAGCTTCTAGTTAATTATTTTGTAACACCTCAGTCTGACTATTAATGGGCATTCAGTTGGATTCAAAAATATGCTTGTTTCATCGTGTCCTTGTTCAGGCAAAAAGTAGACTTTTTAAGAGGCACCTTAATGCTTTAGCTGCGGTGTTGCAGCTGGAAGACTACGTGCTACATTATAATCCTGCGGTGGATCACAGAACAGGATTAGGTAATGAATGCTCTGTCCCAAAAAGGAGGTTTAGTGGTAGGAAACGTTGTAAATTGTTT
This sequence comes from Erythroxylum squamatum, assembly GCA_025629845.1. Taxonomy (NCBI): domain Eukaryota; kingdom Viridiplantae; phylum Streptophyta; class Magnoliopsida; order Malpighiales; family Erythroxylaceae; genus Erythroxylum; species Erythroxylum squamatum. Next base: position 12,125,380 of record JAOTBA010000005.1, on the reverse strand, counting down.
CCATTTGTTGTGCGGGTGTTGAAGACTTTGGATTGGCGGGCTGTCAGGAAACTAAAGTTCTCCAACGCTGCAGCTCTTCATGGGTTTTCTCATTCAATTGATGCATTTATAATCATGGTTCGTGCTTTTTCCTTGGCAGAGATGAATATGGAAGTATATACTTTACTTAACGATGTTATTATGTACTTTAAAGAAGTTAACTTGGATTCCAAAAGTTTATTCTCAGCTTTATTGGATTCGGCTGCACCTGTGAAAAAGCCGGGAATTGTATTTGATGAACTTATAAAAGTTTTCTCTGCAAATAAATTGCTTGACAATGCCACATATGTGTATATACAGTTGAGGAGTATGGGTCTTGTGCCTAGTATAACTTCATGCAATTTCTTGCTAAAGTGCTTGGTTGAAGCAAACAATTTGGCATTTGTCAGAGCTTTGTTTGAAGAACTTAGGAACTCCGGGCCATCACCTAATGTTTACACCTATACAATAATGATAAGTTTTTATTGTAAAGGACATTTTGATCAGAATATAGACGTGATACAGTTAAATGAGCTCATACAAGAAATGGAGAGAAATGGGGAAAATCCAAGTGTAGTAACGTATACTGCATATATTGATGGTCTTTGTAGAGTTGGTTTTGTTGAACTTGCCTTGGAATTTATTAGGAATTTGAGAAGACACCAAAATCTCAATAGTTATTGTTATAATGCTGTCATATATGGGTTTTGCCAGAGAGGAAAATTGGATGAGGCTTCTGAAATTTTCAAAGAAATGAGAAGCCATGGAATATTACCGGATGTTTATAGCTACAGTATTTTGATTGATGGATTTTGCAGGCAGGGACATATTGAAAATGGTCTTGATCTTATAGAAGAAATGAAACTGCAAAATATAAGCCCATCCCTTGTCAGTTACAGCCCACTCTTTGATGCTCTGTGCAAAAGAGGACTGATGGACATTTCCTTAGAGATGTTCTATAATCTTGGTGCTGTTGGATACAAATATGACTTAGTTTCATTTAATATCTTGATTGGGGGGTTTTGCATGTGGGGTGATATGGAATCTGCCACTAAACTTGTAGAGGAGATGACAAAGCATGATTTAGTTCCAAATTCCGCTAGCTTTCACAAGCTGATTCGTGGTTTCTGTAAAATGGGGCTCTTGGATGAAGCATTGGAAGTTTTTAACCTCATGCTACAAGTCGGTGTCCTGCCAAGTATTATAACTTGTAATGTCATTGCTGATGAGTATTGCAGAGAAGGGTACTTGGACGAAGCTTTGAAATTTATTAACGTAATTCAAGAGCATGGCATCACTCCCAACTCATTTACATATAATTTTCTTCTTAAGTGGTTGTGCAAAGAACAAAAAACAGAGAAAGCATTAGAGATTTTGCCTATGATGTTTAAGAAGAATGTTTGTCCCGGTGTTGTTCATTACAGTACACTTATGGATGGATTTGCTAAACAGGCAAACCCACGGAAGGCCTTTAGAGTGTATGCAAGAATGCTAAAACTTGGGTTAACACCAAGTACTGTAACTTATACTATCCTCATCAAAATATTTTCCCAAAAAAACAAAATGTATGAAGCCTATAATTTGCTGATGGAGATGACTAAAAACGGTTTGATCCCAGACACAGTTACATACGCATCAATAATTGATGGGTTTTGCAAAATTGGAGACATGAAAAATGCTTGGTTGTTACATAAGGAAATGTTGCGTAGAGGTCAGTCACCAAATGTTGTTACTTATACATGTCTAGCTGATGGCTTTTGCAAGTTACAGCGCATGGATATGGCAAGCCTTTTGATTGATGAGATGAAGAGGAATAATGTCGCACCTGACGTGGTGACCTATACGGCACTGATTACTGGGTATCAAAGAATTGGAAGAATCGATCGAGCCCATGATGTATTTCAGGAAATGAAGCAGAAGGGCATTTCGGCAGATGCTAGATGCAGCACATGTTTTCATGGTAATAATGAGGTTTCGTATGGTTAAGTGGTTGAGAAGACAGTATACAAGGAACTATTGGTAAATCACTAATCACTCTTTCTATATGCTCTGTTCATGAGTATCAGTCTCTAATATGTATAGGTTTTGTGTCAACTAATTTTTTTGTTTTTATTTCAAGTAGATATCTGTTTGAGCTCAAAACTGAACTCTGTTTGGACAACTTTCTTTCTTTTTTTTCTGCACATGTTGGATTGTTTTGGAATTTAATTTATAAACTTACAAATTACTAAGAAAAAAAATGAATACTATTTTGAAGCTTTATCTGATCAATTGTTGATCCTAGTTGACTATTTTTCCTGCATTTTTTCATCCTTTAACTTTTCTAGTTTTTCTCAGTGGAGTCCATTTATGAAGATGATGCATTATTCTTGGCAGATTATGGGCCTAGTATTTTACTAGGTTGTTGCATAAGCATAGAACTCTGAAGCTTGCTTCGATGTTGAAAAATAGTCAACAATTCAATATTGTTTTCTTCTTTGCAGATTCACTTGAAGCTCCTGGTGCATTTACGATTAAATGCAAAGCTAGTTTTCCTGCAGTTTATCATGGATGTGAGTTTGGCATGTCTCTGATGTTGATTTTGATGCTATGAAGAACTCATTGACTTGACTTTTGAACCTTTTTGCCATATGAGATTCATACATGTTAGTAAGAAAGGAAGCAGTTATATGACAAGTCCATAGATGGTCTTAGGTGATAATATCTTGGCCAAAACTCAAGAATCTCATCCTAGAAACTTGCCACGCTTGAGATTGGTAGGGAGAGGTGAAGGGTGGGAGAGGCCTCCTTCTCCTATTTCAGAACATGTGGTGCAACACGTGTTATATGGGCCCATATATACAAGTAACATGATTTCCTTGAGTTTTGACATTACTTGTTTCCTTGATTCCAATCAAGTTTGTATGGAGTGAAGGCTGAACTAACGGGTCATTTTCCAGTCCTATACTTAGCTGAGATGAAATAGCTCGTGTAATTGAGCCCTCAACACTTAGTTCATCTAAAACATGAATAACCCTTCTCCGGTGTTGAAGAATTTCCTTGGTACACCTGACATAGAAGTAAGGTCACCTATTTCCTTGTAATCTGAAGTGGCTTGACTCTATACGCTTAAATTTGTTTATGGCTTCTTTTGTGATTGATTACTGGTTTTGGTTATTGTTCAGGGAAGAAATAAAGATTCTTTATCCCAGTTCTTTGGATGGGATTTAGCTTGTTGTCCTTTTGAACAAGGTCTAGTTCCAAACTTATCATCCTTTGTTGCAACTACATTGATTCAAATTTTGTTCAAGATATTTGTTAATATGCGCTGAGCGCACGTGACACCGTTCAAAAATTGAGTTAGGTTGATGGTTCCTTGGATTAGTGGTTTTTTTTTTTTGGGTAAATAGATTTTAATTGATTGGAGTCTTACAGGTTCTTTTATCGTATTGAAAAAGATTTAGATATTGATGCACACTTGTTTGAACTTGCATTGGCTTTAGTTCTGGAAACTGATTTAGATACTGATTCACACTTATATAACTTGCATTGGCTTTAGTTCTGGAAAGTCAAGAGACAAGGTTTTTCATTTCTAGTGCAAAATTCTAGAAGCACTTACATTTTGGAGAAACTGCATATTTATTCTATTTCTGCTGTGCTTTTCTACGTTGCAGTCACAGATGTTGAATTGTTTTTGTCAAAATGTTACAATCAATTGCAAGAAGAAAATGGGAGACAGCTAGATGCTGTAAAGAAGAGATTCATATAATCTACCTTGAAGAAAAATGTTGCAGCTTGTGACAAAAGTCTAAAGGCTGGTAATAAGTGAGACACTATCATGGACAAGATGATAATGCCACAAACCCCAAGTCAACGATCAGTTGGTCAGATGCGACCTGCAGTTTCTCATAGAACCAGCAGTTTCAGGCAAGCGGAGCTCATATATGTGTAGTGGTTCTTATACAATTATATTTACTAAAGGAAATGACTAATAGCATCTCTATGTTCATTTCTTTATTACAATTTCACTTTAATGTCAGATTACATTTCCAAATTCACAAGCTTAGTTGCTGTTTCAAATAATGAAATCTTATTTTGACAACGTCTTGGTGAATCAACTTAAGATTAAATAAACTTCTTCTGATCAATCACAAAATATCATCGATTAATTATAAAAAAATTTCAAATTTTGCTTAATTTTGTAATTATAATTTGAATTCTTTTTACAATAAAATGCTCAAATTTTTAATTTTTTTCAATTCTAACCTAAATTTTGAAAAGTGACAATAAAATATTCAAATTTTAATTTTTTCAATTCTAGTCCAAACTTTAAAAAGTAATAATAAAATGTTTAAACTTTTAATTTTTTTAAATTATAGTTCGATGTTAATGTCTATATTAAGTTTGCTGATGTGGCTTGTTACGTATTCTAGAAACCCTAGCTATTATTACATATTAGTCAAAATTAACACAACAAATAAAGATTAATGAAACGACGTTGTTGATAAAAATGGAATCCTTAAATTAGTTTACGCAACTTTAGTCTTTCATTATCTGTTTGTTTTTTTGACGCCCTCAACCATTTATTTTTTGTTTGTTCTTTCAACGCCCTAAACTACTCTCCAATCGCAACATACTACACCAACAAGTTTTTCATTTTCTGTTCGTTTTTTCGATGCCCTCGACATGACAATGTTGACTGTTCCAATAAATAAATATAGGGAGTCTCACCTATTTGAATTTAAATTAGATAAGAGTTTTGATTAAGAAATAAGGTCTTGTTATTACTAATGTCACAATTTTAAAAAAAGAATATTAAAAATTAATGTTGCATCATTATCCGTTACAAACTTTGGCAAATTTCTTAATTCGTCAAATTTCATAAATTATTTATATTGATTTAACCCCCAAGATTCAATAAGCTTTAAATCCAAAAATAAAATTTACTCTCAATTCGTAAATCAGAAAATCTAAAAATTCCATTGGAAATCCACTTCCAATGGATTTTAATAGAGAAATAGAAGATTTTTATTGTAGACTTGTCATAAAATTCCTACGAAGTTTTTAAATTATATGAAATTGTTGGTGAAAATTTTGAAACTATAAAGAAGGTTAGTGTCTTTACTTGAAAAAAAAACATACTTTTAGAGAGTAATGAAAATTTAGAGTCACATTCAAAATTCATATGCAAATTTAGAATTTTGTCAATTAGGATTTGGGCATCTTTAATTTGGAAGTTGGTGTTTAATAAGTATGGGGTTTAAATCAGCTCAGTGTTTGGATAATTTAAGATTGACAAATTAAGGTTTTGTCATAAATATTGGATATTTTTAAGGATTTGCAGTTATACAAATTAAAATTTGATCACAACTCGCTAATAGAATGACTATTTAACATTAATTTAATAGGTTTTATATAAGACACCCATCACAGTAATAATAAGGGTCTTATTGCGTAATTGATAATTTTGTTTAATTTAGATAATGAATATACTATTGTGAAATATAATAAATATGATAATTAATTAATGATTTATTTTTAAAAATTTTATAATGTTCTTGAAGATTAAAAAAAGGTCATTTCAAACCTAGCACTTATACCAAATTTTAATACAAACCCTAATCTTTAATAGTAGTTTTCAATGTCAAATTAGTATAATTCCAAACTATTATTAATGTTCTACTGATTTGAATTGAAGTGAACACCCCAAGATCTTGTTTCGTGACCAATAATGAAAGAATCATAATAAAAAATAGGAATAGGAATGAAAAGCGAGGACCGAGGTATGAATGAAATTACTAATTATGCGTGTTTGGTATGTAAGCACTAGAAATAAGATTATAGAAGTTAATAATTATACAGATGAAAACAATGTTAGCAATAATAGAGCGAGCAATGTGAGAGAGCGAGTAAGAGCAGTAGAGCGCCCATTACTTTGCAAATCACCGGTGAGTTTGTGACCCCCTCATCTATGGCTTTTTCTTCTTCTTCTCTCCCATCTCCTTCTTGTATACCCTTAGCCCGATCCCCATCTCCAAAAATCCCCCTTTTGACCCTTTCGACAATCCCTAACTCTGAAAACATTGACCCAAATTGCCCCAATATTCCTTCTGTTAAAATACCTATAGGATCGCAAAAGTTGTCTGAAGCACCTACTGACCCAGAGATTCTTTTAACCAACCAAGACCAAAAATCACTTAAAGCTCTTCCCAAAACCTGGAAATCTGTTGCTGCTGATGGTATGGAGGAGGCCTCTAACGTCAAGGCTTTAACCTACTACCCTCTGGAAATCAAGGAGGATCAAATTTTTGTCATCCCGCCGCCAGAGTTAGCACAGAAAGGAGCAAAGAAGTTTCGGCATGCCCTAATAGGCTTCTTCATTGGTAAGCCCCCTGCCTTCCCAGTAGTCCAGAGAGCCCTATCCAAGGCTTGGTTAGCTTGTGGATTAACTGAAATATTAGTGACTAGCCTAAATAAATTTCTGTTCAAGTTTGATTCTAAATGTGGGCTGAATGGGGTATTGGAAAAGGGACCCTGGCATATCCAAGGGAAGCCCTTGTTCTTACGAAAATGAAGCTTGAATGCGGGGGAGCGGGAAGATGTTCGAAATGCCCCTGTCTGGATAAAATTTCATAACATCCCTATGAGTATTGAAATAATGACGGGTTGGGTAGGATTGCTAGTGCAGTGAGACATCCTTTGCTGATAGATTCTCACACAGCAAAAATATCCAGAATATTATATGCTAGAATATGTGTAGAACTAGATCTGGAAAAGAATTGGCCTTTGTCATTTCAGTCGGCAACTTATGATGATGAGGGAAAGATGACATTTAAAGAGATTGCAATAGAATGTGAATGGAAACCTGAGAAGGTAGCTCCGAAAAAGGAATGGCAACCAACTGGTCGTATGTTTGAAACTGGGACTCAAGCTGAATTGGAAAAGGATAATAATTATAAACCTTCAAGTGGAAACCAACAGATGGAAAGTGGCCAGGAGCAAAGCCCTGAAAAGGTACAAACTAGTCCTAAGGAAAGTAGATTAGCTGGAATCCCAATTGAGCAGAGTAAAGCCAAGGAAGTGCAGCAGAAGCAGGATGATCCTAAAGTAAACCTGGAAGATGCTGACTGTCCTAGTATGAGCAAATCAGGTAATTCTATTGCCTCTCCTAAATCTGATGTGGTTCCTAGTATTTCAAATGAAGCTCAGAGCTCAGGTTTGATGGAAGGGGCAGAGGAGGACTTTTCCATCAGGAGAGGTAGGAAATCTAGAAGGAAACAAAAATAGTATTGTTGTCTTAGTGTCTTCAGTAATGGATCTAGGTTTTTGGAATAATAGAGGTATTAATAACCATAAAAAACAGCTAGCTATGAATCATTCCTTAAGATGCTATCAGTTTTTTTTGTGTGTTTGATAGAATCTAGGATTAAGTCTCTTTTCCTTTTGAATAATATTTGCTCTACTATGTTTCCTAGATGGCATTTTTGTAGTAATTTAGACCAAGCTTCTTGTACCAGGTTAGTGGTAATTTGGAATCCCAATCGTTATGTGTGCACTCCTATTATTACCATTGACCAATTAATCCTTTTGGAAGTGTCTCCTGTGAATTGTGATTCAGTTTTCTTTGTTACTTGTGTTTATGGCTCTAATAACCTCAATCATAGCAAAAATCTTTGGGCTAACCTTTCAAACATCAAACTTATTGTTGAGAACCAACCATGGATTTTGGTTGGTGACTTTAACACCATTCTGTTTTCTCACGAAGCTGATCCCCTTAGCTCCTCGGCTATAAGTGGAATGAGAGATTTTAGGAAGTGTGTAGAAGATTGTGGTGTGTTTGATATTAACTCTAGTGGTCCTACTTTTACTTGATCTAATAAGCAATCTGGTGATCTACACATTGCTAGAAAACTAGATAGAGCTCCTATAAACTCGAAGTGGGGTTATCAATTTCCTAGATCCTTTGCAGAGATCCTTAACCCTAATATTTCAGATCACTCTCCTATAGTGATAAGGTCTGGTGCTTTCCTTAAAAGAAGATCTTTACCTTTCAGATTTTCAAACTTCCTAGTCTCTCAATCTGACTTCCTTCAGATAGTAGAAGAGGCATGAAACACTCCAATCTGAGGGGCCCCTATGTTATGTGTTGTGTTAAAGCTTAAACTAGTAAAAATTGTTATCAAATCCCTAAATTCAGTTTAGGTAGGTGATATCAATGACAGAGTTGAGTCTTGTCAAGTTAAATTGAATAACAACCAAGACCAAATGAGGATTTTTCCTAATAGGACTCAATTTGTTACCGAAGAGCATAAGGCTATGACCAATCTGTTTAATGCTTTAAATGATCAAGAGTCCTTCTACAAACAAGCTTCCCGCATTAAATGGCTTAGGAAGGGGGATAGGAACACTAGGTTCTTCCACAATTCCATCTTGTCGAATAGGAACAGAAATACTATCCACTCCTTACTGGTGAGAAATGGCCAAAGGATTACTGACCTAGAAGAAATCCAAAAAACCTTTATGAATTTCTTCCAAAGCTCTCTTGGTAAAAAGAAAGACCTAACTTCTGCAATGGAATATGTGACACCTCTTTTTCCCCACCCAATTCCTGAGAACCTTAGAAACAATCTTGTAGCTGAAGTTACATCTCAGGAGATTAGAGAAGTTTTCTTTTTTTTCAATCCGAATAAGGTCCCTGGCCCGGATGGGTTCAATGGTTTTTTCTTTAAACATATTTGGCCTATTATAGGAAATGAGATCACAAGGGCAATTCAATACTTTTTCCAACATGGGAAGCTCCTCAAAGAGCTTAATTCAACCTTTATTTCTCTTGTTCCAAAGAAGAACCAACCTTCCACTGTATTGGACTATAGATCTATTTCTTGTTGTAACATGATTTATAAGGTGATCAAAAGAATCATGTCTAATAGACTTCGATAGATTTTGCCTCTCATCATTAGTCCAAACTAAAGTGCTTTCATTAAAAATCGTCGTATAGGGGACAACATTCTCTTAGCTCAAGAAATTTTCAAGAATTATCACCTTTCTAATAGTCATAAGAGATGTGCTTTTAAAATAGACTTGAAAAAAACTTATGATTCTATTCAGTGGGATTTTCTCCTCAAGGTACTCCTAGCTGTAGGACTCCCTCCTATGTTTATTAAGTGGATTGAAGAGTGTCTAACCTCTCCTTCATACTCTATCCTTATTAATGAGACTCCTACAAATTTTTTTATGGGAAATCAGGATTAAGACAAGGTGATCCTCTCTCTCCGTACCTATTTATTATCTGTATAGAGGTCATTTTCTAGGAGTCTGAATGATTTGATAGCAGGAAATCCTACTATTAAATTCCACTGGAGATGCAAACCTCTCAAACTTTCCCATCTTTTGTTTGCTGATGACTTGTTAATATTTTGTCATGCTGATTTGACCTCGGTGACTACCTTGTTTAATTGCTTGAACACTTTCTCTAAATTCTCTGGTTTGGGAATGAATATTAACAAGAGTCAGTTCTTCTTATCTCCTGATATGAATCATTGGGCCATTCAATTGGAACACTTTCGGGTCTTAAAAGAGGTCAGTTCCCTATGAAATATCTAGGTGTGCCTCTCTTAACTGGAAGATTGACTAGGAGAGACTGTATCCCTTTGTTGGAAAAAATTGACTCTAGAGTTAACAAATGGACTAATAAGGCATTGTCCTATACTGGTAGGCTCCAGTTGGTAAATTCTGTTCTATCTACCTTTCAGGTATATTGGGTTAGCCATTTCATTCTTCCTACTTCTATTATTAAAGAAATTGAGTCTAAACTTAAGAACTTCTTGTGGTCTGGAAAGATTGTGTCTAAAACTCATGCCAAGGTAAAGTGGTATGATCTTTGTAAACCTAAAAAGGAGGGTGGTCTGGGGATTAAACACTTATCCACTTGGAATAATGTATTGTTAGGTAAAAGGATCTAGGTCCTCTTTAATGGTAGGGAAACTTGTGGGTTAAATAGGTGCACATCATTATTCTTAAAAGAAATAACTTCTGGGGTGCCTAACCAACTAGCAATAGCTCTTGGAGCTGGAGGAAACTCATTCAGGTTAGGAATATTATTGGGAACCATTTCGGATTTAGGATAGGGAATGGTGTTTCAACTTTCTTATGGCAGGACCCGTGGCATCTAGAGGAGTACTAAAGGATCTCTCAACCCCAAGAATTATCAATGATTCAAAACTCCCAATGAATGCAAATGTAGCTAAAGTTATTAATGACAATGTCTGGAACTGGCAAGATGCCACAATTGAGGCCATTCGTATGCTAGAGTCATTAACATATCAACCTGATGAGACTTAGCTGGATAGGCTAGAATGGATTACCAGCCTCACTAAAACTTACACTAACACTTCAGCGTACACTTTGATGAGACCTTCCTATCCGAGAGTACCTTGGTGTAAATTGGCGTGTACAAACCCAAGGTATGCCTTTATCTTATGGTTAGCTTTCCTTAATAAGCTACAAACAAGAGATCAACTACTTTATACCTTTGTCCCTAACCATTGTTCACTCTGCTCTTCGGACAATGAATCTATTAGGCACCTTTTCTTTGAATGTTCCTTTTTGAAATTAGTGTGGCTAGACTGCCTCAGTCACTTTCAGATAAATATCCCAAACCTTTCAAATCTTCAATCCATTCAAAATTGGTTTAACCAAACCCCAAGCCACAGAAACATTGACCTTAATACCTTTATTATCCTGCTATCTGTTGTAGTTTATAATATATGGTCTAAGAGAAACCTCAGAACCTTCAAAGACAAAGACATGGAAGTGGGGAGTATCAACACTAAAGTGATCTTCCAAGTAATGGAACAGCTTTGCTCAAACACCTAAAGTAGGTACATTGGGTTTCTGGTTTGTTTTCTTCTATCTTGTATTGCAGGTACTAGTTGGAGCGGTCACTCATAAGCACACTCCCTTTTTGGGAATTAATTCAATGGAGGGTACACCGAACACTAACTTCAGGCAAGAGAGGATGATATCTCCAAGAAGTTTTGAAGAGCAAGGTGTCACAAATATCAGCAATTCTCTCCTTGTGTAACCCAATCGTAGGAAAGCTTAAAACCCTGGTGAATATCTTAAAAGTTGGAGGACTAGATTAGTGATTCAAAGGAAGTTGGATGAGAGCTATCTTATCTCTCCTTCCTCAGCATTTGCAGTTTTTGATTATAGGTTCAGGGAAATCGAGGGTAACCAAATCCCTTTGTCTCCCTATCACAGCAGTAAAGGAAGATGGTTAGTTATGCTAGCACATTTCTTATTACAAAGGATGGTTGGGTGTGTTTGGAAAACGTATGAAAGAGAGATCAGGGACTAGATGGAAGCTAACAACAAGGGGTATGGGCCCCCTTTCATCAACATTGGTTCACTAAGCAATGTAGACAACACTCGGTTCAGGGATCTAGGAAAACTTGTAGAACTTTCTTCTTCTTATGATATATGGGTTTGAAGTATGGGTATTCTGTTTTTAGAGATAGAACTGATTAGGATATGTTTTTGCTCAGTATGCTATCTGAAATTGATTGTGCTTTTGGTATGATGATCTTTGTCTATAGTGCCTTTCGGTTTGGTAGAATGTATATGCTCGATGTTGTGGTTTTTATAGCCATAAGGACCGATCTTGTAGGGTCCTCATGTTGTCATGAAAGGTCATTCCTTTGGGTTTAGAAAAGAGATTGCAT
>JAOTBA010000005.1:12072734-12102110 GCA_025629845.1 Erythroxylum squamatum | reverse complement strand
TATATGTGCCTTAAAAAACTAAAATTGTAGGATTTCTTAATAAATGTGTTTTACACTTATTAATTTCTTTAATTAATTTCTAAATGATTATATTATTTTAGTCAATGAATTTTTGTATTAATAGTTTAATACATCGATCAATAACTTTGACACATATTAATTACTATTTGAAGTAGAAGTATTGAGTGTTATGCATTAGTTGTCACTTATAATAGCAATGTTCAAGATTAGCGTTTAATAACATAGAATTAAAGTAGTTTTTTCCTTTTATTCTTTTTTTTCACTCAAGAATTAATATAGTAAATACTAATTGAATTTATTATTAATAATATCTTCTTAAATTATATCTAAATATATGATAGGTTTTTTAAGTGTTTCAGGTTCAGGTTTAAACCTAAACCTATAAATTAGGTTAGGTTCGATTAATTGCTATATGTGCGGTTTAGGTTCGGTTAACCTAGAACCGCAAGTTAGAAACCTGAACCTGAATCATGAACCTAATTTTTCAGGTTCGGTTCGAACCGAACCTGAACTTAAGTTCGGTTAACCTTATTTACAGGTTTGGTTCATACAATTTATGTCCGATTCACAAGTTTGCGAATTTTTTTGAACACCGCTATGCTTTACCTAAGCTCTACATAATACTAAAATCTACTTGATTTAATCATGTGCTCAACGGAAAGAGCATTCGTTCATCACGAGCTGTTTCCAAGTTGCACAATGTGTAGAAGTCAGCGAGGTGGGTCCTGAAGAAATCTTCTTTCTTCTTTGTACGACTTTAAATGATGATCTCTTCTTCTTTTTCTCAAATTTCTCCTTTTTCTTCGCCTCCCTCTTGTATGTCAGCTTCCGTGGAATCTTTGTCAAGGAGGAAAAGAAGACACAACTTGGTTAAACCCAAATTCTTTCTCCATCTCAGTAGAGCTCTAAAGGAAAGAAATAGCTCTTACACTAGTCGAAGAACACAAAAGAAAACCCAGAAAACATTTGGAAAAGAAAAAAAAGAAAAGAGTTGAACAAGTTTATCATATGATGTCACTAGCAGCTGTCAGCAACCACATCGATCACACGTGCTTCTGAAAGAAATCGAGTTGTGAGATCAATGTAAACTATGAGCATAAATGAACAAAGATATGGAAGATATTTATTATTCGATCACGAAATTCCGAAAGAAATAGTCGACATTGGAATGTTATGGACAATTTAACTATACAAGATCATTACAGCTATTTGAGAATATAACTACTTATTTATCACGTTGTGCACTTTGGCAAGTATGCTGATGGGAATAGTTATTCTCTACAGCATCATAAACAGATACATGATTGTCAAATAATGATCAAGGGTACTTCAGGAATCAAATGACATATCTTGAAACTTTATTCTCTTTCAGCTTATATTCTATCGTAATACCAAACTAAGAAAAGAAATGCAGCTCACCATCCTGATGAGTGGCATACTGGCATCTATAAATAGATCTCCAACGGTGTCAAGTTCCTCACATCAAAACACTCCAACTCTCTAACAAGTTTTTACACACTCATATCGCCTGCTCCGTATTACCCTTCATAACAATGGATGCTTCGATTATGAGGTTGATTGCTGGGAGGCCAGTAGTGATCTTCAGCAAGAGCACTTGTTTCATGAGCCACTCCATTAAGGCACTGATATGTAGCTTTGGAGCTAATCCTACAGTTTATGAACTCGATCAGATTCCAAATGGACAACATGTAGAGGAAGCATTGAGGCAATTGGGGTGTCATCCAAGTGTACCGGCAGTGTTCATCGGCCAACGGTTTGTTGGTGGTGATCAGCAGGTCATGAGCCTGCAAATCAAGAACCAGCTCGGCGCTTTACTGAAGAATGCAGGAGCAATCTGGATTTGAAAGTATATATAACTAATTTCCATGTTCAAATTAACACCTCAATGCTGCTATTCTAAACAAGGAGAGCGTAATAAAGTTCTTCTGCGGATGGACTGTGAAGTGCTAAGAACCAGCCATGCATTGTTGCTTGATCGATCGAGTCTATCCAAAATGTGAACTTTTTTTTCTATTAGTATTTCCTGATATAAACATGATAATTTTTCTTAATTTCAGGTTTGTATATAACTAAATTACTAATACAAGCTAGAGGAGAAGAATAGCTAAATGTGTACCATAGTCTTCTGTTGAATTGAATAAAGCTATATTTAGTTGTTAGAAGGTGAATTTATAGTTTCTAATAGGTTCAGAAGCTGGTTCAGCACATTAATCCTCGACTTTCTTCTTCTACTACGGGTGAAAGACCTATGCTATATTAATGGCTAGCGACAATGGATGTATCCATAATTGTTCAGTGCTCGAGCTTCTTAGAATCTGTATTCTGTACTGATTTGAAATCAGAAAGCAACGTTATATGTAAGAGTATAAATGAACAACCCGCCGGGTAATAAGTAAGTGGGATTCTAAAACAATCCGTTGTATCCTATTTCAGGCATCCTGGCATAGACAACGCACTAACAAGTTAAATAAGCCTGTCTCCGGATGCTAAAATGAGTTCTTTCCCCAGCAGATCGAAGAAACGGTGACGATATTGAAAGAAAGTAATCGTGTGTTTAACGTAGAGAATATCCGAATAGCAACTAAATGCGAAGGCCTCAGGGTGATGCATAGTAAACGATTTGATGGATCATTGATACGTTGCCTTCTCATCTTACTTTAGCTCCACTCCTAGTAGCGTTTCAGTCTTGTAAGGGCCAAATTAGCTTTTCATCATAAGCATTTTTCCACTGTTCAACTTCTCGGCATTGTTGAAAGATCAAAGCCTACTTGTCACATCCATATCTCTTTGTGAGCAGAAGAGTTTGTTAAAGAGCTTAGTAGCTGGGGTAGATTCGGTTATTGTTTTCAAGGAATCATTATTTTGATGATTTTCGATATCACGATGATTAATATTATCCTACGCACCAATAAATTTAGGCTATGAAATCATTTTCTTATCATGATAAGTTGGGTTCATCCACCTTTCTGATTTTGCTGCCTGCCTGCATATCCCAAGTATTTAGTTGAACCATAACGCCTATGTTGGCTGTCATTATTGTAATTTTTTTTATTTTAGTTTGTTAAATTTTCAGTTAGATTCATTTCCTAGTAGTTTAAAACTATTTGTTACAATGGCGTATAATCTGGGCGCCCTGCAGATGATGCCTTGCTAATTGCTAAATAAAACGAAGGTCTATCTCAGATTGATCTCTGCCTTGTGTTGTTTTTTATCAAAATCAAGCTGTTATCTGTTCTAATTTTTAAAATGTTATTTAGCCATTAATTAGCATGGAATTCCTCATCTGTGAGTGCAAATCAATCTGTTGAGATTTTGCTGCAACACACAACAGTTCTCAAAGAGAGAAGGGAAAAGAAAAGAAAACAGGAAGACAGTACTGTTGCACAAAAAGAAGAGGGAATGGTGAATCTCTAAAAGAAGAAAACAACAGGTAAGGCTCAAAGATGCCATATTCCCTCGGACAATTACGTGACCCCATTTCCTTATCCTAAACAATCCCAACAGTTGAACTCAAGATCAATTAAATCCTCTGATTCGTCCTGTGTTCATATCCATGCGCCCGATGAAGTGACTTCAGATCAGATTGAAGAATTTTTATCTGGGATTTGCATATCTTTCAAATATCATGATATGTAATCTAGAAATTAATAAAGAGTTCAGGGATATGTTTTAAAGAGGAGAAGTTGTAGTTGACGAAGGAATAAGATCGAAGTAGATCGGTTTAAAGCTGAAAATATCTTTTTAAGGACCAACATCTAATCCTCATTTGTGATGCCAGGAACCGAGCTTGCATTCTGCTTTAGAATTTCAGTGGTCGATATTTCTCCACCATGTGGTTCATGACAAATCAACAAGTTGACAGCCATTTTATCCCATATGTCATCGTCTCTGAGTGACCTGCAGTCATTATATAAGGATAGAATCTATCGTATCGGACATGGAAAAGTTTTCGTGTTTCATCTGTTAATATCAGAAACACAGAAATCGTATGAATCAAAAGGAAATTTCCTCCAGGGTGCATCCAGTATTCTGAAATGAGAGAAGATGGGCGTCTTTTTCATTTTAAGGGGCTGGAACCCGAATCATTTCTGGATAAGCCAGGTGGTACATATGCCATTTCCAGTTGGAACATTTTAGAAAACTTGGTGGCTTTTATCAGCAAATTAATTGTTGATAACAAGGAAAGGAAGTCTTGAGGTGCAATGGTTGATCAACACTCACGTATAATGTAAGACTAGGAAAGAACAACCTTGAGTATGATCAATCATCATTTGCAGTGTCAGAAATGAAAAAGCATATAGATGGGAAACATTCTTATGGCAAAATGTTTCAGCAGAATGCACTGATGGGCTTAGTAAAGACGTGTACCATAAAAAGAAAGGGATGACAGCTCACAGGCCATATAAAATGATGAAAAGCCATAAGTGAAAGTGACAACGGTAGCAACTGGTCCTGTTGTAACAGGCGAGCTCTAATTCCCCGCAATTTTTACTGGCTAATCTATCCTATGTAAATGGAGAATGTCTTTTTGACCTTTAATTTGTGTCTGTATAGATATCATCTGACATCACATTGGTGAGGTGATAAGGCATATCCAAATGCGTTTACTTGCAGCCACTATCATCATTCCTAGTTTGGTCAAGCTCTCAGTTCATGTCAAACTTTTCAGAAGATTAGTGGGTAACTCAATCAACATAAGCTCCAAATGTAGTGTCGGTCAAAGTAATTGATGGTTAGCCACGCAAAATTTGAAATGAATTGAAAACGGGAACGTAACCACAGGTTTATCTGTTTTTGCAGGCTAAAGCAGGCCGAAACTAGATCTTCTGTCCAGTTTTACTCTGTCTTATTCTGTCTCATAAAATCTCAGTCATTTATTTTGTAGGACCCACATGGGCCCTATGCGAGTCCCACATAAATAAATGACTGAGATTTATTGGACGCAATAAGACACCATAATATTAGACAGGGAATCTGGACTCAAGCAGGCCGTTCCCTTAATTAAGGATAATTATAAAATCATGCAACCATCAACGAAAGCAGATCTTTCTATGTTGCCTAATATTAATAGCTCTCTGTTAATTTGGTATCTCTATTGTAATTTGATATTATTTATTTTAACTATATTTTGATTTACAATTTCTTGTGTAATATTCTATTAGTTTTTTTTATTTTTTATTCAAAACAAAAGTTTTAATATCACATTATGTTAATATTACCCTAAAAGGTTATCACTTGGAGATATAATTTTTAAAATAGAGAGATTGAAATAAAAAAAATATCTACGTGATTTGGTATAGATAATAGCAATAATTTACAATCCGAAAATTAAACTCGCTAAGATAAGAGATTTAAGTTTGAAAAGTTGAACTGGTATTTGACCATGTTAAAATTGAATAAAATTAAAAATTTTGAAATATAATTAAAAGAGATTTTCATTATCTATCAAAAAATTTGAGGTTAAGTTAAAAAAGAGATTTTAATTAATTGACGACCAATTAATAAACTAGTGTTTAAAAATAACAGTTATTAAATTAAATCAATCAAATCAAAAAGTTAAAAAATTGAAATCGAAAAATAGACAATTCTAGATTTTACTGATTAATTTTTTAATTATTGGTTGATAGAGCTAATACACCATTCCTACTATGCAATAGTCTTTAAGTTTCAGTCCTCTTGCTATGCAGTTCTGAAAATTTGTAGAATCCTTTTGCATTACAATCAAAGGCTGATGCTTAGAATTAGTGTTGATTGAAGAATAGATTATGAAGATATTGGTAAAGTCAATACAGTCAAACCGACCATTAGATGCCTCTAAATGTAAGTTAGATGCTAAACTCTAGAATGACCCGATGATAACTATAATGTCATTGTTTATGTGTACTCCTACTAACACGTGCTTTATGGCAAGAATAAGGACGAAGTGGTGGGCCAGGAATGCATCTCCATGTCCTTGTACGGACCCCGTCCATCACGATCTTGCAATGCCATTAATGGCAAATGCCCTTTCTGAATAACTTTTACAAAAGCGTAATCTTTTCCCTCCAAGTACTTCTTTCAATTAAGCTTTCGGTTCTCTTGAGCTGGGCTTACGCGAATCTTGCTTTGGGGAAGGAAGTTGCCGAGCAAATTGATAAACCCCAACTCTTTCTCCAACTCAGCAGATGCTCAAAGCAGATAGAACTGATGTTGAAATAAGATCGTTCAAAAAAATAACTAAAGTTGAAAAGTCAAGAAATGCTTCATGCAACTCCATCTCACTGACAGAGACACAGGAAAACCGAACCTTTAAATAATGAGCGGTCTGGAAATGTTCTCATCACACGACTGCCACGTTTTTGCGTATTAGCAAACGAATCCAAATTGTTATCAAAAATGTGGATGGACAGATAGATTCATCAGGTGATCCTGAGTAGTAAATGTGGAATTATGACACATGTTCTGAACATTTTATTCCTTGGTCCTATGTTCAATCCACTCCTCTAAATGACCTTTATAAATAGCAGTTCGTTTGTGTTGCGGTTACTCAAAGCAAAGCAGCTCCAAGCCTCAAACAATCACAAGAATCCTCAATAGTATCTATCATTCCAGCTAGTAACAATGGACGCAGTGAACGGGTTGGTTGAAGATAAGCCAGTGGTGATTTTCAGCAAGAGTAATTGTTGCATGAGCCACTCCATAAAGTCACTCATAAGTGGATTTGGAACAAACCCAACAGTTTATGAGCTCGACCGAATTCCCAATGGACAGCAAATTGAAGGGACACTGATGCAACTAGGTTGCCAACCGAGTGTACCTGCTGTGTTCATAGGACAGAAGCTAATTGGAGGTGAAAAGCAGATCATGAGCCTACACGTCCAGAACCAGCTCGTGCCATTGCTGATAGAAGCTGGAGCCATGTGGATTTGGAAGAAGTAGAGTCCAAACTTGTTCCAGTAAGCTAAAGGTTTCTCCCTTCTTTTTTCCCCGGTATTCTTAAGAAAATAAACTATCGTCGTCAAGGTGCAATCTACTTAAAGCAAGCTCCAACTCTGTTTAGTCCTCTTTAGGACTTTACACTTTCTAATGCAATAAGCTCCAGTGTTCGACAAATGTAACTTGTGTAATATCTACAATAAAGATATCATAATTTTTTCAGATCATCTCCATACGATACCATAACCTATAACAGATTGGAAAGAAATGAACTGAAGCACAGCAGTGACTAATAGATTAAGCCCAACTATAGAGCAATTGAACTATCTCTAGACTTTCTGATAGGAGGGAAGACGGCATGACTCAAAAAATATTTTGAGTTCAATAAGCATATTTCTTTATGAAAATCCACTCATGGATTCCCTTGCAAAAGGACTTCTGGATAAGAGAATGTAAAAGTAACATCAATGAAATAGTAAACTAACGCGACAGAGTACAAGAAAGCAACGTCTCAACAACGAGGGAATTATTGTGGGCACTTGACTTGACCTTCTATTGCCTATCATGAACAAATCCTAAATTCACATTTGAAGAATAATTAACATTTTGTTGCTGAGAACCACGTCTACCACAGAAACTTTAAGCTTTTATATTTCTCCCTAACACTTCTATTATGGGTTCTGACCAGATTATTTTGATTTCCAATCGTGCGTGGATTGTTAATGCATGTCAACTATTTTCAGAAAACAAGTAGTTGATTGTGTTTAGGTATCCATAACAAGCGGAAATTTCATTAAGCACCAACTACAAAGTACAGACCAAATATACATTTGGGACGAATTAGAATTGGTTTTACTGTTTATAGCCCAATAGGTTTGGGGTTACCTTCTCCAAGCAGCAATTATTCTTCTAGTTGCATTTATTCTTTCTCGTGTTCCTGATTCAGGCCATCGAACAAGCACATTCCAGATTTTACCTAATTCGCCAACCAGGTTCACCATAAGCTATCATTTCTTCAGTTGCGTTTTAGAAGATAAAACATAAAAGAGAAACAGAAAAGGACCAAACCCTAATTGGTACATGTAAGACCTCAATCAAGACAAAGAAAGATTAAAACACGTTTTTTGCTCAAAAGCAGGAACCTGCAAGACACGAGGAACAGTAGCTGTGAAGAGATAACAATCCTACCCATGATTCGAAATCGATTATTTTTGGATGAAGTCATCAAGAATTCCAATTTTCTGCTCCAGAATCGCGTTTCTCCGCCAATTATCAACAGCTCTACGAACAGTAGCATTGGCCTGACGAATTTCGTCAGCAGAGAACTTGTGCTCCATAATTCCCAATGGCCCAGGTTCAAGTACCCTAATTACTGTTTCAATGTCTTGCTCCAGTTGCCTGTAATGTTAAAATAATGTTAACGGAATCAAAAGATTCATGTAACAGAAAGCAGGGAACTCTTAAGTGACAAATTGAATGATTTGGAAGCATGAGAAAAGAGAGATATTGAACCTGAACAATCTTGGAAATCCAGACAATGAAATACGCATTGTCGTTCCTCTCTCTCTCTACGGCCACAGTCGGCTCAGGTGGAAAAAGCGAACCGGTCTTCTTACTCCAACAGACTGCTTTCACAGTCATACTATGTCGTTTGGAGTCAAGTAGCGGAACTTAAGGGTAAAAAGATGTATTTTAAATTATTAAAAACATATTTTATAATAGAAATTTGGCTTCTTCTTTTTTTTTGGGTTATGACCACATTCATTACAAAAAACAAACTTGTGATGTGTTTGACGTTATTAAACACAAATCTTAATCTTATTCATAATCTACTATAGATGCTTCGGTTGGTCAAAACGGTAATGTAGCAATCTTACTAATCCAATACAACACTGTCCAACTCATAATCAACACAAGAAGAAGAAGAAGAAGAGAAGAAGAAAAAGCTGATGTTTTAATTTAGACACACTACTAGATTGTTTTTAGTTGCTATACACTCTCCCCCTTCACCTATTCACACAATTATACAAGTTGATGATGATCATGAAACCGAGTGACGCCTTCTCCTCTGGAACAAGAACCTTGTTTCTGAATTACCCTTTCCTCCAATTGGCTTCAAACTGTTTATTCTGAACAGCGAATTCAGTTTGTTCAACTTTTTTGTGAAGGATTTAAATAACTTGTTGGCAGGATGAGTCCTTACAAGTTCCTGTTTCATGGATACGTGGTCCTTTTCTAGGTCGGTCAGTCGCATTCTCATTCTTGCGACTTCAAGCTTCAACTCCCTGTTCTCTCTTCTCACTGATGCGTAATTGTCTCTTGGAGATATTGCTCCACTTCCTGCTCCACTGCTTGAACGTTGAGGGAATTGGCCGTTTATTGCTCCGAAAAAGAACTGATTGTGACCCCCATTCATGGCGTTTCTCAGCCTGATCTGCTCAAAGTATAGAACTTGGACTGCCATTTGAACTGGAAGTCTTTCGTTTTGTGCTGCGTGGCTACAGGCCTCTTGAGATAGTTTCTGACAGTCAATGGTCTTGCAGAGTCTGTAACGCTCGGATTCCTTAATGTTTGGATGAACCTGTACTAAAAAAAAACTCTCAAAGTTACGACCTTTACATGGAATTCAGTGATGTTGTATCTTTCATGAAAGAGAGATTAATGTTACCAACTTTGATGAAGATGTCCACTGCTCTGTACAGGCCGTCGCTAACTATGCGAGCATGATCTGGAAGCAATTCTGCTAATGCAATGAACTTCGATGGCAGCAAGTTTGAGTCTAATGCAACTTCTGCAAGATAGTTGTCAAGTAACTTTGACACCTTAAGAATTGAGCTTTGCTTAGGAGATCCAGGACTGTCGAAATCATAAACCATTTCACTTTCATCTCGCATATGATTGTCTTCGTCATCGTCCTCGTCCAAGTTGAGAAAGATGGAGAAGATCCTTAAGATTGAGTCCGTATCGTACAGGGTGGAGTGGTTGTTTCCATGAGCGTTTGCTGGAATTAGAATGTCTTCAAGAATTGCTTGATCTAGCTGAAGCCCGATTCTTCTCTCTAAATCCGATCTGCAAGAAGTAGGTGCCGATGCTGCTATTGCAGTTTTCAACAAACTTGAAAGAAAAGCCATTGGAACTCGACTCTTCCTTGATTGGGTTGGTAGTAAGCTAACAATTGCTTCAACGATGACTCTTTGTTTCTTTTGCAACTCCAAGTCCAAGAGACTCCCTTTTACTAATTGAGTGTCCCTTATTACGAGTCCTTGAAGGGAATTGTGGGCATAATTTATTAGAATCTTACTGATCATTTCCTGCTTTAGACCCTTTGATTTCACTGCAGTTAGAACTCTTTGGAAGAAATCCAAACTAAGCATTGTGAGTGATTTCCCCCACCAATCTGATGGTGTTTCTGGTTCCAAGTTTGACACTTTGTTTGCGGGGAAGTTATGGTCTAATTTTAGCAGGCCAGAGGTAAGCTGCTCTTTACATGCATTGCTTGCAATTGCATTGATGAGCCTGCCAACCAGATTGATCTCTTCGCAAATAGGCAAGAGTGTTTCACAGCGGTGAAGAACTGATATTGAGGTCGATATGTTTGGGAACACCATGTCCTTCAAGTAAGCTTCTGTTCGGGCTTCAAGGTTCTTTTCTGCAAAATCTTCAGTCATTTCCAGGAAGTGAGCCACACAACGTAGCATAGCAATATTTGATAGTGTAATCTCAAGGTTTATGCCATAACAAAACTTAGCAGCAAGCTCGAAGGCCTCAGGTCCACCAGGGACATTCGGGATACTTATGCGCGACACCTTTGAATCTTTCGCTTCCAACAGCATTTTCCTTATTCTTCCACTTCGAGAAACTAGAGGAAACTGCAAAAGAGTTTAAAATTCATACCTCGAGTACAAAACTGCGTAGTATATAGTCTGCAATTTCTGTCTATATTCGTTTCCTCAACATCTATCAGCACATAAATCTCCTTTTAACAACGGACATATACGATGAATCCTAATCTGGCAGTCAAACATTTACTAGCAAGTAGAAGCAGATATACGAACCTTATGGAGTGCAAAGCTTGATGCTCTAACTTCAACTGTGAGATCACTAGAGACATCAGAAATTGGCCTGCAAGATGGTAGAATGGTATGGGAAAGATCAGATCTGGATTATCTCCTAGAATAGTATTGAAATTGAAAAGACGAGGAAATTTCCAAGCAGAAAGAAAACGAACAATCATACATCTTCGTTCCTAATAATTTCGAGGTCCTGTAGGAACTTCTGCTATAAACCTGTACACTCATTTCTGAAACCGTGACTACCAAACAGGTTTTCCCAAGAATATAGTCTGACCATAGACAGTAAAATAACCCAGAAACTACATAAGTTCTTGTACTACAAATCTTAAGGTGGCCACCCAGATCCATAGACAGCAACAGTCTTGAGATTCTGAATCGACACAGATGGCCCAGATAGGAAAATCATAATCCAATAATTACACATTCACTGGGACTACAGAAGCAGTACGGCAGGCAGTAATGTTTCAGTTCTTGACTCCCACAAAGCTGTAACTCAAGATCGCAGAATGATAGTGCCTTTTTTAGGCGTCACATAGCTATGCTTTTCTCAGCAAGCTTTTGTCATTTTCAACAACTTCAATACGATGTCCGTACTTGTTTTGAAGAGTAAAATGCTCACAAATTATTGAGCGGCGAAACATTAATAGCAGTTGGCAATTTTTGATAGTGCTAGGTGATAACTCTTGCTGACGCTCGTGCCCTTGTCGTTGAAATGAAATTTTATTTGTAAGGTCAAGATCATAGTTTCGTTGTCAAACTCTCATACTTTATAGATCCCATGAGGTGTTGTTTTGTTGCATTAATTAGTGCTAACTCCGGTGACTCAAAACATGAGGCTTTGATTTGGCATGCCAAGATGATCTACCTTTAGTTTATGCAAATCATTCTATTCTTGCAACACTACAGGAATATGTAAAACCACTAAATTCTACTACAAGAACTACTGAAATGCAGTTTATTTCAAATTGATTATTAGAAGGCCAATGAATTCTGAGAAGTTTTGAAATGAAAACATAAACAGAAGGAACTTTATATTCTCTGGGAATCGACTTTTTCATTGAAAGCATACTCCTGGGATTGTTTCCATATCAGAAGACACCAACTAAGCATTTATTGCTAATTTCCATTGAACCCCAGAAACTGAGATTAATTTTGGCAAATTGAGTATCAATTGTTTAGACAAATTTGAGAACGAAGTTTAAGAGAAAAGTTGCTTAAAATATTCAACATTTCTCCTAAATTCCAGGGAAGAAATAGTAGTCATACAACAATTCAGAATCCGTTCCAGCATAAGCAATCATCATTTTCAAACCAAAATCAAGCGCAGTATTTGGAAAACAGCTATCAAGTGAGACAAAAACTAAGAGACGGAGGGTTACCATTCAGTAGCGTGCCTTATACTTGAACTTGGACGAAAGGATCTCTTGCCAGATATGCTTGGCTTCAATTCACCAACAGTAACAACACCCATTTTTTCTGGCAGTTCAGCCTTAGGTTTCTGTTGGAGAGAGAGTGGAAGTTCTGCAACACCAATCCCACTAACAGTTGTCTGTCTTTCAAGAATATAATCCAACTGTTTTTAACAACCGACTCCTAACCAAAATGTGATTTTATTATTCTGCAGAGCTGACATGTTGTGCTAGCAGGTTCAACACCTCACCTTTCTTTTCTTTATCTGTATAATTCTATTCTCTGTGGGAAAGGAAAGCTGGAGTGAGGTGAAAGTCACATGAACCCATGCAAGATTATTAGAGGAGTGGTGATGACTTTGAAACATACTTTAATCGTGTTTATAATGTAGCCCTTAATCTAAAGTCAAGAAAATTGTAGGTGTGCGTTGCACTTTTCGGTGAAAGGCAGTGTAAGACCTGCCTTTTGTTTCCCATGATTTTTGTTTTGAGAAAATTGCAGGAATCCTGAAGAGTTGCAGTGCTTTTGGGTGATATAATCATGGCTAGTGAAAGCTACCCTCATAAAGATTAGCTTAGTTTAATACTATATTATGTGTAAAGCACACCAAAGTGGAAAACTTAAGATGATGTGTTGGGTTACAGGTTATAATGAGAACCACAGTACCTCAACTTAGCTTGCTTTATGTGGGAGATTAATATACTCCATTTTAGGCCAAGCTTTTGAAGAAAGCAATCCACTTAAGGAGCTCCCAAAAACTTAACCATGAGGAACTCCTAACTTGAGGTTAACAATCGTTCAGCAAAAAAATAACCTTCAACTACTACACTTGCTCTCGAGCTCAAATCATACGTCAAGATAAGGGAAAAGTGAGTGAAGTTGATGATCTCTTTACTTTCTAATAAAGAATTTTGCAATTGTACTAGCCACAACCTCACTTGCTCTAAGCATAGAATTGATACAGTTCTCATAAGTAATAAAGATGCACTGTTTTTATATTGGTTGTTGGATCAATGATGGCTTAGGAGCACACGATCAAGTGGTAATGATGATCCCATCAGTTCGTGCTTTTGTTCGGCTGGTCGACTACTAGGTTTCTTTAAAACCTACCCAGTTAGGCCTCACTAATCAAGTGGTTAAGATCATTTATACAACTTGCTTCTCATCAGCTTTATCTTTACTCTGTACCATTTAAAGATCAGTACACCTGCATTATAGGCTTTGCATTATAGCCTTTGTAACATTTCTTCCCTCACTGGCTTTAAACAGTTGGCAGATGAGAGAGAGCGAACTCGATCCAAAGAGGTCCACCATGGTTTAGCATAGCTTTAAGCCAAATGGGAGGAATCTGCAGTCCGCGTATAATATATTAAAGCAGTACCTAAATTTTCGGGACTAATTTGTCTAAATTGGAAGTGCAAAATGACATGCAAAATAACCAGAATGCTGCCAGGTTTCTTGGCCATGTCGTCTTAGTGACAGGAAATGACATGAGCAGTGTTTTAGACAAAAGCAACAAAAACTGTCCTCAGACTATGACAAACGTGCATCAGAAAGGTTATTGCGTGTGTTTACTATTATTGTATTTGCACAGGCGTATTATATACGTATGGTTTGAATTTCTAGAAGACCAGGAACATATTATAAGACGGCCTCTCGAAGAATTAATAATGCGATTTGCCTCAAGAAAGGTGGCATAGTGTATGGGGCATGTTTCAAGTGGGTACTTCAGCTATGGACCAAGGATGTGGTGTACTAAATTCTATTCCAATCTCGAATCCGAACTATTAAACAAAAAGGAAATTTGGCTCAAAATCTATGGGGTAAAAAGAAGGTTGATGTATGGTTTTGTGAGGCATGAAAATTGGAGTGAGCAAAAGGAATAAGTAAAAGCCAAAAGGGCATTACACATGAAGGGAAAAGGACCCTCTGAATCATTAGCACAGGTGTGCAAAGGTTGTGGCTACAATTATGAAACACTAGAGCCCACCATTTCAAAATCCTACCCTACAAGACGAATCATAACCCCCCTATACTCCGTTGGCTTTTTCTTACCTCTTAACTTATTATTTCACAGATGGTCGACAAATTTTGGAATTGTTACCTTTGTGTCCTAGTTCAGGACGTCCAATCATGGACAGTAACAAAAGGAGGAGAAACCGTTAATTGATATGTCATGAAATTAATTGTGTGAGATGAGATTTTGTATTGTTACGTGAAGAACTATTGGAGCACTTGTTACCTTTGTTTAGGGCTGGTTAGGTCGACTGGGCCGGCCATGCAAGGCCTAATCTCAGGCTCAGATATCGACGGTCCAGTTGTAGGAGATAATCTCCCATGAAAGCGTAAAGACTCACGTAAAGACTTAAACCTAGTGATTCCAGGTATATAAGGTACTATTTCTCCATAATTCAGGTACGACACAAAAAACCCTGCTCCACTTTGTTTACAATCATCACACCCCTTACAAAAAGACTAACTTGAGCGTCGGAGGGGCTTGCCGGGAACCAATCCCCGGTGCGCCTTTATTGTTTTGCAGGTGTTCTCCAACCTAAGTTATTCAGAACCATGGATCCAAACGACAACATCCAGCCTCAGCAAAATCTGGCTGAACCAGGTTAGATGTTTGGAAGTGTAGAAGATGAAGATGAAGCCAAGAGAGAGATTGGAGAGAGCTCATACATGATCATAAACATGTTCCTCAATCAATGTCTCAATCAAAGGGGAGACCTTGTTGACCTTGTAGCCTCTTTTTTGTTGCCTTCGTTTCCTAGAATGCCATTCGTGCCAGGCCTCACCTGCCACACGCTTGTAGGCTAACTATTGTTACTAAATTCTTGTAAGGAATTACTTAATGGACAACAAAGAAAGCACATAGATAATTTTTAAGTAATATAGCTCCGTTATGTTGTTATTATGTGTCTACTTTAATTTATGTGGTTTATAATTAACAAAATCATACTTAATTTAGTGAAAACTTAAATGTGAGTTTATTTCAGATGTTATTCTTATATTTGAGGATTGTTTTATCTTGTCAAAGATTATAATATTGATAAGAAACGGCTAGTTTGTTTATAAAACGACTTATTAGAGGAGAGAGAGAACTTTTTTCGATTAGTTTTTATAATTCAATGTTGTCATCCATTTTTAGTCAATAAGAATTGCTTAGATCTACTTCTGTTTTTCTATTGCGGTTTGTAGTTTTTGTTTTCTATTTTTAATTTGTGTTTTTTTAAAACAAAAACAAAAACATGTTTAGTTTCAAATATATATATATGTATTCTTAATGATAATTACATATTAGATAAAATTTAAAGATAAATTGATTGTAATTAATTAAATTTATTTAAATCTTTTTTATAATATTTTATTAAAATGAATAATTTAAATATTTTATTTTATTTTAATTATAAATCAAATTTTATTTGAAATATCCATATTTTAAAGATATTTTATATTTATTTATATTTATTAATAGTTATTAAATTAATTTTATTTAATTTAATTACAGAAATTAAATAAATTATTAAATTAAATTAAATTATTCATAATTCTTATTAATAATTATATTTAGTTAATAGTAAATTAGATGATAAAAATAGAAAAAAAAAACATCATAAATTTTAAAAACTGGAAAAATAAAAAATAAAATTCAAACAAACAATCAATCAACTATTTTTACTAAATTTGAAAATAAAAACAACAAATGGGGAAAAAAATTATAAACGAGAAGTGAAATTTAATTTGTATAGTATGGCCCTCCATGCAAAGGGACTCGTGGCGCAATGGTAGCGCGTCTGACTCCAGATCAGAAGGTTGCGTGTTCGATTCACGTCGGGTTCAAACCCCTCAAGCATTACTCCCTCTTCTTTTCTTCTTATCTTGCGTTCATGTTTTCCTATTCATCCTTCATGCTGTTACGAAGCGCGCATCAACACAGAATCAGTGTTATCCACAAGATTTCAAAGATTTTACTTTAAGAATTCATCACCAGATTTATACCATGTTGTACAGGGGGATGAATACATCAACACATTACTAACATAATCACGTATCACCCATTTGTGGTGTCATCTTCTTCAGGCTTCACAAAGAACTCAATATAAGCAATTCTACAGGGTTGCTGGTAGCCAGCTGAATCAATATGTGAGTGTGATGGTCTTGCAACTGAAACCAGATGTTGAACTTTCAACATGCCACCTCTCCCAATGCTCAACTTGCTACCTCTATTGTCTTTAATCACACTGCTGGGAATGTTGGAAGTTGTAGCTCGAAGGAACTTGTACTTATACCTATGCATAGAAGTTAGAATCAGACACCAGTCGAGGAGATGTCCAATGATTTCATACAACAGTTTTGAGAAAAGACCTGTAAGAGACTTGCTGATCACAGTGAAATGCAGTTAACAAGTCGGTGTTGGCATAATACATGAAGTCTATCTACAAAAAGCAAAAGTTTTAGAAAATGTGAATATAATTCAGCCTTCACACCAAGTAAACTGTTCATACAAATAACACCTGCAAGTCTCCATGGCCTTCTCCCCTGAAAGTAACAGAAGGGGGTACTGGTTTTAGAATGATCTGGATGCTGGATCCTGGCCATTCGAGATCATCAATAGCTTCTTTCAGTGCTGCAGACTATGTTGTGGAATACCATAACATCAGACAACAAATTGAGAAAAGAAGCTGGTTATGAAACATAAAAGTTTGTAAAATAAAGCAAAACTATTAGGATCGAGTTTTTTTTTTTGATAGCATCAAATACAAAACATGTTACTTGGTGTTTTGAAGTAGGAATATCTCTTGAAAAAAAAAAACCATTTTCGAAATAACTGTGCCCTTGCAATTTTTTCCTTAAATCTCATTTCGTGAACAAAATGGTCTAGACAAGAACAACAGATTCTCATTTTCCAAAAAAAAAAAAGAAATTAAAAAGGAACAACAGACTCTCAGAAGCGTTAGATTCACATCAATGCATCATACAATAATCAAATGAAATGTCAAATAGTTAACACAGGTTCTATTTGTCATTAGTTGAGTCCAAAATGCATTGGCATCAATGCAATAGGTTGAGATCCTGCACAAGGAATTCTAAAGAATTTTCGCATTTCTCTCCTAAAAGACCAAACTAGTGCTAGTCCTTGAAGTAATAGGATAAGGAAGAGTATACTTTGACGGTAAAACTGCGAGGTTTGGTCCCAGCAGGTTCAAAATTGTAGTCCCATGAAACAGTTTCGGGGATCCTTGTCCTGATTTCAGCATAAATACAGGAATCCACTGAATCAACAGACCTGAAGGACCATGGAAATTAGGTCGATCAAAATAAACGGATACAATATCCGTGATCCAAGCAACTAATTTTGGTCAGGATAACTTTTTCAAATGGTATTTAAGCACCATCTAAACTGAAGATAAAGACCCTTGTACATTGGGAATTGACTTTAATGTATGTATGTATATGTATGTGTGTGTGTGTGTGTGTGTAGTTTACCAAATCACCAAGTCTGAGTGCAGAAAGTATATATGTACTTGAGAAGAAGCTGCATATCAGGTCCGGGATATGTGATCTCGATGACGGTGGGGTGTCCCGGAACAGAAAACGTGTTCAGGCAATCAACCAAAAGGCCCAAGCTCACTCCAAAACGAGGTCGCACTTCCGCATTATACTCGTATTTGATGAAGAGCTTAATCAAATTCCAATCAACCATTTAGTAGAATACTTTTTATAATTTTAGAAAATAAAAAGTAACTAATTAGCTGTGTTCTGGTGGTGATGAGACGGTATGGTATCTAAGACTAGTAGTAGCACCTACCTCCTTCTGAAGATAAACTTTAGCTTGGAGGCAGCCGGTTTCCTCCACAATCAAAACCACACCGTGTTCCGATAACTCTAGTACGGCGTCCTGTCATAAAACAAAGCTAGCAAATTACTATAAGAAAAGAACTGGTGAAAGTTGGGAAGAAGAACCTTACCTGGTGGCGCTTCCAGCGGACGGCTGAGAGAGCGTCGACCATGCCTTGGACGTTATCCACCTGGAACACCAGATCGGCAGCCGGTGAACTCATTTTTCCCCCTTCGTCTTTTCTTTTTTCTTAAAAAGAGCAAATCTTCTTTAGCTTCCCGCCATCTTCTTAAAATATAGAGCAAAACGTTTTTCACAAAAAGGAATTTCTTAGTAATAGTTATTTATAAAAGCCCGACGCGGTCCAAAGAGCAGCACTCGATTCTTATCCTTACTTTACTATTATACCCCTACTCTTATAGCGATTTTATAATTTTGACATTTCAAGTCATCCTCGAGTGATCCAATTTTTTTAATTGAAAGCCAGCGCTGAATACTATTCGTGAAAAATGAAAAATCATGGTTGAAGAAGCTTTACTTGTAACGGGTTAAAGGACAAAGCTGTAATTTCAAAATAATCCCCCAATCTCTAAATTTGAACTTTCCTTTTTTTGCTTCCCCAAATTTCCGCGGCCGTACATTCCTCACCCTCTCTTTCCTACTTTTTCTGGACCCCCCAATCTCTAGGGTTTTACAGATTTGCTTCTCTTCCAAAACCCTAAATCTTGCTGTTTCCTTTGTTTCTAATTTATTCTTAATCGCTTCATATAGATATTAATTCCATCTTCTGCACTGGATTGCGTTGAAATGGATGGGCCTGTTGACAAAGGCAGTGGTGCCGATGCCTCCGGCGGTGACGCATCCACAGCCGGGGGTTCAGCTCCGGTGCCGATGTCGAATCAGGCGAATGTGCCGCCGCCCTTCTTGAGCAAGACTTACGACATGGTGGACGACCCGGCGACCGACCCGATCGTGTCGTGGAGTCCAACCAATAACAGCTTTGTAGTGTGGAATCCGCCGGAGTTTGCGCGTGACTTATTGCCCAAGTACTTCAAACACAATAACTTCTCCAGCTTCGTTAGGCAACTTAATACCTATGTAATTGCCGCTTGCTTCTCTTTTGCTCATTGTTTTCATTTCAGTTTTGTACCATTTTACTATTTAAATTCCTCACAAGCTGACGGTTGATTTGCTTATTGGATAAGGTTAGTTGTTTGAGTGTGTTGATGGTAATTTGAAGACTTGTACGTTAGAGACAAGGGTAGAGAATTAGTTTCCGTAGTGGAATTTGCGCTTTTGGTGTGCCTATATATCTTCTTTGGTATTTTGTACTATTGATAGAACTCGATGTTTCTTTAGTTGGAACACCTTGTTTGCGGTATGCAAAAGCAATATTGTAGAGGCAGCTTTCGATATTTGTACAGTGTTGATGTTAGAGAATATCTTGAGCTATATGTTTATGTATACGCTTTTCCGTATCTCTTACTTATTCTTTAAGGATGGAAACATGGAATTCTGTCGTTCATCTTTGTGTAGAATCTTCCTTCCTTGTGCCCCCATAGTTGGTTGAATGTTGAGCTGGGTGTCACCGTGCTTACTGATTGTCGATATAGATTTTATTTAATTAGTTGACTGTTAGCGTTTGTTCACATATAGAGCATGTTTTCACTTTGGTCAAGGTCAAGAATACAGAGAGCTACATTTTATTTTATTATGAAAATTTGAGTCCTGAGGTAGATTATAATCTTAGGCAGGAAGCTTGGAGTGATAGCTAAGCACTTCAGTAAACATTATTCACTGTAAAATCATAGCTACACTTGAAAGAGGAGAAAAAATTTGGTGGATTTATATACTGCTTTGTTTGTAATATCATTGCCATGATTTCTTTTTTATTGTCCACCAAAAAAGCAAATAAATCTCATGAATTGAGATAGTATTTTCTGACCTTCAGTTATCAGAAAACATTTAATCAGATGGTAAAACTTGATTCTAGCTTTAGAATAGGTTGGGAAGAGCATGTGGGTTTTCTTTGACTTTCACTTCAAGGAACAGTGATTGCGTCATCGAAATTGAATTCATGTAATTAATAAACCGAGTTTATTTTTTAGGCATGCTAGTTATTAACCATGTTATTCTAGTAAATGAAACCAATGCTAGGACGGCTTGTGATGGAAATTATGGAGGATTGCCCTGAAACCTAGGGATTTCAGGCTAAGCATGAGAACAATGGAGGCCATGCTTTGTTATTTTAGACGCTGGTGGTATAGTAGGTACAACAATGATGTGTAGGTTCCTTAAAATGATAGTTTTCATGCTATCTGCAACTGTAGATGATGAAATTGGTCACATCTTAAGAGTTAGAAGGAAGAGTTTTCTAAGGAATTAGAATGTTTGTAATAAGGTGGTTGTAGCTTGTAAATTCGTTCTTGCACCTGTAAATGCTATGTAGGGGTTGGACTCGGTGAGATTGATATTCCCCCAACATGCATAAACTAGCTGTTATTCCACTTGAGGCTTTCTTGAGATGGTGTTGTTCTGCTCAAAACATGCCAAATCAGTTAGAAAGAGTGAGAAAATACTGTAGAATTGGAAGTAAAGAGGTGATAAAGCAAAATGGTGCGGATGGGGTAGAGGTGAAAAAAATGAAACTTATCTGGAAAACATGGTGAATTTTCTGTAAAGGGTATGGGCTAGTACATGGCTTGCTTACAGATACAATAGAGTGACCTTTTCTCCCTTGTAAAACAAGAGTTGTGAAGGAAAGGAGCAGGGCCAGAGCCATTGGGAAGGTGCTCACGAGTTCCAACTCTTCAGAATTATGAGTCAGGTATTTTGGTGATCTGGTTTGTTCATATATGATAAAGTGACTCTCAATGTACCATGTAATACCAGTATTTCTGAAGATTTAGCTCCCTTTTGTTGAAAGGGATCAAGTACATTCTATAACTACCCATAACTGGTTTGACCATGACTCTTAGTTAAGTTGAGCGGAGTATATCAAAGTCAGGGTGAATGAGTAGCTGTAACAAGACATAGTTCTTGGTTGGAATAAGATCCTTTGACAAAAATGAAGACCATATTATGTTCTCAATTTGTTCCATACATTCTAAAACTGAGGAACACGTCTCTTTTTATTTTTCCTTCTTAATCCTTGGATTTCTTCAAGTTTAAAGTTCTGATATCAATTCTTCTGGTATTTTCTCAGCAAACAAATGGAGCAGAATTGGAAAATGATAAGAAAGCATGGCTTAGGTTGATCACAACCTGATCACAAGGTTCATTGGTGATTTTATTTTTGAATTTTAGTCCATTGTAGCTTAGATCTAATTGGACTCAGAAGCATATACAAATTACTGGTTAGAGAGGGTAGCACATTTCCTCCTACTGCAGTTTGTAAAAGTTTTGCAAGAGTAAACTTGTCTATCTCTTCGATGCTGTTTGTTTTAAGTTATGCTCGATTGATGCATCCATCATTTTGTTTAGATTAGGGAGGACTTCAATGTCATGTTGACCTTCTCTGTAAAGTGATTCTGGACATTAATTTAGCGGACAGTATGCAAAGATTGATAAGAGTACTGCTGGCGAGCTAGGTGAAATAGGTATTGAAATTCTATAAAGGCTTGAGAACCCGCATTTCTGTATTCATTTAATTATTGCTGGTTTGCCATATAAAATACGTTTGGATTGGTTCCATTCAATTGTAACTTGCTTATGATAGACATTGTCTAAATTTGATGCTTCGGTTTGCAACTTTTTCCCTGAATGGTTGCTTATCTGTTTTTTTTTTCATTTTTTGGAATTATTGACTTGAGTTTTTTTTCCCTGTAACCACAAAAAATATGAACATCAGTTGTCAGGGTTGTTAATGGCTGAAGTTACAAGGAAACATTCAGCAGAACCAATTGTTTATTGTTTATGCTTTTCCAGAAATTTCTTTGGATGCTTGAGAGCTGTAAAACAAAATCTGTACATGGAAAAGAAATGAGTGATGAAATAGGAGAGAGAATGGATCGTTATATCATAATTACAAGTAATATTTTCCATATCCACTTGGTTTGGTTGCAATCAGTCTTTTATGCTTTTCTTCTGACGCCAACTTTATGATGCTACAGTGTCTACCGTACTTTCTATGCAGTTCTGATGTTAATTCCAAGATTATCAAGTTTGTATATCATTTTCTTGTTGCAAAACATGTTTACTTGCATATTTGAGGGAGAACCAATGAACAGGAGTTCTGAACTGGATAGTGGTTGAAATTTCAAAATGTTGTAGAAAGAAGTCCACTATTGAATGCTTGCTTCTGTTCTTGCTACTTAATAGATGTAAGTCTTCACAGACTAGTATTATAAGAACATTTCTTGTTTCGGACTCTTCAGATACTGGTATTACAAGAACCATTTCTTGTTTCTGACTTTTCAGATACTAGTATTACAAGAACCATTTCTTGTTTCTGATTATCTGTGTCTAAATAACTTAAGGTTGTGCTTTTGCTCCATAATTGAGTTTTAGTTTTTCTTCAGCTTGTAATCACATTGATGTCTTATGCAAAGAATACACAGTCACCAGAGCACTTAGCTGGATGCAGAGGTGAGTTGATAGAATGCCTCAGCAGCTTTTAGACTCTTAGGCAAGTCACCCTTGGTGAGGCTCTTACCTTGGTGCACCTTGACAGTGCCTTCTTTTGGAGAAAAGCTCCCTAGGTCCATTGAAGATTTGCCAAATTCATGCTTAGGCTAAGTATTAAAGGGTTCCTAACAAATTTAAATTCTAGAGAATCACTCTTCAAAAAAAACATCACACCTTTGAAGATTTATGTTAAGGCATGATAATCTATGTGGTTAACATCTTGTTTGATGAATGTTTCTTATATCAATAACTGTTGATTATTCAACATTATTTTTTCTATTTAATTTCTACAGTGGGTAATCATTTTTAATTGCATATTTTGTCTTAATTAATTGTGATGTTTCCTCTCTTCCCCACAACTTTTTATATTGTTTCATGTATTAAACAGGGTTTCCGAAAGGTTGATCCAGACCGCTGGGAATTTGCCAATCAGGGTTTTTTAAGGGGTCAAAAACACTTACTTAAGAGCATAAGTCGTCGGAAGCCTGCCCATGGTCATGGCCATCAACTGCCACAACACTTACATGGGCAGAGCTCATCGGTGGGGGCCTGTGTTGAGGTTGGAAAATTTGGTTTGGAGGAAGAAGTTGAGAGACTTAAACGAGACAAGAATGTTCTAATGCAGGAACTTGTTCGGTTGAGGCAGCAGCAACAGACTACTGATACTCAGTTGCAAGCTATGGTGCAGCGACTTCAAGGGATGGAACAGCGGCAGCAACAAATGATGTCATTTTTAGCTAAGGCTATGCAAAGCCCTGGCTTCTTGGCTCAGTTTGTACAGCAGCAAAATGAAAGCAATAGGCGCATTACAGAAGCCAACAAGAAAAGGAGGCTCAAACAGGATGGTGTTTCTGAGAGTGAGATATCTGGTGCTTCTGATGGACAAATTGTCAAGTATCAGCCTCTGATGAATGAGGCAGCTAAAAACATGCTCAGGCAGATTATGAAAATGAACACTTCTTCCAGGTTGGAATCTTATAATAATAATCTTGATGGTTTTATCATTGGCAATGGCTCGTCTCCATCTAATGCTATGGACACTGGTAGCTCTTCAACCCGTACATCTGGAGTGACTCTCCAAGAGGTTCCACCTATTTCAAGGTCATTGAATTATGTAAAGGCAGCTTCAGGGATGTCAGGTCATGACCCTGCACCTGCCGTGACGGAAATACAGTCTTCCAGCATTGCTAATTCTGAAAAGGTCTCAGATTCCCGATTTCCCGATGTTAGCATGCTGGTAGGAGCACAAGATTCACGGTCCATTTCTGTTCCTCAGGAAGATGTAATAATTCCCCAGCTTTCCCAGATATCAGAAATGATTCCAGATACTTGTAGTGATCTTCCTGGCGAAGATTTCATGGAACCTGAAGCTGGATTTATGGATCCATCCCTGGGAGGGAATGGGACAATACCCTTAGATATTGATAGCATTCCCCCCGATCCTGATATTGATGCATTTCTTTATGATTCTGGCTTCTGGAATGATCTTCTTATTCAAAGCCCAGTACCGGAGGATATTGAATCAAGCTCCATGGATGGTAGACCTATGGGAAGTGATGTGCAGCAAATGGAAAATGGGTGGGACAAAGGTCAGCATATGGATCAGCTTACAGAACAAATGGAGTTTCTTTCCTCTGAAACCAAGAAACTTTAAGCCTGTTCTCCAAATGTACATCTGTATCGCATCATCTCATGTAAAACTCCTAGATAATTAGCCTTGTAGAATTTACATCAATATGGTCATCATCTTTAGCCCCTAAGCAAAAAGGGATGGCTTTTCTCTGGTCTTGTTTTTGCATATATGAAGACAAAATAAAAATCGAGAAGCTTTTGTATTCTTTGAGAAAGGAACACTTAGTTATACCTTAATCATAAAACAACAATACTCTTTCGTCTTTGCTCTTAACGTCGACATTTTTGTAATAGTTTAGATGCTTCAGTGTATTAAGGGGTTTGATTGCACGTGACAGGCCTCATGTTAATCCCTTAATTTTTTAATAAATTTTTAACTTTTCAAAAAAAAAGTTGGAGCAACTTAATATAACGTTGAATGCTTCTACGTGCCGTTACTTTTCATCTTGAGTTTCATTTTGTGTGTGTATATGGCTGTAGGATATATTGGTGGGCGGTGTACATGTGTAAAGGGAGTTGAGGCTTAATTAATAGACACCAATTAAGTGGAGTTTTGGTGATCACATAGAGGTTTTGTGTAAAATGAAGATTAGGGGTTCGAGTTATAATGACGATCTCTTTTGTAAAATAGGGAGACTCCTCGCTGTACCAATCCAAATCCCAAAGAACATTGTTGAATGGAGCTGTCAGAAGCACTTCCAGGAAGAAGTTGAATCCAAATCCCAAAGAACATTGTTGAATTGAGCTGTCAGAAACACTTCCAGGAAGAAGTTGATTGGTATAGTCTACAAGTTATCCCTGAGCTCTCTGGTATATGGTTTATGGACTGAAAGGAATAGAAGTGTTCAAGACTAAACAACCATGAAGGAATTCCTCAAACAGGAGATTAAGGACAAAATTAGAATGCAACTAATCCTCCACGAAGTGCATACTGGGTGCAGCAGGCAGCTTACAAGATCCTGAAATTTTCCTTGAAACTGATTCCAACGTCTACACAGTCAGCAATTCATTCTCTTTAGTCTTGCTTTAAAACTGCTTTTGTTCTTGAACATCATCTAGTTACAGTTGATTGTTAGCATGACTGAACATACATTTTAAGCTAATTTTTATTATTGATTTGCTGCCATGCTCTTTTGGTAGTGCTATGCTAGAACAATGCTAAGAGCTCTTTTGCTAGCTCTTAGCATTGTTTTTGCTACCATGCTCTTCTCCAAGGAGTTCTTTACTCATAAGCTGTAATCACTTTTGCTATCAATATGCTTACACATTTACTTTTTCATTAAAAATTATTGTCACTATAAAGTCTTTCTATCATATAAGCACTTAACTAATAAGCAACAACTATTGTCTATCGTTTGGTTAGTCATTGGTAGATTACATACAAGCTTGATTCTCTCAATTACTTTCCCTAATCTACCACATGCAGACCATATCTTTTGGCTTATGCCCTATCTAGAGAATAATAAATAACAAGACCGGGACAAGATCCAATCTCGCGTGTAACAAAATAAATGCAAAATCTTTTCATTTGATTTCTAGAAAGTCAAGATCATTTTAAAATCTATAATATGATTAATTTACAAAGCATAATAAAATATGAATTGTAATTTCTACTTTATTGTTAATCTTGACCCTTTTCTTATCATTTTCCTTGAATTGTTTATGAAATCAACCCATCTTAATCATTATAGCTACACGTGTCCTATTTTTAATGGTATTCACATAATATGTTGAGAGAACTCTACAACTGATGTAGAGAGGGTTAGATAAAAAGTGCTACCTCTTTTAGAATCTAGGTATATATATGACAGATTTGAAAATTTTAGTAATTTAATTAAAATAAAATTCTAATTTCAATTAAATTTTAATTAGAATCACAATTAATTTTAATTAAATATTAATTAGACTTAAATAAGATCTGATATCTCAAGTTGTTCCTTATTTATTAGATATCACATACTTAATCTTAAAGTTCTTAAACTTTACAATCAAGTTAGCTCATTTTTTGTGAATAACCTATTAAGTTCCCAAATATGTTGACAATAGATATGAATTATAGTCTTAAATCATATTTAAGATTAGATAAATTATACTCTTTTAATTCATCTTTAATTATTTGATTAACAATTTATATCCACAGATCACGATTAACATCTAACAGTACCTTATAATTATCCAAATATTTACGAATATCAAAATAGTTTTGACTAACCTTTTCATGCATGTTTTTTTTTTATAATTCAACTTTTTCATCATACAATATTTGAGTCATATCATGTTAGTTCTTCACTATTACCAATTGAATCCACTAATCACATTTAGAAATTATTTTTAAAGTGTCATATCCTGAATCAATACTAATAAAGAACAATAAAATATTTTTTTCTTATCATTTTATGTTGATGAATCCTATATTGATTACTCAACTGCCTCTATATAGTTTATATTATATCTAGTGACTACCAATTGAGCTACTCTTGACTAGAAAATGTTATTAAGTATTATCAAAACATAGCAATCCTTGTATGAGATACTTTGGAGATTTTAAGCCAAAGAATCACTTATATAATCATCATAATAAAACTTTTTGTAGACATTCAAGTAATGATGCAAATGGATTTTTCATATAGGCCAATTTTGTGAACTTGTTCTCTGCTATGCACTTATATGTTTGTTTCAGTATCTCCATTCTTTAGTTTATGATACTGACTATTTCCTTCATAAGGAATAAACATAAAGTATTGCGGTCTTTTTGCACTCTATTAATGTCCAATCTCAATAAAACAATAATTAGGAGTGCAAATAATAATCTTTCCGTCACACACCTCTACCTAAAGTTTATAAAATTTCTTTATTTTTGTTAAATAATTTCAATTGAACCAGGGAGACAAATAAATTTATGAAATTGGGGTCTTTAATGATTAGGATTTTTTCTTATTTATAAGTATTTTTGAACCCTTTTCGTTCTAAAAGCCCAAACCCATTGACCCATTTTTCTTGATCCACTAGTATCACTACTTTATTACCTTCATTCGACTTCTTTTGTTTCATTATTTTAACCATAATCTACAATAGTTTAGGTTTTACTAGGCCAATTTTTAGTCCCCTTCCATATGTTTCCTTGTTTGGCTTTTCGAAAACCTTGTGCTTTGCTTTCTTCTTTTACAGATCTTGAGTGAGTTGGATGATAAAGAAATTTCTGGTGAATGGTGCTAATTACGATAAGATTATACAAAACTAGTTGTGTTTGCTTGTGGTTAATTCATTCCTCTTTGGGTGTTGGGATTTCAGTTTTCGGTGTTTACCGAACAATTAAAAGTTTTAAGTTCTTTTTTGTTTATAGTTTTCAATATTTTGTTTGTTCCTTT
Organism: Erythroxylum squamatum; assembly: GCA_025629845.1. Classification (NCBI taxonomy): domain Eukaryota; kingdom Viridiplantae; phylum Streptophyta; class Magnoliopsida; order Malpighiales; family Erythroxylaceae; genus Erythroxylum; species Erythroxylum squamatum. Next base: position 12,074,202 of record JAOTBA010000005.1, on the reverse strand, counting down.
ATAACCATCTAGTGCTGTGTTTTAGCATTTTGCAAAAACTTAGTCACTGTTATAGGTTTAATTTTTGGACCATCTAATTTTGATTTGCTTGAGACTGTGTGTACTTGTGATTTTCATATCTGTTTATTACAGTGTTCATTTTGAGATTTAATATCAATCCATATTTCCTTTCTTAAGTAATATTAGAGTCGTTTAGGGACTTGTTGGGCTTGTATTTTATTGCTTATGTTAGGCTTTAGGATAGGAGTAATGACTTTGACTTTTCATAATAGAGTAAAGGCAAGTTTTTTTGGTGAGTTTTAGGTCTAGGAGAAAAGAGATGTTGACATATTATGGATGGGTTCTTGGAATATCTGAACACTTACAGGGAATTATTTGGAATTAGTGGAGATTTTAAACAAATAAGATTTATATAACATGCATCCAGAAGACAAAGTGGATAGGGGCTAAAACGAAAGAGATTAATGAGTTCAAACTTTAGTATTCAAGGTGTTCAAGGAAAAGGACGATCACTTGGTGACTTTTAAGAGTAAAACCATGAAAACTCAAATTGATCATTTCTTTATAAGGCAAAGAGATCGACCTAGTTACAGGGATTGCAAGGTGATTCCTAACTCTTGCTTGTCAACTCAAGATAGATTATTGGAGAAGTTCCCAGAGGTTTACCAAAGTTAGATGGTGGAATATGAAAGGAGATATGTGTAGGAAAATTCCGGTGCGTGCATCACATACACGCGGTGCGGAAAACAAAAAAAAATATTCCGGGACCTTCCCTAAAGTCAGGATCTATGTGTCTATATAACGAAGTATCAGAATTCTCAAACCACAACGACCAAAAGAGACCGTCTCTAATGGTATCCACGCAGAGGTCGGAGAACCTAACCGGATCAAACCCTTTGACCCGGAAATAGCTAGAATAAAATAAAGAGTGCTAACTCTTACCTTATTCTTGGAGAGCACAAGGAGAAGACGATGATAATGCTTGGAGAAGAGAAGAGTGTCGTGTATATTGGAGAGGAAGCCTTGAAATTATCTTTCAAAAACTCAACCTTTGAATTCTTCAACCCTCCTTTATACCCAACGACCATCATCTCCAATTTTGTCTTCTTATAGCCATTTGTCTTTAACCATTTAAAGACATTAAATGGTAATGAAGACACCTTTCCACGTTGATGTCATATAATAATTAATTAATCTTTGTTTTGTCTTATTCTCTTCTCCTTTCAACGTGGATGATGTATATATATATATATATATATTAATTACTTAATTAATTAATGAGATATATATATATATATATAGATAAATGCTGAAGTGGTCTAGTCACACTGGGGTCGGTCCTACCGGGTCCCGTTATGGAAAAAACACCGGAGACCTGTTTCAGCAATATCGATGTCGCGATCTCATCGGGACATATCCCGATCTCATCGGGATCCATTTAGTTCTATTGCTCTCCATATATTGGATC
>JAOTBA010000005.1:12060528-12072634 GCA_025629845.1 Erythroxylum squamatum | reverse complement strand
TCCCTTTTAGAAAGTTGTACTCCAATGTCTCAAATTTCTATTGCCACCAAAATCACCTAATTCGGTTCAGAAATGAGGAAGTTCTGGCCAACACATTTACTGAACATTACACCGAACGTCACTCCAGAATTTGAACATCTTAGAAGCTAAATTGCCGATCGGCTCCTTCGGATCACTTGTAGATCCAAGTCTCTAATTTAATTAGTAATAAGAATCAACTCTATCGGAGCTCTGTAGCTCAAGACATCTCCAAATTGTCGGAGCATGTTCAGAAAGATTTACAACTCAAACTCTTTTAATCGGTCATTCCACTTTGAATCGATCAATCTTTCTCAATGAATATCAAAACCGATCACTATGGTATGGCACGATCGAGAAATGTCTTAAGGATTCAACACCTCAAAAATCAGAGCAATCAGATGTCTGACGAAGAAGTTATGGCCAAAACAAGGGAGAAAGGTCGGTCGGCCAAACCGCTTGGCCAATTGCCAAAACAAGGAAGAGGGGTCGGTCGGCCAAACCGCTCGGCCAATTGCCAAAATAAGGAAGAGGGGTCGGTCGGCCATAGAAGATCAATCGGAATCAGAAAATAGAGCGCGGCCAGAAAATCAGAGGTCGGCCGACGCTCGGTCGATCAGTCGGTCAGAAACAAAAGTCAGTCGGCCAAAAAACCAAAGATCGGTCGGTAAACTTGTGATCCAAAAGAGCAGAGGGAGGTCGATCAATCAAAGATCAAAATGATCGGTCAGAAGATCAAATTCGATTGGTCAGAAGATCAAAGTCGATCGGTCAGAAAATCAAAGTCGATCGATCAGAGGATCAAAGGTCGGTCGGTCGGTCACGCCTAATCCGACCTTCACCTTCTAACATTCACATCTCTTGGCCTCGAGCTCCAAATTTTACGAACTTGGTACCGATGGAAAGAGAAAAGACCGATCTATACTTTTTATGATAATTCTACCAGTTTCCACATTTTTGCACTGTCCAGATTTTTGCCTTTACACTCATCCAATCCCCCCCTTTGAAATCCATTCAATCTCCAACCTCTTTATACCCTTACATGCATTATCACTCATCCCACACATACAAGAACCAGATCATCACCCATGACACAAGCATGAACTTAATAAACATCACAACTAATGCATTTAACTAACAGATTCCTTACCTATTGAAGCTTCCGCTTCTTCAATTCTTCGAGAATACTACACTGTCTCTACCTCTCAACACCATACTCGATCATCATCTTCTCAAAAGGGATGAGGTTTATATTCGGCTCTTTAGGTGAGCAAAAAGGGAGAGAAAGCAAGGTGAAAGGATAAGCAAACTTGTACAAGGAGCAGAGAGAAAAGAAGCTACAAGAATGATGGTGGAGAAAATATGAAGACAAAACCCATTTGGCTTTCTCATTTGCAAGGTGTCGTGGGTTTATAAGGGCATTCAATGCTCAAAGAGTGTCATGACACATGTCATGACACTTGCCATAAAAAGAATTAAAATACATCTTGTCTTATGACTTCATAAACATTTATCTCCACTTCATTTATCACTCAATTTTGTAATCCATTTGTCACCCAAAAACTCCAATGACTCATAACAATAATTCCTAAAAATCACATATCTAATTTTCAGTACCATTGGACAATAATTGTCTACTACCCGTAACAATCGATCTTCCACTTGACATTTTTCCCAGTTCGGGAAATCCCTACAAATTTCAGGAAAAATTTCCTACAATTCGCCCAAAATTGCTAAATCATCAATTTCCCTCTCCAAATCAGTTTTCAATACCAATAACCCATAAATCTCAAGACAATCACGTCCATTACCAATTATACCCGGAATGTCAATGAATGCATGTACACTTATTGTTATATGCAAGGATTTACTAGTCACGTGCATGTGTCCCTTATGGGATGCATGAGCATGAGATGTGTTGTCCCAATTTCTCTGATTAATCACACATGTACCAAATATTTAGGGTTCTAACCCTTTGGATGGAAACGCGATGTTACATTATGTCTCTAGGTTCAACTCCAACCACTATTGGTTCAACTCATACCCCCCCACAAGTTGTACCTCTACCAGCTTCTAACAATGTCAATACTTCAAATATCAGGAAAACCTAGGAGCAAGTTGGTAGTAATAACATTCCTGATGCAAAGTTGAGCTATTAAAGTTTGAGTAGAGTATAAGAATAACAACAGGTCTCATCTCCCATTCAAGTTCTGATTGCAGGACCAAAGAAATGGCGCTCTACACTAATAGGTTTATTCAATGGCAAGAGGGTTGCTTTTCTCGTGAAGGAGCAGTGGGCTAACACAAATAGGAAACAATATGGCTTATTGGATATTCTTATCATCAGTGATAACACCTTCTTTTTTAAGTTCACAAAAAAGAAGCAACTTCTAAAGTACTTGAGGTTGCTCTTTGGCATCTCAAGAGTAAAGTAAACCAATTTTATTGCAATTATGGATTCCTGGAATGAAAATTGAAGAAATTAAGTAAGAAAACATACCTTTATATAGCAGCATTCATAAAGTTCCCTAAGAATAATGGGCAACAAATGGATTAAGCTATCTTGCAAGCTACATTAGAAAAACTATTTATATGGATCAAGCCACAACTGAGGTATTTAGAATTAATTTTGCCAAATTATATGTTTTGGTCAGCTTAATGACTTACTTGCCTGATTTTATCCCCATTATAGGACTAAATGAGCAACTTGAAACCATGGAAGATACTTTTTAAAGTCACTTATGCATGGAAATCTGAAAAATGAGGGTGCTAAAATGAGATGGACTCCTACTCAAAAATTGTTTATGACAGGCATATATGATGAGCAGGAGAAAATTGTTAAAGTTGAAGTTACTGATCCCAACAGTGAAATAAATAGATAGTAAAAGTTACACCTTTAGTAGGGAAAGAGGGACAAGAGTTTTCAATCTTGATTGAACCAACAGATACTACAACAAACTCAAAGTAGTTGATTATAGAAGAAGTTAGTCTAACCACTCCAATGCAAGAGAAAACAAAAAAAAATTGAGAATCAAGATGAGGAGAATCATATATTTGAAAAATAATTTGAAATAATACAAAAGAGGAAATCAAGTAGGAAAAAGAAACCACCTACTTAAAATTACAAAATATGAAAATTGCAACCTGGAATATTAGAGGAGTTAATGCTCCTACTAACAAGTTACTTATTAGAGACTTCATTATTGAGAATAAACCTGATCTTCTAGCTATTTTAGAATCTAGAATTAGAGGTAGGAATGGTGACATTTTGAAATTGTTAAGCAGTGAGTGGCTAGTGATAGCAAACTTCAAAGACCATCTTAGTGGTAGAATTTTGGTGTTCTATAATAGCAAATTTGTTGAATTTTCTCAATCATGCATTACTAAGTAGTTAATCCCTAGTGATGTTGTCTACAAATCAACAAATATGTCTTGTTTGTTTTCCTTTATTTATGCTCACAACGATGGCTATCAAAATAATCAGCTATAGAGTGGAATTGGGAGATTATCTTCTCACATTTAGAAACCATGCCTACTTATTGAAGATTTCAATGCCATTATTTCATCAAACGAAGTGGAAGGGGTTCATGCTAATAACACTCTTTGTCAGGAGTTAAGATAATGCCTAGCTGATGCTGAGGTATCTGATATAGGCTTTGGGGGAACTTTCTATATATGGAGAAAAAATCAACAGGAGAATGATCTAATCAGAAAAAAAAATTGGATAAGCAGTCTAGCTAACCTTAAATGGTTCAACAATTTCCAAACAACTTCGCCTTATTCCCTAATTCTTGCCTATCAGACTACTCTCCCATAATCACTACAACAGATTTTGTAAGGCTCAAATTTCCTTTTAGATTTAACTTTTTTTTGATTAATATACTGCGATTTGGGGATGCAGTATAGAAAGGTGTCACTGATGAGGTGCATGTTTCTAAACAACATAAATATACTAAAAGAATTATTATGATTAAACAATGTCTCAAGTTTTTGAATAGAGAAAATGTTGGAAACACTTATCATCTTGTTACAACTTCCAAAAGTACTCTAGCCTTGATATTTAGAATGAGTTGCATAAAAGCCACATTGTAGATCGTTTTTGAAAAAAGAAAAACAAACGATGGTTAATCTCTCAAAGGCTCTTTTCTTTGACTTCTCATTAATTAGACAGAGATCTAAAATTGAATGGCTAAAAGGAGGGGACAAAGGTTCTTTGTTTTTTCACAGATCTGTTATATCCAAAAAAAAGCTGCAAATAGAATTTCTAGTATAATGGTGAACAATCAAAACATATCCAATCAAGGAATGCTGAAAAAATAAGCCTATATTTATTTTTATACTTGTATAAATGCACCTACCAATGAAAACATCCTTAATTGAAGCGATGAAAAGCATCATGTGTAGAATTATAGCATCACAAGAAGCTGTAATACTTTCCAAACATGTTACCAGACAAGATATTGATCAAAATTTCAAAACTATGATTCCTTACAAAGCACATAGACCTGATGGGTTCAATATGCTCTTTTTTTAACCAAAACTTGGCCTCTCATCAAAGAAATGGTATAAGATGTTATTCCGGAAGTTTACGAAAAAAAGGATGCTTAAGGAGTTTAATGGTAATTTCATAATATTTTGGTGATTTCAAACCTATAGCCTTTTGTAACTCAATCTATAAAATTATTTCAAAAATCTTGGCAGAAATATTGAAGGAAGACTTAATCAATCATGTGGAAAGTACTCAAGGTGCTTACTTACCTAGTAGAGAGATGTGATACAACATTTTACTTGTGTAGGAGTTTATGAAAGGATATTCCAATAGGAAAGTGGGAAAATTTTCATACTGAAAATTGATTTGACAAAAGCATATGACAATACAATTGGAATTTTCTTTGTAATGTTATGAGAGCATTAGATTTCCCAAAGTGTTTTACTACATGGATGACTTACTGTTTCACAACTCCATCATTCAGCATCCTCATCAATAGAGAGCCCACTTCCTTCTTAAATAACTCTAAAGGTATTAGACAAGGTGATCTTTCTTCTCCGTACTTATTTGCCATTGTCAGGGAGGTTTTCAATACTCTTAAAAAGAATTATGGAAAGAACCAAACATTTCAAATATCATTCCAAGTAAACTAAATTTAGGATCACTAACCTCAGTTTTGCTAATGATTTAATTATCCTCACTAGAGTGAATAGAATTTCAATTACAGTTGTAATAGTGACCATTAAAATCTTCTTTAGATTTTCTTGCCTCCAAGTTAACACTAATAAGTGCTCCCAAAAGTGCTAAGGATCATAAGCTTATGATATAACACATCACTAGATTTAGAGAAATGTTTTTACCATTCACTTTCCTTGGAGTACCAATAATAACATTTAGATTGAGCTATGGGAGTTTTAGACCTTTGGTGAGCAAGATACAAGCTAAGATCACAAGATGGAACATGAAGGTTTTATCTTTAGTTGGAAAAAGTCATTCATACTTGAAGTCTGGGCTCCTAAAGTTTTTATTGGATTTACTCTTTATAGTTAGAATATAGTCACTTTTAACTCTTTATATTTCAATAAATAGAGAATGATTAGCAAGCATCGGAGAAATCACCTAAAGAATCTTTAAAGGGTGAGTAGTCAAGTTATTTTTTGATTATTCTTTAAGGAATTATTCAACTTTTGATCTGAAGAGTTGTTAAAAAATATGGAATTACTCAACTATAGTATTACTTATCTTTTGAGGTTCATAGGAGAAAGTAGGTTAAGGCTCAATCTCAACACGATTTTTTGGATCAATAGGTATTTCAGAGCCCCTTACTAAATTTTTATTCATTTTCTTAATGCTTACAACTTCATTCAATACTTCCAAATTATCTCTTAGTGCATCCATATCATTATCCAAATCCATTGCCTCGGTAAAATCACCAGTTTTGAAGATTTTACTGGTGGGTTTCCATCTTAGACCTTTATGAGAAATTGAATGTCTCCATTGGTAAGTAACTTAAATGTAATACTTATATAAATCACCATCTTCATTCATTTGCATTAGTAAGATGAAATCTAGTAAAGTTTAAGTAACATCATTCAATACTTAAACTCTTTCATAATTAATTCTTTAAAGGTAGAAGTTACCTAATTCATCGTTTTTGGTTTACCACTAAAAGTATATACGTATTTTAGACCATTAGTTGTCTAGTATTCAAGTAGAATATTGTGCAAATTACTTTTAGAAGGTATTTTCCTATGCTTGATATCGAGGATGCCATCTTTGTAGAAAAGTATATTTGTTACTAAAATGCTAAAGACCATTTTCAAGTACTCTTTGTACTTCAGATTTGGGGTTAAACTTAAAGATGAAGTTATCTTTATTAGAGATAAGAACATTAGCTAAACCAAAGGTTTTTCATGTTTTATAATCCTAAGCATTAAGTGGACAAAAAGCTAGTCTTTTGTCAACAAAGAAACCAATAAGAGATGAGCTTCATTTAGCCAAACCATCCTCAAGTACCTCCCCAAGAGGACCAATAACAAGATGCCCATTTCTAGTAGTTAGAGGAAAGAACTGTAATATGCTATTTTGATTATGGTACTACGTGATGTGTTGTATATGCATGTTATAAAGTATGCTTTATTTATAGTAAACTAGAATAATTTAAGCGTTTAGATATATTATTGAGATTATAACAAAGATCACGGATAGACCGGAAATAGTTTTGGACTCGATTGGAAATTTTTCAGAAAATTTCCTAAAACTCCAAAAAGATATGGAATGAGTTTAAACGAGCTTTAAAAGCCCAAAAATGTGCTTTAGAGATTGAGGACACTTTTGAATGAAATCCAGACAATTTTGTTGACATTTAATGATTTCTGAATTTAATCCAAAAATTCTTCCAGACAATCGAAAAAGCTTCCGAAAAAATTTAAAATAAAATAACAAACTTAGAAATTAGGATTGGAGTCCTTAGGAATTCAAATGGGTCAAAATGAACATTGTTTGAATAGAATTTGGGTAATCCGAAATTATTGGACTAAAATGCCCTTTTTGGAAAATAATGAGTATTGATGATTGTAAACCCATTTAAAAGTTTTAAAAGCATCCAATCAATAAGTATTGACCCTAATTAGAGTATTTCATGGTCCAATTTGATGATAAGATAGTTGTGAAATATTTTCGAAATTTAATTCAGTTAGTAGGTGAATTAAACTCATTAAAGGGCAATTTGGTCTTTCTGTATAAAATGGTGTTAATGGATTAATGAGTCACACTTAATGACTAATGAGAAAATGACATGTGTGATGAGTCATTAGAGATGACCAATGAGAGAATGACGTGTGTGTGATGAGTCATTAGAAATAACCAATAGGAAAGTGAAATGTGTAAAGCATTAAAGAGTATAAAAAGCATGAATTAAGACATAAGTTGCTTATTAGTTTGGTAATTTCCCTTCTATGGTTAATTGGTATTGTGAATTTTTGCTTCTACATTGGACATATTTGTGGTTAGTTTCAAATTGTGTTTGCTTGTGGTTGATTCATTACTCTTTGCATATGGGGTTTTAGTTTTCAATCTTTATTGATCCATTAAAAGTTTTAAGTTATAATTTTCAATATTTTGTTTGTTTTTTTAAACTGTCCAGTACTATGTTTTAGCATTCTACGAAAACCAAATTGCTATTAGTGGTTCAGATTTTGGTCCATCTAATTTTGATTGACTTGTGATCGTGTGTACTTATGATTTTCACTTTTGTTTATTGCGGTGACCATTTTGGAATTTAATATCAATATTTGTTCCCTTTCTTGAGTACTAAGAGTTGTTTAGGGAATTGTTGGGCTTGTCTTCTATAGCTTGTATTGGGCATTATGATAGGAGTGGTGACTTTGACTTCTGCGATAGAGCAAGGGCTAGTCCTTCAGTGAGTTTTGTGTCTAAGAGAAGAGAAGATGGGGATAGATTACAAATAGGTTCTTGAAACATTAGGAACTTTATAAGGAAGTATTTGGAATGAGTGGGGATTCTAGACAGATATAAGATTCATATAGCGTACATCTAGGTGACAAATTGGATGGGGGATAAAGTGAAAGAGATTAATGGGTTAAAACTTTGGTATTCAAGGTGTTTGAGAAGACAAAACAAGGTAGATATCTTAGTTATCAAGGAACTTGTACATCTTGTTGTGGAGGTAAAGAGGATTAATGATAGGATTATGTCTTTAAAGATTATGGTGGGAGGTGTTATTTTCAATATAATGTGTACTTATACACCTTAAGTAGGGTTAGACAAACAATTCAAGTGTCAATTTTAGGAAGAGCTAGAAGAGGTGATTCAGGAGATCCCCTTGACGAGAGAGTTATTCTAGGTGGAGACTTCAATGGTCATATAAAGTCAACCATGGATGGAGGTTTATGGACTCATAAGAATTTTCGGGTATGGTAATAGGAATGATGGTGAGACTAATATATTGGATCTTACAGTAGTGTTTGAGTTGGTCTTTTTTTAAGAAAAACGAGGAGCACTTGGGGACATTTAAGAGCAAAACTACAAAAACCCAAATCAACTACTTCCTTGTTAGGTAAAGTGATTGACTTAGTTGTAAGGATTGCAAAGTGAACCTAATGCTTGCTTGCTAACTCATCATAGATTGTTAGTTTTAGATCCTACAATTAAGGGTTAGAGGAAGAAGAGAAGTGTTAGGAGGTGTATCAGACTCAGATGGTATAATCTAAAAGGGGATACAATGAAACAACATAGGGATAGAGTAATATATGAAGATGAATAGAAATTGAAAGGAGATGTTAACTAGATGTAGGAAAGAGTATCAACTCTTTTAAGGAATACAACTAAAGAGATCTTAGGCGCTTCTAAAGGTCCAAAGAGTAGTAAGATAGAGTCTTGGCGGTGGAATGAATATATAAAAAAAAGGTTAAGATAAAAAAAGGATGACTATAAAGCCTTATTAGATAACACCACAAAGGTAGAGAGTAGTTAATAGAGAAAGTTACAAACTAATATCTTCTCCTGAAGCCATTTTTTCTATACAGGAACAAATGAGACATCCAAAGCTGTAACAACTATAGAGTCATCAAACTACTTATTCACACCATGAAGTTATGGGAGAAGGTGATTGAGAAGAGAGTGAGCAAAAGGATGCTCCTATCTCGGAGAATGAGTTTGACTTTATGCTAGGAAGGTCCACAAGAAAAGTTTTACATCTCCTTAGAATATTAATGAAATATTACATGGAAAGACATCATAACCTACACATGGTTTTTATTGATTTAAAGAAAGCGTATGATAAGGTACCTAGGGAAATCATGTGGAGTGTTTAAAAGTTAAGAGAGTTTATGTAACCTATTTACGGGTTATTAAAGATATGTATGAAGATATAAAGATTAAAATAAGGGCCATAGGAGGAAATATAGATCATTTTTATATTGATATTGGGTTACACTAAATTTTATCATTAAGCCCCTTTTTATTTGCAGTAGTGATGTATGAGATCACTAAGAATATCTAAAAGGATGTTCCTTAGTGTATGCTATTTGTTGATGACATTGTTTTAATGGATAAGACAAAAGAGAGTGTCTATATCAATCTAGAACTTTGGAGGAATACGTTAAAGGCGAAGACTTATAAATTAAGTAGGATTAGGATTGAGTACTTAGAGTGTAACTTTTTGGGTCATAAGGTTGTTTCAGATGTGGAGTTAAAGATTGATTCAAAAGTTATACCATTAAAAGAGTCTTTTAAGTATCTAAGTTCTATCATAAAAAGCAATGAAGAGATCAATGAAGATATAGTTCATCGTATCAAATCAGCGTGGCTTATACGAAGAAGTACATCAAGAGTTTTATGTGACAAGAAGATACTACTTAAGCTCAAAGGTACATTATATCATTTAGTGATTAGGTCGGCCATGGTCTATGGGGCAGAGTGTTAGCTATTAAGTAGGTGCATTATCATAAGTTGATGATGACAGAGATAAGGATGTTCCATTGGATATATAACCTTCCTAGGATAGATAAGGTCAATAATGTAATGGTAAGAGACAAATTAAATATGGCTAATATTATTGAAAAATTAAGAGAGACAAGATTTAAGTTATTCAAATATATTAAAAAGAGACACTCTAACGTTGTAGTGAGAAGATACGAGAAGATTGTACTTACAAACTATAAGAGGAAAAAAGAAAAACCTAAGAAGAATTAAGGGGAGATGGTCAAGAATATATGACTTTATTGGAACTTATCGAAGACATGGTCCTCAACAGAAAACTTTGACGTACTAGGATACAGATAAAAGATCTCACAAAGAGAGGTCGTTCTCATTCTTAAGTCTTTTAAATATTTTTCTTGAATCTTTTGTCTTGTATTTAGCCTAAAAATTCAATATTTAATACTTCGGTCTTAGTTAATTAACCTAAACATATCCTTATTTAACTTAAATATTTTCGAGTGTTGGCTTGTTTGATTTATTTATTAACTGGCCTTTTTCCTTGTTTGTGTATTTATTTACTTATTTATATTTTATTTTAACTTTTTATTTTGTTTTATATTTATTTTATTACTTATTTGTATATTTTTATTTATCATTTATGATTAAGAGAATACTTAACTAATAGAAATATAATCTCATTAAAGATTGAATCAGTTTAAGATTAAATTTAAATAATTTTAAAACATTAAATTTTATAGTGTCTCAAAACTAGGCTTGACATGAGACACAATTCGATTAAAATTTTTAATTTAAAAATAAAAATAATATCATTTTGTTAAAAATAATATTATTATATTTATATATATTTTAGCTTTGGATCGAATAACCTCACATTCTTAAAACTTGAAATAAAAAAAAAAATTGAGCTCCACTAGAAGACTTGAAGCCGGATTAATTCGGCAAATTGTTATTATTACTCAAAAATATTTAACAATTTTATTAAAGTGTCCATCAATTTAATACATAGTTATTAAGTTTTAATTTGAATGCTCGTGTTACAGAAAAAATATTAACATTAAAAATATAGTTTTGTCAATTGTGTACTCTTTATTTTTGTTTTAATCAATGATTTTAAAACTGAGTCTAAACCGGCCAATTCAACCGAAATAAATACAAACAATCTAATTTTCAATTCCGTTTATGTTTATAACTTTTATAAAACAAACTGACCAATTTTTAATTTTTTTTCCAAAATTTTTTTAATTTTTTGACGTTTTTCTTTAAAAATCCGTAAATATTTTAGAAAAAGCTGGTCAAGAAATTTTGAAAATATGTCAGATGTAGGTCAGCAGCAACTAGCAAGTGTCTTCCTCTGCAAGCGAAGCCATCTGTTTTATTTTACACCAATCCTTGTACCTCCTTATCTTGTCACTGTCTCGTTTCAACGTAATAAAAAGTTATATTATTATACCTACTATGAATTGTTATAATATAAGCTTGATTGGCAAAAGCTACAACCTTCTTTGCTTCTATGGTCTCCGGTTTTTAGGATTAGTGATGATAGTAGATCGGTCCGTTTAAAATATTTGAATTTAAACCTATAGTCTGTATTAACTTATCATTAATAAGTTGTTTTTGAATGAGAAACCTTTTTACTTTTCAATGATTGTTTCTTTCCTTTTTAATTATTTCTCACAATTTAATTAATAAATTATATTTTTAAAATTTATATTATATATTTATCTCTTCACGTATTAATTAAAAAATTTATTTTAAATTATTATTGTTAAAAAATAAATTCTTGTTTTTATTTATTTAATTTCACTAATAAATTATATTTATCAAAATTTATGTTCTTTATTGACAATGTTATGAATACCGTACCGGGCTCGGTATCGGATTGAGTTCTGGAACAGAATTATACCGGTACCGGTTGGTACCGGGTACCGTTTCGAGAATTTTTTTAAATTTATGAAATAATCCCTAAAATTTATAAAAATTGCAAAATAGTCCATATTATACAGTTGTACGGTTATATTATACTAGTTTACTATTTATATCAACCATGCTTTTAAAAATTTTAACAATAAATAATAATGACAATTAATATGAAATAACAATAATTTTTAAATATTTTACATATAAATAATAACCACA
>JAOTBA010000005.1:12047596-12058303 GCA_025629845.1 Erythroxylum squamatum | reverse complement strand
ATAATTATTTTTCTTCTAACAATAACTATTATCATATCTAAGCCAATGCCTTCAATTGTGATCCTTATTTATGTCTTTAGTAGGTTAAATTAAGTGGAATGATTATATTAAGATACTATACTTTTTTAGCTTTACTCTATGTAACATCTTACATCGTGCTATCATGGTGTTGATATACATCTTACATGTTGTTATTAAAGTTTATAAGATATTAGTTAACTTAAAATAGTATGACATTTTGTCATATATATAAAATTGACATATCTCTAAAAAAAATTCGCAAAATCATCAACATAGATTAATAACAAAATTGCATAAATTTTTCTTTCTATTTTTGAGAACTCTTCTCAAACCTAAACCTATGTCTAAGAATTTTGGTTTATTAACTCTTAGTATTAATTATACTAACCAAAGTATCTACATGGAATATAATATAAATGTAAGAAAAGCAAGTAATTGTTTATATATCACTACAACAAAATAAAATTAGGAAATTAATCATATATTTGGCTACTCTTATTATTTTACTCAAAATAATAACTCTCACTATTATTTGAAAAGATTAATCTCTTTAGTGGGCCAGGATCCCATTCAAATTTAGTTGATCTTAAGTCACCTAATAAACCAACTAAACTTAAATTAGGTAGATAATATCCTTATAAATCACATCTCATGTAGCTCCTAGATCTGTTAAATGACAACTCTTATTAAAACGTATTTTATAAATTATTCCTTTAAATTCATATGATCATGAGCCACTCATCAAAATAAAACAAATATAATTAGGTAGACCTATTAATTTAAGATAAAACATATTTAGGCTAAAAGGGCCTTGAGTCACTAAAAAAGACTTGCAATGAACATAACTATAATTTTATGCTTAAATAATAAAAGCCAACAATCACATTATTAATGTGTACTTAATATTTTAATGATGGATTTGATTTTGTTTGTCTCGTTAAACACAAAATATATGTAAAATATCACACACACACACACACATACACACACAAGCACAAAAAAAAATCAAACGTGTAATATAATATGCATTGTAATTATATAAACCATATAAAACAAATTCATGCAACTTCTCTTGCAAATATAATAAAATTATACGTATGAAATATCAAGCCTCATTTGATTTTAGTTATTGGTCTTCATAATCTAAAATAACATTTCTAACTCTTTGGATAATTAAATTAAATTAAACCTATTGAATATTAAATAAATTAAATTCCTAGTCTAAAGAGAAATTTAATTTGATTTGAAAACAATTTTCAAATTCAATTGAAAACTATTTCCAATTTTCTTAACTCCTTTAATTGAAAATAATTTTCAATAAATTACTTATTGTAATTTAGGAAAAGATTTGTTTTTCAAATTTTAACAAGTAATAAATTCTAAATCAATTAGAAAACTATTTATAATATAATTCGAAACAAAATTTTCTTAATTAAAAAATTATTTTCTAATTTTGAAAGGAAACACTTTCAAAATTAAATACGAACACTTTCAAATTTAATTAAGAAACTCCTTCTATTATTTACTTAGAGATTAATTCTCAATTAATTAGAAAATCATTCCTTAATAAAATTTCAAAATATTACAGAAAGCTCACCTTTCTTAATTAATAAACAAGAACACCTTTTCTAGATTTAATCAAGAGCAATATCTTTTCTAATAAATCAAGAAACTTAATATTTATAAATAAAAACTATTTCTAAATAAATAGATTAACAATTACCTAAATAAAATAATAATAGATGTAACTTATCTCATTCAAATAAAAAAATAATTTAATTAAGAAACATTTTTCTTAATTACTTAATAAAACACTTTTTAAATTTTAAAAGATTCTTAATTATTTGATTTCAATCTGACTGAAATATAATTAATTCTAATTTTAGAAACAATTTTTATAAAATTTAAGTTAGGGAATCAATCTAATTATTAATCTTAATCACATTAAGAAAAATAATTGATTTAATTTTTAGAATTGCTTTGAAATTTTAAAAATCATTTAAGATATATTTGAAAATTAGGTTAAATTAGGAATAAATTATTTCATATTTAAAATAACTTTATTCGCCTTTAGAAGTACTTTAATCCACGAGTCAAACAAGTTATCCCTTTCTAGGTTTAAGTTGCAGTTAAACCTATATCTAAACAAATCTATTCTAGCCATAGAATAGCCTAATCCTTGTTGCCAAACAAGTCATATTCCATATTAAGAATACCTTATTCCATATTAAGTGTGCGGACTGGCTTGTAAATTTGGCAGCACAGTTCGATGTAGGGCTCACTATTTTTGATCTCCCGCCTAGGGGCTGCCTACCTTTCCTCTTTGCGGATGCTTCAGGGGTTTGTCACCCTCGTATTCACATGTAATTTGTATCGTTTGTCTTCCCTTTATTAAAAAAAAAAAAGAATACCTTATTCCTAACATAAAATAACCTAATCCTTTATCCAAATACTCCTTATCCCAGACCTAGGATACAATGTCCTAGTTGCCAAACACAACCTTTCTTCAAGTTGAGAAACCTTTAATTTCTAAAACTTAAAACCTTAGCTACCATCTTTTTATAAGGTTGATGTCGCCATTATGCTTCAACATCTATTCTATGGCATTTCCATTCCACATTAGTGTCACTGGCTTCAGTTGTTACCTTATATGGGACCAACCTTACACTCTGACAAGATGCTACAAAACTTTCTCACTAGTAACTGGTGTTTTACCAGTTGTACATTCTCCTGTGTATGAACCTTTAACCATCATCAAAAGGAGCTATTTCTCCAATCATCAATTTCTTCTCGCTAATGCATATCGATTCCATCTGCTTGACTTCTCTAATAACTAAACAATAACAATAGCAACAATAACAACTCAAGTTTAGCTGATGTGCAGAGTTTGGAAAGTCCAGTAATATGTAGCCTTATTGCTAATTGGTAGAAAGGCTGTTTCAAATAGACTATGAATTCATGGGAGCTCCTCACCTAAAACTTTCAACCACCATTAACAAAGCCCATCTTCTAATAGTAGCTCCTTCAAATTCAACACATACAAGACTTAACAACGCAAAACTCGTCTTCCATTCAACAATAATAAGAGTATCTAAATTTGTATCATCTAGCAAGTTCGAAGACACTTTTCTATATTTTGATGGGTTTAAGCAACTTCATCTCACCTTCATATCACTGCCTCAATGTTACAAACATTTATTGGCCAAAAAAAAAATGTTACAAACATGAACTAGGTCAAGGAATAAATGACACTAAAAATTTCTTTGGACTCTTAGTTTAAAGCTTAGTGCCCTCATCGCCAATCACATGCATCTCTTAGGTAAAGATTTTGAATTTTTAAATTCATAATCTTCAAAACATTAGTATATGATTTCAGATGGCTTATTGCATAAAATAAGACTGTTATTTAACATGGTTTTCTCATTTAAAAAAATGTGATTTTTTCTAAATAATTAAAGTTCGAGATTATAATTTGAACAATTCAAATTTAAAAAATGTTTGAGTGATCCAAATCTAATTTTAGGATTAATGTTTTAATTTCAATTCCAAATTTCATATTAATAATAATCAAATATTCTTAATCAAGTTACATAATTAAAGTAAGCTCTAATACTACAATTGAAAAATTAGGACAAGACCCAAAATCCTATATGCAACAGAATGAATAAAAATTTTTTGTTTAATTTCTCAGAAGGGAATATTACTTTAAATTCTTTAACAAGATTAATGATAAAATATAATAAAGCATGAATCATAATTCATACCTTATTGTGAAGCTTGATCTTTTTCTTATCATTTTCCTTGAACTATTTATAAAATCAACTCATCTTAACTATCGTAGCTACACACGTGTCCAACAAATGATGATGTCTACAAAATATGTTGAGAAAACTCCATAACTGATATAGAATGCATTATGCAAGAAGTGTTATTTCCTTTAAAGCTAGGCTTATTTATAATAAGGTTTAGACCTTTTAATAATTTAATTGAAATAAAATTCTAATTTCAATTAAATAGGATCCAAATAGCATCCAATAACTCATATTGGTCCTTTTTATTAAATATCCTATATTTAATCTTAAAGTTCTTAAAACCCACCTTTTCTCTTTTCACCCTATTCTTTGTATATAACTTATTAGGTTTTTACTTTTATTGGCAATTGATATAAATTATAACCCTAAATCATATTTAGGATTAGAAAAAAAGATTGATGTCTAGCATTGCATTATGATCACCTATATTTAGGAATGTCAAAGTGGTTCTAACTAACCTTTTTGTATATAATTTTTTTATATAATTTAATCCTTTCATCATATAATATTTCAATTAGACAAAAAGTATGAAATTAATGTATACTTTATTTGAATCCAGTTATGTTAGTTCTCAACTATTAGGAAATTAATTTTGTTAATAACATTTGAAAACTATTTTCAAAGTGTCATTCCACCTTATTTAAGGATTTTCTTATCAATACTAATTGAAAGCAATAGAACATTCTCCTTAATCATTTTAGGATGATAAATCATATATTGATCACTCAACTATCTCCTTATGGTTCATACTATATCTAATGACTACTGATTAGTATTATAAAAAAAACATAGCCAATTTGTCAAAACATTTCACATATAGTTATTTTTGACATTTTCCTTTCATTAAAGGGTGTTACAAATTTCATGCAATAGAAAATTATAGCTCATATTTTGAAAAATCATAGACAGATTATTTCCTATGAATACTTTTTATAACTAAAGCATGATAAATACGTAGCGAAATGTTGAGTATAAGTCAATATTGGTGGAAAAAAATTTCCCCCACATAATCCAATAAAAAAAACGTAGTTAACAAGTTTTGGCTACATTTTGTGCATTCGTAGCAATATATGTTTTGCTACATTTTGCTAGTTTTGTAAAAAAATATATTTTAACTACATTTTTGTAATTTCATAAGTAAAATCTTTAACTATGAAAGTGCAAAAAAATTGATGAATATTATTTGCAACGTTTTGTGTATAACGTATCAACTTTTTTTTCTGTGAATTATTTAGTTACTATTATCAAATTAAATCGTAGAGAAAAATTACTAATTCAAAATATCAAGATTTCTTTACATAGTTTAAAATGTATAAATATCATCAAATTGTACCAACAAAAGTAACAGTTGATCTTTTGTTTTTATACAAAATGTTAATAATAATTTGAGCATTCATTATAAACAAAACACCGTTTGCATTGTTCTTCTACCTACTAGTTACTTCTCTCTACCAAAAAGTGGTTCCAAAGGGTCATAGCGCGTAACTTCTTTATTTTTCAAGCATCTAGTTCACGTCCAACACACCAAACCTTTTGTTTTTAAGCCCGTCTGCATCATTGCGTTATTGTTTCATTACTTACTAGTGAATCGACCTCTCGTTTTGTGCGTGATTTTTACGTTGAATGTTCGGGTTGTTTATTGAGGCCAGTTAGAGTTTCTATTATTATATATATATATATATTTAGTATTAGTTTGTTGTATTATTGGTATTATTTTTATTACTATTACCATTTATATTATTAATTATTATTATAATTACTACTACATCTTTTTTTTAATATCTATTTTCCCCTTTTTTTTCTTAGTATTGGTATTCGTATTAGTAGTAGTAGTAGTATTAGTACTATTTATCCTAATTATTTTTTATTTTATTTTAATACTCTTTAATTATTTATTGAATTTTCTAATATTTAGTTTTTGTTGTCTTACTATTTTATTATTGGATCGGGTTATACATCAAGTATGTCTTCGTCTTTTATTGGAGTTCTATGTACTTAATTATGCGGTGTGCTAGTTTTTATTTATTCACTTATTTCTTCTGTGTCCTGCATCATTATTTTACATGTCATATCTGCATGTGGGTCTACCGGAAACAGTCTCTCTACTATGTAAGGGTAAGGCTGAGTATTATTAGACCTCCCCAGACCCCGCCTCAATGCGGGATTTCAGACTGGGTGCGATGATAATGATGATGATGATGATGATGATGATGATTATAAACGAAACAATACGGAGAAAAAACTTCACATATTTGAATATGTCTAAATATACAACCAAAGATGCTCAAATTAAAAAAAAGTTTGAGCATAAATAGAGCGAGTACTAAGTGTTGTCCAAGTCTATAAACTAAGTATTGTCCAAGTCCATAAAATTGTAACAAATAACAAGGTTAGTCAAAATCAACTAAAATTATTATGAAAAAATTGATAACTAATTAATCAATTTAAATTAAAGCAAACAACACATAACTTTACCATTCACAACATGATCACTCTTCAGTTGCATCTTCATCCGTTATATAATTAGAGAAGAAAGTATTAAAATTAAATTATAGTATATATGGAAAGTGATAGAATAAAGCTAGGAATTAGAATGAATTCCCTTCACTTTCCTCTTCATTCGAGCCGAGTAACCTTTTGAATAATATATCATATTTTGCTAATTTAATTTGAATTTTTTCTCCCTTGATTACTTTAGCATTTAATCTAGACTTAAGCTCATTGTTTCCCTTCTGACTTTGTTCAATTATTGTATTATATGTAAAGGTTAAAACATTTAGCTTAGGACCATAGTTAAGACCTTTGACATAATTTGAATGAGTACTAAGTACTATATCACAATTCTCATTTGTACTAAGCTCATTAGCTTCATATTTAGACTTCTCTCATATCTCTTGCATCTTATTATATAAAAAAAAACAGAAAACCAATATTTAATCAATATATTAGTATTATATTAATAGATGAACAAAAATATTAAGCAAACTTTTATACTTACATTTTTTTTGCTTCTTGTGACACTCATCCTTTTCCTTCCTTATAGTGAGTAAGTCTATATAATATGGTCCTATTACACTTTGGTCCATCTAGTTCCTTCTCACTCTATTTTAAGAAATAAAAAAAATTAGGGCACAAAAAATAAGTTAATGCTAATTCATTAACGTACAATTTGCAAATGCAAATCTTTCATATTCTTTTTCAACAAATACAAATGACTTAGACCTTGATTATGAGGTGTTTTTATTTATGATATGTTTATCCTTGCCTTCTCACAATTTTTCTAAATTCAAGAAAAAACATAGCTTAGCAGTTAATTCATCTAACAAGATTAATGTAAGCAAATATGAAGGCAAAAAATCAAAACCAAACTTTCATATTAAACCAATAATCACATAAATAGTTCCAATTTTGTTCAGCCATTCTTTAGGGTATATGTCCTCATGCCTCTGCATTAGAAGCTAAAGACTTATAGTACTTATGCAACTTGAAATGACGATTCCTGGTCCTTTGTTTTAATAATGATGTATCATAATTTGAAATATTTATGTTTTTAACATCCACAAATTTTAATTTCAACTTTGAACAATAAGTAAAAAAAGTAATCAATCTGAAATTTGTTGAAACAATGTTGTTATTATGTACGACTTGAAGACTAAGCTATGGCACTACACTAGAAGATGCTCTATCTTCTGTAACAACAAAAGGGCATGATAAAAAAATATTTAAACTGTGAAGATATTTATTAGTGTATATGTATAGTTATAGGTATAGAGAAATTTCAAAATTGCATTACTAGTTTCATTGTTGTCTAAAGTAGAATGTTGTTGTTGGCAAGGAATTGAATTTTTAGCATCAACTGACTGATCTAGTTAAAGTTGCACATTGACATTGTTCCATTATAGAATTTTTATAGTGGCCACCTTCTTCCCTTTCTTTCTACCAGGTGTCATAATGTTAGATTTGACATCACATTAAAAAAAAATAGATATAACATGTACAAAATAGAATAAAGAAAAACTAACATTCAATCATCATAATCAAAGTACATTTAATCATCATAATTAAGATCTTTAATAATCACAGTTATTAATCACATTATTAAGATAAATGTTACCAATATTACTAGAAGATAATAGAAAGAGCACTTCAAGATACATTCAATCATTGTCAACCATCATAACTAAGTTAAATTCAATCATCATAATCAAGATATTCAAAATCATCATGCATTAGTAAGATAAATGTTACCAATATTTTAATAAAATACTAGAAAGAGCACTTTTGAGATACATTGAATCATTAGAATTAAGATCTTCAAAATTATCATCATTAATCACATTTATGAGAAAAATGTTACCAATATTACAATAAAATAAAATAAAAAGCACTTTCAAGATGCATTCAATCATTATAATCAGGATCTTCAAAATCATCATCATTAATCACATTAGGATTTAACTCTTTATTGTTATTACATCCAACCAAAGTATCGTCATTTTTACATAATTTTTCCTCAAGGTATTCTTCATCCTTTTCTATAACAAGATTGGCTAGTACTTTAGTTGCTTCTAATATATTGGGATTAACATTTTTCCTATGGAATGATGATATATTCTCATCTTCAATTTTGAATGCTACATTATTCTGCTACAATTCAATATCTTGATATGCTTCATCACTATCTTAACCCATTTCACCATTTTCCCTTTCACAGATATCAAAAATATTTTGGTGTTCAAACTTCTGCATGACTTTCCAACTGTTGCCCAATATAGTGTCATTGAAATAGAACACTTGCTTTACTTGACTTGTGGGCACAAATGGTTCATTCTCATACTAAGGTTAATTAACATCGATGCAAGTAATATTGTCATCCACTTTTTTTCATCCTTTTATAATTAATATTAAACCATTTTCACTTAAATAGAACAACCTTTCAATCCTTTGATTTAATCTAACTTAATTGTTTAAGAGATAATTACACCATAAAAGTTAATAAAGTCATCCTTATGTTGTCCCTCAACAACAATCCCATAATTTCGGCTTCTAAGGCGACTGCCATTTTCTTTTCTGTGAAATCCAACTTCATTAACAATACAACATGTATATTTTTTATCATACATATAAGGCTCACATGCCAAAGCATATAATGATTCTATTGCTTTTAACAATTTACAGTTATGTAACTATATCATCTGTAGAGAAAAATCACTAAAAGTTAATATTGCAATATTAACAACAATATTAATTTTGTTAATTTTACATATATAACTTACTCAGGTTCTAAACCATGATGCGAAGTTTATCTTATATCTTTCTTCAATATTAACTTTACCTTTTCTTTTAATACCACTTTTGTGCTCTCTAATTAAAATGTAAATTGAAGAAAAGAGAGGTTGAATATTAATTATAATGTGAACTAATGTATGAGAAGTAATATACATACTCTATTACAAGTCGACTTCCTCACAATTGTTCAAAATATACCAACCTCGAATTTCAAGTTCGTATTTAGTTAACTCGACATATTTTCCTAATCCAAGTGGTCTTACTTTATAGGAGAAAATTGACAAGCCACCATCTTAATCAAAATCAAAGTTACATTTTCCTCTATTAAATTAACGCCATGTAAATATATAGAAACAAATGTCAAACAATTATTTGATACATAAATCTCTACAATAGAGCATTTAAGTCAAGCTTTATTACATAGTAACTGTTAAGGGAGCCCAAAAACCTAAAGAAGTATACAAGATTAGCATTTGCTACTAAATAATAGCAAAAGATAATAAATATGCAATTGAAAATATTACCTTTCAATCAGGAATCCATATCAAAATTGAATTAGGTCATAAACGTTTGCCTTGTGTGCAAGTGAATTGTTAAATACACCATAATATCAAAGAATGATGGCGAAAACACTACTTTAAGCTCACAAAGAATGAAAGAAATTTCTTTTTCTATTTATTCAAATTGTTTTAGCTTCAGTGTCTTACATCATAATTGCTTAAAAATTACCACCCAATTCTCCCCAAAGTTTTTGACACACCCTTCGACAAGCACCTATGTATGCTAACCAGAAGTAATCATTATAGAAACACATGACAAACATAGCTCTTCAAGACCAAAACTTTTTCCTCGTTTGCATTGATATAACAGATACCCATTAAAAATCTTAATTGATTTAAGAAACTAATAAAAATTTTATTTCTCATTTTTGGCGTAGTGTAACAAGTAAATGGAATAATGTATGACCCATCATCTATCCTTTTCAAATGCAAATCTTTTCTTATATTCATATCTTCTATATCTGACTAGTATTAATCGTGTGTTTTGATTTGCCATCAATACCCATCAAAGTGTTAGAAATATTTTCATAAATATTTTTTTCAATATGCATAACATTAAGATTATGCCTTAATAACAAACCCTTCCAATAAGGGAAATATAAAATTATGTTTCTTTTTTATTCCGATTGAGGTCAACAAAATTTTGCTTTTGATTTCTATTACTTGGGTGTTTGGTAAGTATAAACTCTTGCAAATATGATAATTGATTTAGCACATCATCTCCTAACAAGTGTAAAGGAGGTTCACTATATTCTACATTGGTGTTAAACAATTTGCTTTTCTGTTATCTATACCCATGTGTTAAGTAACGACAATGCCCTATATGATATATTTTTCTTCGTAACCTCATAGAATGAGTTTGATAGCTACACATAGGGCATGTGTTGGACCCCGAACTTTTCTTGGAAGTTAGAATTATTAAATAAAATTAAATGAGGAATTGGTGGCGATTTATTCATGTGCAAAGAAAAGGAAAATTCTTGAATTTGAAATGATATACAAGATTAAGGTAGTGAATGTAGTAA
>JAOTBA010000005.1:12018345-12043990 GCA_025629845.1 Erythroxylum squamatum | reverse complement strand
TTGAGGAACAATGAGCTTATCTTCTCTAGCTAATGCATTATCTAAAATTCTTGAATCTGAGGCTGAACCTTCCCATCTAGGTAAGACGTATGTAAATTTCAAGTTAAAAGTGCATGCAACCAAGACATTCATTATAGGATAACTCTTCCTTCCTTTGTACCTTGATATATTTTCCTTTGAAACTTTTACTTTGATATGTGTTCCATCAAGAGAACCAATACAATTCTAAAAAGTCCTTAAAATGTATTAGAATTTTTTATTAATGTAAAAAAGTATGTTTTTGTATATAAATTGTTTTAAAAAATACCTGAAAATATGGATAAAATCTTCCTATACTATTGATTATTTCGGGAGGGACAACCAAACCATTTGGTTGAACCAAAAATTGATCCTTGAGGGTAATTATTGCTCTGAGTACTTGGTGGAAGTGACAACTAATTGTTTCAGTAGATCGTCGGAAAAAGAAACTTTGTGAACGAGTGCTAGCTCTACCAACCAAAAATATGTAAAAATGTTCCAACTTGTTCCTCATCCAAACTATTTTGGTTATCTGTTAACAGTCCCCTCCCACGAAAAATTGAACATAAGCGAATAAATGCATCATAACTCATGCGTAAAATGCTACATGCATTATAATGTATCTTTGTTGCGGTTAGTAATTCTTGACATACAATTTCTCTATGACCTCTTTTTGGATGCACTAGTTGTCTATTACCTCGAGACATATATTGATATATATGTCTTAAGCAAACCAAATAACCCGCATAAGCTACCATAGCAAGTAGAGCATTTTTTTCAAATCCTCTCATATCGCCTGCATTTAAATTTTATTTATTGTCACAAAATAAGTAGAAAAATATTGACGTATCAATTCGTACTCCTATGACACGTTCACATCTTCAAAAAGAAAGAAAAGGAACAGGACAGCTTCAAATTTTTAATGAAACCAAGAATTGCATAGATACATAAGAGAATGGTATTCATTGTAATAATCATCTAGAAAGATGGATCACTTCTATAATTACTGAAAAAGTTTTTGGATAATGCATATATTGGTTTGGAACAGTCATGAATAGGATACACAATGACTAGTGCTCACCTAAGTAAGTGCCATAACAATAAGCACCGAATGCATTCCAGGTGGTAAATGCCTCAAACTGGTCAAGAAATTTACTAACACAGCTCTAGGACCATCATTAAATGTTACAGTTTAATCATCGACAGAATTCAAATGCTTTTGGTCCAGATTCTGCTTATAGTCAGCATTGGTCGTGTCTCTACCAGAATTGTTGACTAATAGTGCATCAAAATCTCAAATATCAGACTAACAAGTCTCACTACATCATAAATCAACTTATTAACTCTGGCAAGGATACTAATCATTTCATAAGCATATAATATAAACTATAGCAACTCCCAGCATTTATACGAGATTGAATAAACAAACAAGAGAATGAAACAGTAAGAGCACGAGAATCTCCGAAACATCATGTTCCTGCTTGGTTTTAATGAAAAGGTTCACCAACGTAACTTTATTGTACAAAGGAATAATGGCTGTGTTTTAATATAGATTCTGCTGTAAAAAGTGAGCTTCAACTGATATGTGCAGTGCTTCTTACTGATAGCTCAAATTCCAATTCTCAAACATATAAATAAGCAAAAGAAAGAGAATTTTCTAACAACAAATAAATCACAATTTTCAAGTTGACTGCTTCAGACAAGTGTATTAATTTCCTATTGTGTGCTTCAGCTGAAAGAAGTTGATTGTCCTACTTACCAAGTGTGAAATTCTTCTAAGGGAAAGGGATCAATTGAAAGTAGCACAGAGCAGCAAAGTGGTGTTTAAAGCAGCTACATTGAGGAATCAGCTATCATCAAGAACAATATCAAGTCAAGCATCTGTCAAGTGCAATTCACTCCCTTAAAAAAAAACACCAACCACTCCCTTCAAAAACCTACAACCTAATTTCTCCCAGAAACTCAATCCACAGAATACGAAATTAACACAAACCTGTCGAAGGTGCCGAAGAGAAGGTGTTGTTGTTCTTCTTAGTGGGAGGTGGCTGCGTTGAAGAGTAGTGAGATGGGAATTGAAGAGTGGCTACGTTGAAGAGTAGTGAGATGGGAGAAGAGTGGTTGCAGTTGAAGAGATAATAGGGTTATTGCGTGGGTATTATTGGAAGACTCATTTTCAACGTTTAAAAACGAGAGTTGTAGGCATTTATAATTCACTTCACGAGGGTTTGTAGCTGAATTGAATTTATAAAGAGTAGTGGGTTTCAATTACATATCTGAATTAAATTCATCTTTGTTTTTCTGTTCCAAACAATTGAATTGAATTCAATGTTGTAATTGAATTCAATTCTTAAGGTTCCAAACAGGGTGTAAATTGGTTAGGTTTAAACCAAAACAAGATTCAAGCTAATTTGGTACACAATTTTAACTTTAGAGGATTTCAACATGTTGGAATATTTTAAATACTTCTAAAGCTGATATAGGATTAGTTGATTCCCATTGTGAGGGTATTAGTAGGATTGAAACACTTAATTAGGAACCTATCCAGTTGACGCCAACATCTATTAATTCTTGCAGCTGGCTTTTAGTCTATATATAGGTCTCAGGTTTGATGAATTACAGTCATATTAATTTGCATATGATTAGCTAAGTAAAATAGATATACATATAGAAGCCATAGACAATTCATAGTCAGCGGTCATTATTGATCCCAGATTTCTTCAGTTTTATACATCAATGATAAGTTTGCTTTATATGACATCTTACTAAACAATGATTATTAGTTTGAACTTATGATTGTTCCGCAACGAGTCCAACTCGGTTGTATATATGCACATTATGTCGTTGAGGTGGCTCGATTGAATCTCAGACAGGTACCTACTTCTTCCTAACGATTAAAAGTAAAGAAAATTTTATAATAATATAAATGTGAAAAATCAAGGCTAAAACCTTTAATTAAGTTGATCTAAGCAGTCCGCCTGGGGAATGAGATCTGTTGCTAGTCGTGAAAAAGAAAGATCATGAGCTAAAAATAGGGTTTTCAGGCGCACGAAATTAGCTAAGCAAAGCAAACGTAATTGTATGTAAAATAATTAGTTAAAACAAAAACCGGCGGTTGCATGGCTTCACCTTCCATTTCGGATTTTGGATCCTTAATTATCTGAATTATGAAGATCTCGCCGGCACAATCTTACAGGCAACAAAAGGGGTTAAAATGTGTTTCATTGTCCGTATCAATATACCTGTTAATAATCAAACATGTTTGTCTGTGTAACATACAATCAGTCCATATACAGCACAACCTACTCATATTAATCTCACATAACATCACATGTTTAATGATAACCACTAAAACTATTAGTCCCAAAACAGAAAATTAAAGAAAAACAGTTAAATCCAGAGGACAGATGTCGTTTCGGAAATTGAATTTACAAACGTAACTCAACTCACTTGCCAGAGATTGGCGCTGACGTCACCATGAAAACCTCACCTGCCCCGTGGATTTGGGCACTGTCATTTGTCACACAGCCACTTGTTGGCTGTTCTCTTCCCATGCATGCACGTGTTTGGTCTCTTCCCCAATTGCATGTAACCGCACGACTTTATACTCTTTTCACATCGCAAACATAAATGAATGTTTTCTTTTCTAAGTTTTAAGGATATATAGTTAATTAAGGAAACAATTCTCTTAAAGAGAAGAGTACTGCTTAATTAGTTGTTTGTTTGTTCTTAACAATTACAATTCCTTTGAGCGTGTTTCAGGTGGTGTCCTGATGTGTGCCAATGACACTGGTGAAGGAAAGAAGACACCAACAAGCACTGCGGCTCTCCTTACCACCACCCATTCCGCCAGCCGACTTCCGCCACCGGCCCTCACACTGTCCTCCGGTGTTCCCTGCCACCACCAGTCCACGCTGTCCAGATATTGATGACCTCTCCGACCTTGAGAAATTGACTGTTCTCGGACATGGAAATGGTGGAACTGTCTATAAAGTACGTCACAAGCGAACTTCATCAATCTTTGCGTTGAAAGTTCTCCGGTTCGACCGTAACGCCGTCACCCTCCGGAAACAGGCCGTTCGGGAGGCGGAGATACTTGAACGTGTTGACTCTCCTTACATTGTTCGGTGTCATGCAGTGTTCGACAGTGATGATGATCTTTGCTTTGCGATGGAGCACATGGAGAGAGGTTCGCTCCACGATATTTTGCTTCTACGTAAAGTGATGCCGGAGAACGTTATCTCTGCTGTGGCACGTGCCGTCCTTCTAGGACTTCAGTACCTGCACAGAATGCAGATAGTTCACGGCGACATAAAGCCCTCGAATCTATTGATCAATGCAAGAGGTGACGTGAAGATAGCAGATTTCGGAGTGAGCAGAATTGTGGCGGGCAAGCATGATTCGTGCGATCGTTTCATGGGAACATGTGCGTACATGAGCCCTGAAAGGTTTGATCCTGAGAGGTGGGGTGGGGATCATAACGCCGATGGGTTCGCCGGTGACGTATGGTCACTCGGAGTGGTGGTTTTGGAGTGTTTGATGGGTCACTATCCGTTGATTGGAATGGGAGAGAAACCTGATTGGGCAGCGTTGGTGTGTGCAATATGCTTTGGAGAGACAATGGAAATGCCGGAAAATTCATCGTCAGAGTTTAGGAGTTTCGTGAGGAGGTGTTTGGAAAAGGATTGGAGAAACAGAGGAACTATAGATGAGTTACTTAATCACCCTTTTGTTGTCAGAAGCTGCTGTGGGTCTATGGAAGGGTTGGTTGATTTTGATTAAAAGTTCTTTGTTGCATGGATGATGACTCTGTTGATCAACATTTTCTAAGGAAAATTCAATCTATTATATTTTATTTTCATCATTCTTTGTCTCTTCTGATTCTTCTTTGGTTCTCACTTCTCAGATTTGTTGGTCAGTAGGGGTTGTTAAATTGGGAGGTCACTAATTCAGTGATAACTGAAGACAGAAAGTGAATTTTTGCTCCAGAGAGCAATATATTCTTTTTTTTCTCCCAGTCATAAAATCAGTTGATCGTTCCTTACATGCTATTGCTTTTACCTTGTTTTTTTGTTTAATGTACATTTTCCCATAAAATTTTATTAAAATTTCAGTTTAGTTGTTTCATATTTGTTGCATGTGTTAATTTGGTTCTCATCTTTACTTTGCTCTATTTCAATGTTAAAGTTCGTATGAAGATCAATTCAATCCTATTTGTCAATGTTACATAAAGAGCTCCATTGTGTTGAATCTATGGTTAGCTTGACATTAAAAGCTCGTGTGGTTTATTACTTGATATCAAAATCAATTGATTTTGCTTGTTCCTTTACTTGTCTTTAATGAGCTATTCACACATTAAAGAAATATGAGTTGAAACTCGAAATAGGGGAAATATTTGTAGTGATGGACAACGCTCCTAGTTAAAATTTAAAAAAATGATAAAATGATGTTACATTTTTTACTAGACAAAAAGTATTTTAGAAGGAAATTGATCTGTGCAACTTAAATTTCAGATATGCTAGACGAGAAACAAACTCTTCTTTTCTTTTAGAGCAACAATTCTCAAAGCATGCTTAATTTGACAAATCTAAACTGGTCAATTTTTTCCTATATAACTTAGACCTCAAATAAGATCTATAATTTTAAGATTTTCTAATACACAGGATCCTTATAAAAAGGGAAGTGTAGAACGTACTTATCTTTCTATAAGATTGCTACTTATATTATTCAAGACTCAAGCTTTCAGGAGAGAGAAAAACTTAGAAGGATGTCATAATATAGAAAACACTCTTCATCTTATTGATAGAACCAGGTGTATCTACAAAGAAGAGAAGTCTTGTTTTATAGACTAAGCAAGGGAAAACAGGATAAACAACTTTTAAATAAAGATACAAGCAACTCCACATTGTAAAATAATGTTAACTAAAAACAAAAGGACATAATAAAAGTAAAAATTATTCGGCAACATTAGGTCTCCATAACATTCCTAAGAGATCAAATGAAATCTTTCAACAAGGTGGTGTGGAGAAAGATCGAGGTCCACTGTCATCATCAGATATAGACATATCATCATCCATCTTTTCCATTTATTTTATGAAATGGATTATTTCTACATCAGTCTAAACTGGAGGCCAAGGATCTTAAGCATCTTGAAAATAGTTAGGATGTTTGGGCTCTTCGTTGGGCTTTTAAGTAGTTGAGCTTTCTCTAATTTCAAAATTTTTCTTAGGCTCAAAGCTAGGTAGACATGGCAATTCACCTGCTATGACACTGAATCACATATGAGCAAATTGATCAAATGAAGTCACATATCCATTAGATAGTGAAATAGGATTTAGAAGAGCAAAGTCACTAGGGTATGGACCTAGAGATATACAAGTAGTTAGCTTAGTGAATTTAGGATGATAGTTCAAATGATCTAAAAAATGATATAGTATAGATCTCACATTATGTTTTCCTTATCTTTAGGCTAGCCAATGGAGGTTTTTCAAATTTGAAAATGGTTGATGATGCAGACATAGCCATTATCAGTCTGGTTATAAAGAAGGTGGACTGTGAAGAAAGATTGATCTTTTTGTTCAAACCAGGGGAATGCTCTATAATTGATAGCAGTTGAGGATTTGTCCTAGTTGGATATGTCGTTTAGCTATGGGTTGGAACTATTCTAAGAATGACCATAAGAGAGAACTTTCATTACCAGGATTGGCGAGATGTTTATAAGCATGCAATGGAGATAAAGCAATTGGACAAACATAGAGGGTAGACAGAGCCCAAAGATGCCACATAGTTAGCTTAGGAAGAGTATCATAGATATGGTAAAGGGTACAATAGGGTGTTAACATATCAAAATTATGTGGATGAGGAGGAATTTTGAGGGTGGTGAGAATAAGATGAAGGTAGTAAAAAAGGCTTTTGCAGTGGATAAAAGCAATTTCATCTAATGTTTGTGGAGGATTTCTGGTGATTGGAGGAAAGGACTTTTTTTATCCTACTATAAAGGGGAAAATACATAATTGGAAGGATTAGAGGGATTGGATTTATTCAAATGGGAGAGAGGAATTGAATTGGTTTTCTAGATCTAAACAGAAAATCAATAAGCACATTGTAATGACCTTTGATATGATGGATTGTGAATCAATAACAAAAGAACCAATTTTGCCAATGAAGCAATTGGTTGTTAAGTAATATCTTCTTGTTAGGTTCAAGAATCTTTGGAAAAGATACGTTATCCATTTCCACCATAAAATGGCATGGGATGAGGTGGAAATTAAATTTCTCAATATCTTTTTCACCGCCAAGATTTCCTTATAGATGGTATGGTAGCCTTTTTTGATTCCTTGAACTGGCCACTAACATGGTCATAATAATGTCGTTTTCCATCAATCTCTTCAATTAAGATGACACCCTAATAATGGTCACTAGCATCTATTTAAAGGATGTGTTGGCCTTTGTTAGGAATCTTTAAAGGGGGCGGATACTGATTCACTTACTTTAAGTACTGTACATCCTTGTTTTGATCTTTACTCTATAATAGTGGATTCTTTCTTAAGAATTTGGATAAATATCTTGTATAATCAGCCACATGTGAGATGAAATCTCTAATATAATTAACAATTCCAAGGAATTGTTGGATTTGCTTTGTGTTGAGATTTTAGTTAGGAAATTGTAATAACTCACTGGCTATATATGGGCTAAATTGATAAAATCCATCTGAAAGTTATTTAGGGAAATTGTAATAACTCACTGGCTATATATGGGCTAAATTGATAAAATCCGTCTGAAAGTTATTTAGGTTGTTCCAATGTGGCTTTTCTTAGCCAAAAGCATAATCTCATATTGCTTTGCAAGATCCAAAAATGGTTGAAGTAGTACCTTATAATCTTTATGGGCTTTGATTATAATAGAATGTCATCAATGTAGACCAAGGCACTAGTAAGGTTTATAAATCTTTGTTATAGCCCTTTGTAGTAGTATAGAAGTAACTTTAACTTCAAATAACATGACAGTCCATTAATATTGAGCGTTAGAAATGCAAAAAGTTGTCTTGTACCTTTCTTGTAGATCAATTTCCAATTGCCAAAAACTTTCTTTTAAATCAAACTTTAAAAAGAGTTTTGCTTCCTTTAGAAATAAGACTTGAGTGTTAACAAAACTTATCATCTTGAATGAATGCATTAAGAGGTTTGTAAATAATTTCTAACCTCTTTTTTCCTCTCTTTTGTTTAACTCTTTTATTTATATACAAAGCTTGACAAGCCCAATCTAAGTTTTTAGGCTTAATTAATCCTTGTTGAAATAAGATAGAAATAAATGTTGAAACCATCTATCTATGGGAGACTTAATGAATAAAATTCTCTAAAATCAAATAAATCTAAAATAATTATCCAGACAGTAATTATTCTAAGGAAATGATAATTTAGATCCAAATAAGCCAATCTATAGCCAATAAATTATTTTATAAAACGTAAAAAGTTTTAAGTTGATCTAGGTCAAAAGATCAAATTTTAGCTCATTATTTAGCACAAGAAACTTGATTTTCCTTTTCCTACTGAACTTGTTGTTTCCAAAGGTCAACTTTTTCCTTTTGTAGCAATAGTGACTTCTCCGGCTCCTTAATTGTCTGCTTGACCTCGCTGGGTTAGCCTAATCTTATAAGAAGTCAAATTTTTTCTTTAACTCTTGAATTCTTTCCAAGAGATTTTTACTTTTAACTTTTTCTACTTCATAATCCTCTCAGCTTTATGTGAAAGGCTTAGTCTCTTAGAATAAACAACTTAGTCATAACAAGACTTCTCGAAGGAAGAGAATATCTTTTCATTTTTTTCTCAAAAGTCCTTCAATAGCAAACTATTAGGTCTAGAACTAATATAGGATAGCATGCCTAAAAAGGAAATGGGTTGAATTTCATTCAAGAACTGGAGTTGCTTCTGCATTCTAAGCTTTAGCTCTTTAACTCCTATTAGCTTCTTTGAATCAATTGTTGGCATAGCACTAGAAGGAGTGTCAAGTGAAATGTCTAATAAGCTTAGATTAAAGACTTCTTCTGAGTTTACTACTACTGTCCAAACATCTCTTACCCACAAGAGAATTTGTCAGAATTCTAAAGGATTTCCTTAAGAATGAAAGGAATTCCTACTTTACCTCTAGTGAAGTGACTTCAGTGGTCTTTGGCTCAAGAGAACTTCTAGCTCTCCTATATTTTGGTTCATGGGAAAAGGCAGGAGATGGTACTTTAATATTGGATCATCTGTGAAAGAAAATTGAAGATATGTATTTATAAGAATAGAGTAAAATAAGTTAGGAAAAGTGAGGTACCATCACTGATGTCTTCCATAATATTTTGGGGGGGGTGGAAGAAGTCTCTTCTATGGGGTCAGTTTCTTTAATAACATGTTTAGTGATCTCAGCTTCTTCATGTAACTTGGTAGTAGAATGGGTTGATGTTCTAGCAGATTTCTTGGGGACTAATGTCTTGGTTTTTTGGAGATCGATGCAGATGAAGACTTCTCTTTCAACTTCATTTTGATGATAGGATTTGTAGCCATAATTTCTTCCTTCTAAGAAGTACTCTTTCCCTCTTCTATCCCTTCAACATCTAGAATTTTGAAATTTAAAGCAGCAAAAGACAGTGATAAAGATCAAAAGTAAATGATTTCTAAAAGGCTAAGGCAAAGAGAAGTGTCTTTAAGGATGTCATGGTCCGAACGAGGAACCAATTGCTAATAGCTTTTCCACCACCAAAGATAGTAGACATCTATCTCAGTGGCATTTGTCACAAAAATCTTATACTTCAAAATATGATAATGCTCAAAAATTTCACATAGGAATTTATAATTAAGTTGGTTTCGAAGGTGCCTCCCACTGGGTAGTCTAGAAGATGGATGATAAGAGGAATTCATTAGGAGAGACTTAGCTTCTGCCAACGATTGATTATGAATCAGTTTGGGAGACAAAATAGTTATACTTCAAAGCCTAAAGTTGTGATAGAAGTGCCAGACTTTAAAGCCTTGTCACCACCCACTACAAAAATTCTCATATTGGTGTAAAAGAAAAAGAGCTTTTAATAGACTGTTAAAAAAAAGAAAAGATAAAAGGTTGAAAATTTTCAAACAATAAGGTCTTTCTGTAATGTCCTCAAAAGAGTTGAGTTGGTCAATTGACTTGGACCTCAAAGATGACAAAAAATTGAAGATATCTTTACCAAATTTACTACACAAGCTTATTGAAAGACAGAGGCAAAAAAAATCCAGAAATCTAGGGTTTATAGAAGGAAGGCTTTCTCTGTCTCTTTGCTCTAGAAAATAGGTGATGAATGAAACATTTTATCTACACTATCAAAGCTATTACATGATTACAATGTAAGATCTACTACAAACTAGCTATTATGCAGGTCAATAATCCTGAGAACAAAGTTACAAGTTATCAAAGATTCCATATGAGCTTCGTGTCTAGTGTGAGCTTGCTTTGTGCATTCCTTGCTATCATAATCTCTCTAATGCAATTTAAAGTGTTGTAAGCTAATTGATGATTTTCGGTGGTTTCTCCTTTATAATTTGATTTTTTTCCTCTCTATGTATTGAATAGATTGTTAAAATGAAAGCAGTTTTAAGTAGCTCTCTAATTTGTTTGAGTTCCTTAGCATTTTTGGTAACCCAAGCCAAGACTTTGTTCCATTCATATAATTGGCAGTGCTCCATTAAAAGATACAATACTCCATTCCAAATAACTTTGGAGTACCTACATTGGAAAAAGAGATTATTCTTATCTTCATCCTCTTGTTTGCATAAGACATATATAAGATCATAGGAATAAAACCACCTATCCTTAGTTCTGATACTGTTTTTTATAATAAGCCAGCTAATCAAGGAAGCTTTTGAGTTCAAGGTTTGTTTCTCTAAGTTAGTTTTGCAAATTTTGTTGGAAGAGTCATTAGTGAAATATTGGTTGGTATTGGCTAACCAAATGAGTATATATTCTCTATACAAATGATGAAGCTAAGGTAGATAATTTAATAACGAAGAGGAGCCTCCAAAGTTACAATGTCAAACTCCATGTTGTATGAGTGAATAAACTATAGCATCTATAGGAACTTTGTTCCTTAATGTAGGAGATCATTTCTTATAATGACTAAACTGAGATCATTCTAGTTGCCATACCATAACCAAATTTTTACACCATTCCTTATTTTGTGCCTAATCCAAGGGTACAAGAGGTTTCTTAATTTCAAAATATGTGAGAAGTACCAAGAGTGTTCCTTGTTTATTTCCAGCTTCCACATGTTATCTAGTTTTTTAAGGTAAAATTCATTAATCTATTTGATCCATAATTCTCCTTTATTAATGTATAATCTCCAAATCCTTTTACTTAAAAGGGCTTTTTACATAAGAGAGATAGGGACAATTCCTAACCCACCCCCTAACTTTCTTGGGATGGATATCTCCTCCCATTTAACCTTTGGCCCTTTTGAATTTTGCGCTTTACCAAATTTTAAGAAAGCTTTGATAATCCTCTCAATATCTTTGATGAATCTCTTAGGAAGAATTAAGTGAGCACTCTAATACACATGTAGAATGTTTAGGACATAATTGATCAAAGTTAACCTAGCAACAAAGGATAAAAACCTATTTTGACAAGCACTGGTTCTTTCTTTGTATGACTCAATTAGTGGAATGTAATCTCTAAATTTTGGCTTAGTAGTAGTAATAAGAATGCTAAGATATCTGAATGGTGGAGTTTGAATTTTGTAGCTAGATCTCCTGCTCAACTCAGATTGATTTCTCACGTTAGACGAAATGAACATATTACTTTAGATAACATTTACCTTCAATCTAAAACAAGCTAAGAATAACTCCAGGATACCCAATACTATTTCAATGGCTTGGAAGTCAGTACCATATAACAACATAATGTCATCAGCAAATATCAAATGTTTAATCCTCAACTCCTCACATCTATGATGGTATTGGAACATATCATTACAAGAGATGAGTTCATTAAGCATCCTGGATAAAGCTTCCATAACCAGTGTTAATGAGTAAAGAGAAAGAGAATCCCCTTGCCTTACTCCCCTGGTATTTCTAAAGATTTGAGTAGGAGCTTCATTTACTAGAATTATAAAGGAAGTTATTGTGATGCATTCCATTATCCATTTGACAAGCTACTCTGGGAATCCCGGAGCTAGTAAGTAAGATTCATAAACTCCCATCTGGTGGTATCAAAGGCTTTAATCAATTTTGAATTACAACTTTTGATGGCTCTTCATGAGGTGTAGTCTCATTAATTCTTGTATGAGAAATATGTTGTCTCCTATTGATCTCCTAATTATGAATGCACCTTTAGTTGGATTAATGACATCCTTTAAATCCAGCTTCAATATGTTTTCTAAAATCTTTGCAATTACTTTAAAAATAGTATTACAGTAAGATATAGGCATGTAAACCATCATGGATAAGGGATTTTGCTTCCTTGGAATAAAATACGTCAAGTTTTTATTCATTTCTTTCGGCATATTTGATGAAGCAAAAAATTAACACACAACTTTAGTGAATAGTTTACTAGTAATACTTCAATTCTATTGGAAAAAACAAGAAGAATATCCATCAAGTCCAAGTGCATTGGAAGGGTGCAAATCAAATATAACTTTTTTAATCTCCAATTGTGTGATGGGTGACACCATGTATTCCTTCATCTCCTGAGTGATTAATCTCTCAAAAAATCTACTGGTGTTGAATTCCCTAGGGATATTGTTGCCTTCAAATCCCATCAGATTAGTGAAGAAATCTAAAGTTATTTCTTGCATCTTGTTTAGATCAGTTTGTATAAACCCATAATTATCTTATAGCTTAGTTATCTTATTTATGTTTCTTTTGGCTAGGATCGAAGAGTGGAAGATTTTTGTGTTAGAATCTCCACCCCTTAACTAATTGATCCTTGATTTATGTTTTAAAATTGAATTGTGCTAGGATAAACCTCATGGTACTCCTTCATTCTTTGACTTTTTAATATTCTCGTATCATTATTATGAGGATGCTTATAGCAATTCTCTAGAACATGTCTCAAATTTTTTTTAGCTTCAAATACTTATTGATTATGTTCTTTAACAAACTCCTTAATTACAACCTTAACAAGCTTGAGTGTCTTCATAAGCTTAAAAGCTTTATATCCTTTCACTTCTTCACTATATTTTGCAAGCATCAATTCCTAGAAGCCTACTCTTTTTGTTAGGCCATTGAAAATTCTGAAAGGAGTTCCTAATGTTTTGGAGGGATAAAAACTTAGAATGTTTATCCAAGAGTGATCAAAACACATGTTATCACTAAAATAAGTATAAGCATGTGGAAATTGTTTAAGACAATAATGATTTACTATCACTCTGTCGATAAATCTCCTTGTTGTTTATTTACCCAGGTGAAAACTCAACTTGTAGAGCTTACATCCACTAGACCAACTTTTGCACCAAATTTATAAGCTACATACATATGCCTACATGGGTAGATAAAATGTAGTTAAATTCTTCGATTATCACCCAAGGATCAGTTATTCCAATTTGGATGACTTTAATATCTTCCTAGAGTTTACCTCTTTAAAACAAGAAGTTTAAGGCATAAATCACAATCAGTTAATACTTAGTATGCACTCTATGAAGCTAGCATTCATATGTAAATTTTGATATGATTCTTAGGTTACTTGAACTATAACTCTATCTGGATTGTAGACACATATCATCCTTCCATTATAATGGTGAGCATGACTAGAGAGGATTTTACATTCAACACCTAAAATTGTAAGGTAATTATGTATACGAGGATGCTTTTTTTTAGTTTCAAGAAGTCCTACAAAATAAGGTTTCTTTTCCAGTATGACCTCTCTCATATTTTGCCTTTTTAGAGGGTTATTCAGCCTCTAACATTCCAAATTAGTATTGTCATGTTTATTAGGGGGTTGATCCCCTTTCTATTTTTTTTCCGTTTCCTTCTAACAGATTTTCTTCTGGAGTTAGTGGTAAATTCCTTTTCATCTTCCTTTTCCATATTGTTCTCCTCCTATTCAGTATACCCATCCCTACTTGCTCTGGAATCATTAGTACCTTTCTACTGAGTAATATCTTGAGCATTTAAATCAAAGGTATTTTATAACTCTTTTGTGTGAAGAAGTTCCTCTATCACCTCATGCTATCAATCACAATCTCATCACTTCCTATCAACCACAATCTTATCACTTCCTATCTCTACATTTTATTCCCTGTTGGTGTAGGTAGTAACTTCTTGATAATCCTCCCATGAGCTCATCATGTCCTCCAGTTTTGAATGTTCTTCCGATGGCCATCCTTTTTTTGTTCAAATTGTTAGGCTTCCAAGGGTAAGTGATCGGAATATACATTCTCTTCAATTCCCCAACCTCTCTTAGCTTTATAACATGAATGTTATTAGGTCATTCAATTTTTTCTTAATTTCAACATACATTTTAGGAAAGAAAATCTTCTCCACGCTTGTAGTTTATATATCCATGCACATTCACTTACTTAGGGAGCTAGCTAGTAAGCTAAGTCCTTCCATAGTCCAAAATTCCAAAAGAATGTTATAAAAATCATCATAAATGGGAATGCTATCAATATTTCTCTATCACATTCAATACTTGGCTTCCATTTTTTAACAAACATAGGTTGACCTCCCATATGTCAAGGACCTTCAAGTATCTCATTTAGATAAGTTTCAGAGCTAAATTTAAATAAAAAGGAACCATACTTCATGAGCCTAGTTTTTCCTACCCTTCTTACTCCACCTAGCTACAGTCCAGGCTTAAACTACTGAAAATTTAGGTCTTTTGCTCTAGAAGAACCCTACCAGAGCTAAAGACCACACAGAAGCTCTAGCTTTGAGTAAATCCATAGGTGGTGTGAGAACTCCAACCACCATGAAATCCTGAAAATCTTTAAGTTTTCCTTTATGCTATTGTATGTCTATTATGCTTTTCTAGGCTCTAGTAGGTTGGTGAGCTATAAATTTCCCATATTTGACATTTCTTGCAATGTGATTCACTGGAGCAGAAATTCCATCATTCTTGACACCTTGTACTACACGAGTTAACACTGGGAACTCTTTTTGGGAGAGTTTTACTTCATTTGCTTTGTCACTAACATCTCCATAAGATTGAAAGGCTATTGAGGAGTACCAAGATTTGAAATTCAAATAGAGCAAATCTTTTAACTTCTGCAGCAGATGGGAAGTTAAGAGATTTAAACACAGAAGAATCTTGATACAATAGTTGTGCCCATCATTCCCTCTTAATTAAGGATTCTTCTTGGTTAAAGGACAAATGAAGGTTATCATGGTCATGTTTCTATGCCTTTCTTTCTATTTAGATACTTTTTGGAATCTGAAACTCCCAAAATCACTAATTTACACCTGAAATTTGATCAATGACTTTGAACTTATTTGTGCTAAAGTTTAGAAGATCTTCAACACTATATATGTGATATGATGGATCAAACTTATACTAGAGGCAATTATTGATAGCCTAAGAGAAATTTGGCCTATTTGACCTAAAAATGAAAATGCTCGGTTGTTAAAAGTTTTAGAAGTTAATTAGATTGTATAGAGAATTCTTAGACATAGGAATTAGTAAGAAAGTCCAAAATGTGGGAGGCAGGACAATTGAGACGTGATAAACATGTACAATGGAATTAGCCAAAACGTGGCCTAAAATTAAAAGTTAGTTACAAATTAAGCAATTCTAAGAAAACTATTTCAAGCGGTTGAATTAGAGAGAGACTTATAAGCACACTAAGAGGACAAAATAAAAGAGACAGATAAAAAACAAAATAATAAGACAACTCTAAAAAATTCTTCTTATTATTTCAAGTTTTCTTTGCTCAACCCTTATTTAAATAAAATTATTCTTCTAGCTCGAATCTAAATTCTCAATATTGTTTAACATATTTTATAAATTAGAATTCTATTGTCCTAGTTTTCTAAAACCCACTTATATTATTAATTAGAAGTTTGACACAAAATTAAAGATACTCTTCCTTCCCATGCTTGAATTGTATGTTAATAGAATAATTAACCTACAATACTAAATTCTATTTAACTTCTTTATTTCTTATGAAAATATTTTTGTTCTTTTAAATATTTTCATAGAAGTGACATTAAATCAATGGTAAGATGATGGACAATGTAATCAAACATATT
This sequence comes from Erythroxylum squamatum, assembly GCA_025629845.1. Lineage (NCBI taxonomy): Eukaryota > Viridiplantae > Streptophyta > Magnoliopsida > Malpighiales > Erythroxylaceae > Erythroxylum > Erythroxylum squamatum. The sequence goes on along the minus strand of JAOTBA010000005.1, from coordinate 12,027,785 downwards.
TATTTAAATGTTTCCAATGCATGTTTTTAAAAAACATCATTAATTTACATCATCATCATCACACCCAGTCCGAACTCCCGCAATAAAGCAGGGTCTGGGGAGGTCTGATAGTACGCAGCTTTACCCCTACATAGTAGAGAAACTGTTTTCGGTAGACTCACATGCAGATGTGACAATAAAAAAGTGGTTCAAGTTAAAGAGTAAATAAGTAAAACTGGCATGCTAAATAATTACGTAAATAAAATTACAATAAATACATAAAAAAATAAAAAATAAAATATAACCAAAGATAAGAAACAGCTTGCAGTGAAGGAAAAACTCATCGACGACCAGTTTTTGCTGTGAAATTCAAAGGTAATACACTTGAAAATCCGTAAATTCTCGCTATTACATTAATTTTGCATATTTTATTTAAATGATCAGCACACTTGGAAAAAGACAAAACTTAAGAATAACCAATTTGTAACAAAATTAAATCTTTAATAAATGTATCATCTTTATGAGATAAAGAGTTAACTAATATATTAAATTTACATGTTTTGTCATTGTTGTTTGAAGACATAAAATAGTACCCACGCGATCTAAATTAGTCTATGTTGAAGTAATGTTGAAAAATTCAAATCTTAACGTGAATAAAACTTTAATAAATTCAGCACCTATTCTAGATGAAATTGAAAAACCAAACTAATCCACTAATCCCCGCCGCACGTGTCGCGACAACCGGTGTGGTGGTTTTCCTTAGACCTCCACCTTCGCCTCGTCGCACTAATAGAAGAACGGAAACTCCTAGCCATGTCGGTGAGTATTCAAATTTCCCCTCTCTCCCCCTCATCAATCTGCTAGTTTGTGGTTTACATTGAATCCATTGCTGATCGGAACTCTACGATTCGCTACCACGTTAGTAGTAGATCTGTTCCTGTTTCATTTTCACCCAATCTCCACTGAATAATTTGTCTTTGGTTTATTGATTTTGTTTGAGTTGTCCTGAATTAATTCATTTCTGGATTTTGGTTGACTCTCGCTCTTTGATCATTTCTTCATTTTTTAAATCTTGTAAAACCGTATTTCAAAAACAAAGATTGCTTTTTTGGATTGGTTATTAGGTCCACAGATACCAGATTCATGCTTTCTTTTCCTTTTTGTTCTCTTTACAAAGTAGGTCTCTACATTTGCATCTCAACTTGTATTATATTTTATACGGTTGGCGTTAACGGGCGTCTCTTGACTACCATATAACTACCAGCTTTTCTACCACTTCTCTGATTGTGCTTTAAGTAGTATAATTCAAGTACACTTTGATCTTTTATATTGATATAGGCAGCTTAATTAAAGGGAAGGTTCTGATTATTATGACACAATTTCATTTGCTTTCATTTTTCTGACAAAAAAGTTTATTAACTTTTACTTTGAACTTGGCTCTTAAGGAGCTTGTGGAAAACTAGGAACTGAATTTATAACACCTAGATAAAAATTTTGCTTTTCTATTTGGAAATTTCTGTGGATTTGACTTTACCCGAGCCTCAATTCAGTTCAATGGCAATTTAGCAGTGAAGAAAGAGAAGGGTCGATCTGATGACCAACCTAACTGTTTATTTTGTGATTGAGATTTGAATTATGAAGATTTCTACTTATCAGAGCAGACTGAAATGAAGCTAAAAGAAAAGAGAAGTCCATATTAGAGATTGAGGTACCCAAATTGGTTGCAAATATGTAAAACAAGTTTAGCTTTCAGGTTCACTGACTCATACTGAAATTTCAGTCTTAAAAAAGCCACATAAGATACTGTTTCTAAGAGCATTAATGCTAACATTTGGATTCTTAGACGGTTGATATCATTGTTAATTTGTATTCTCCTACTATACCTTTATTCTTGTTGCAGGTAAAAACAGTCAAAGTCAGTAACGTTTCCCTCAGAACAAGTCAAAGAGACGTCAAGGAGTTCTTTTCTTTTTCTGGTGATATTGAATATGTTGAGGTTAAAAGGTATTGTCCTGTTGAGCTCTTAAATATATCATCTCCCCTTCTGTTATCGATGTTGTTATATCATTCTTTTGCTATATTTACCCAGGGACGATGAGCAGTCTCAAACTGCATATGTTACCTTCAAAGATTCTCAAGGAGCAGCTACCGCTGTTCTTCTCTCAGTAAGTAATATCTTTGTCCATTTTGTATAGCTATATACCCTGTTATTCTTTTCTTTGGTGTTCATATGGGTCTGCTTCATCATCTCATGATTGACCAGTGTGTTTTTCTCAGAAAGGAAATAGCCGTAGAATCATTCTACCTTTATTAATAGTGCTCTCACATATTTACTTATCATTCTTCTTTGATAGATTTTGAGCGATAGAGCCAACAAAAGTATTTGATGAATCACACAAGAATTCACCACGTTGACGCAAGGATTAGTTTTAATCTATGTAGCACGGACACGGCAAAATGGAGCCGTGTCCGTGTGTCGGACACGTGTCTGTGTCGGACACCCATTGACACACGGTGGACACAACTCGGACACGTCTAGAGATCGCTCGGACATTGCTTAATGGAATATATGCTCCATAAAATATATGCTTCATATTTTTTGAGAGGGGCTTATAAAATATCAAATATGTATGAACTATCAAGATGTTGGAAGTGTTGAAATACATCAATAAATATATATTATATTATGAATTTTAAATTTTTTATTAATTTTAAATTTTATAATATATATATATGCCGTGTCTGTGTCCACCAAAATTTAGAAATTGGTGTGTCTTCGTGTCCGTGTCCGTGTTGCGTCCCATGTCCCTATCTTGTACTTCTTAGGTTAAGTTGGATGCTTAACTTTTCTCTTTGTTTTTAATTCAAATGGGTCCTATGAAGCAGGAGCTTGGTTTGAATAACTAGATGTAAAATACAGTAGCCGAAGACTTTAACTTTGCTTTGCTTGACAACAACCAAAGAAGTACTTGAAAAGCAGGGTTATCAGCATACATATCAGCCCCTGAATGTGAGGAAGCTATCACAACTTTGCTGTACTTTCAAATATCTGAAATGTGGTACTTTAAGTCTTAGTTGGAATTACGTGTATCTAATAATTTATTATGTATCGAACCCGAAATGGTAGCAGCTGTGAATTTCTCCTGAAATTTTTCATCTGGGTTTAAAACATGAGATAACGGCTTGATGGCAAGTAAAGTTTCAAGGTCAAAAACCTGAAGCGGACATTTATGGACTCACTCGTAATCTCTGAGCTTGCCTGGTGGTCCTATTTCCAGGCTGTGTTTCAGCTTTAAGCTCTTGACCTCTCACATCTGGACCACCGTTTCCTTTTCCTGACCTGGCTCAAAGAGATGGACACGTTTCAGGAGTGAGCATCTATAGCTTTTATCAGCAGAACGAGGCTAACTATGATTGATGATTCCTATTTATCCATTCCTTTTTCGTGTGTAAAACTTAATAGAATATATCAGGAAAAAGAAGAATCAGTGAGTGATCGCTCATTTTCCTTTATGTAGGACAAAGTTTAACTGTATTGTAGGGACCAGAAGACCACTACCCACCATGTGAGGTCCAATCCTATCATGTGATGTTGAGTTGGCTTGGCCTTGCTTCCATTTTTTTTCTAACTAAAGTGATTGTTTCAGGTTACAGTGATTAAACTAAAGCTCAAAAGCAGGCCATTAACCAGATTTTTCCACATAGGTGAAAAAAAGCTTTAAGTTACTTTACTCCACTCAGATGCTCTTTCAGGTAACATTAGGAGCTTAATGCTTTTCAGGCTTTGTTCAGAAAGTAGGAGAGAATGAAGAGACTTCTAAGAAAGATGAAATCAAGACTCTACTGAATTGCAGAAATTATACATGCAGACAAACTAACAATGAAAGATTAAATTTTTAATGACAAAAAGGAAGTAAAAGAACTTTCATCATCATAATCCTTTCATACACACAAACAAACAAAAACAAAATGCAGAACAGAAAAAGGAAGATGAAGATGAAGATGAAGATCAATTTTGTTTCTTAGTTGCTGGGACTGCTTCTGAAAGATCCCAAAGCCTTGATAGCTGCTGCTCTCAGTATGTATTGGTGATATGCAGCTGCTGCAAGTGCTCCAACAAATGGTCCAACCCAGAAAATCCACTGTCATATCCAAAGTACAAAAATTTATCAGCAATTTGAAACAATCCAAAACATGGAAAGTCCTGTAATAAATGAACGGTTTTAGATGCTCTCAGATGATTAGATGTTTTAAAAACATACATGGTCATCCCAGACTTTGTCGTTATTGTAAATAACAGCAGCTCCAAAGCTTCTTGCAGGGTTAATGCCAGTTCCTGTGATGGGAATAGTTGCCAAGTGAACCATGAACACGGCAAATCCTATAGGTAAAGGAGCCAACACCTAGAACACAGAAAACACATCACTACTTGATAAAGTAAAAAGAAAAAAAAGTTTCAGAAACTTGTACAGCTAACTCTTGCAAACATCAGAAAGCTTGGAGCAGTATCCTTACAGGGACATGAGAATCACGAGCACTTCTCTTAGGATCAGTGGCTGAGAAAACGGTGTAGACGAGCACAAAGGTGCCAATAATCTCAGCTCCTAAAGCTGTGCCCTTGCTGTAACCAGAACTCACAGAATTGGCACCGCCTCCAAGAGAGTGTAGTAATGTTTCATAAAGGCCTTGACCAAACCAACACCACAGATAGCACCCAAACACTGAGCAACCATGTAAGAAACTGCCCTGATCAGAGATATTTTCCTAGCTAAGAACAGACCAAAAGTGACCGCAGGATTAATATGACCACCTGTATACAAAAAACAACCAAAACCCATCATCAGAGCGCTAAAATCTAAACTGTGAAATTATTATCTGAATAGAAACAACACATCAGCAGAAAAAAGATCGCATCTTTCTGTGCATGGCGGCTAAAAGCTAGTGAATACATAAAAGAACAAGAACTCCTAGACAAGAAAACACAAAGTTCACAAAAGGGTACGTGCGAAAAATTTTGAAACTTGAAAAAGATGGAAGTTGCTTCTCACCAGAGATACCAGCAGTGCAGTACACAAGTATAAAGATCATGCCACCGAAAGCCCATGCAATACCAAGCAAACCAACACCATCACAAGGTCCAGTTTGCTTCTTGTGGCCGATCACAGTAGCTACTGTGACGTAAAGGAAGAGAAGAGTAGCAATAAACTCAGCTATTAAAGCTCTGTAGAAAGACCAGACCTTGAGCTCAGCCATGTCAAGAAGTGGTGCTGGTGGTGGATCAACATAGTCCTTTCCATGGTGGGCTTGACCCTCTTCACTCACTTCCTTAGACATTCTCTCACAAAACCCTTAAGGAAAATGAGATAAAGATGCGATCTTTAAGTTCTCTTCAACCTCTGCTTCACTCTTCAATGATGCTTACATGTAACCTTAGCCAAAGCTCGAGTCCTTTTAAAGAGAAGGAGGATACAATGTGTGGACAAAGCTGAAGCTAAGGGTAAAACAGGAACAACAAAGGCATAGAACAATGGAGTTGGACTTGAACTTGGGCCGGGATCAGACTAGAGAGGAAGTGGAAGGCGTGGGACCAAAGTGTACAGATAAGAGCATGTGAGGGGTAATCATCTTGAAGTTCCAAAAGCCACGCCTATGCCAACGGCCATTTCTTGTCTTTTTGTCAACTTTTACGTGGGAAAGTGTAATTAGTTCTTTAAAACTTAACTACTAAGATAAGGTGAGTTTAAGTCTTTATTAAGAATGGCAATGAATCGGATCCGATCCGATCCGATCCGATTTTTCTTTTAGTAGTTTGAATTTGCGCTCGAACTTAACCTAATTGAGTTTAGAATTGCTTAAACCCGATTAAGTTATAACTAAAATAACATCATTTTATTCGAATCAATTCAAATGAAGTTGATCTTAATTTCGAGTACCTAATCTAAAAAAAATATTATACAAATGCTTTAGATTGTTTGAAGGGTATTGCATAAATATATAGTTGGATATCATTCTTAAGGCATTCAAATTTTAGGAATTTTAAACTCAAATTTTTATTAGTAATTTTTAAAATTTTAAAATATTATATTAATTATATTGAATTTTTATGATTTAACTTTTTATTTCAGTTATTATACTCTAAAATTTTCAAATTTATCTTTTGATATATTGATTAATTGTATATTATATTTGTTTCTAATTATTAATAATTGTACAAATGATATCGTATTAGAACTTAATTATTTTAATATTATTATTGGAGATATTAAATTAATTAATTAAATTAATTTTAATATTTTATTTTTAAGTGAAATAATATTATTTCAAATTAATTTTTAATATAAATTTAATCTAAAATCTATATTATTAAAACCAACAATAATTCCATCCACACAAAATTAAAATAAAAAATAATCCAAAAATAGTTTAATAATAAATAGATTTGCACTTCTTTTCAAGTAGATTTCTTTCATTAGTAGAAATAAAATATTAATCAAGTATGGCTTTTTGCTACGAGGCTATAACCTTTTGTCCCTTTCCATGCAAGTGGTCTTATTTGTTGATTATTCTTTTTTTATCATTGATTACTATTTAACAATTATTTTAAAAATCTAACGTTATTTTAATTTTTTTATATGGGTCATTTAGAAATAATCTTTTTACTAGTTAGAGGTAAGATTACGTACTATTGAACCTCTTCAAATTTCGCTTATTAACGACATTTTTACCGAATAGTTGTTGTTATTGTCGTAGAAGCAAAGTAAGTTACTTTTTATTGTAATTTTATATTTATTTAATGAATTTTATCATTTTGAATTTGATATTACCTAAAATTTTATAAATAATAAATTAGACAAAAAAACTAAATAAAAATATAATTTTCAGTTAAAACCTTAAATTATTAGATTACAAATATTTTTAAAATAGGTTTATAATTCAAAGAAGTTGAGAGTATGAACTTTTAACATAATTTGTAAATGATAAAGCTTTAATCTTAATATTATGTAATTAGAATACATTTTTTGGATTTTTTTTTTTGAAACGGAAGAGTTTGTAGCTGCTACTTTTTGAATGTGCATTAGGTAAATCTCGATACAATAGCTTGCAAATTACGTCAACTGAGTACTTCACATTAAGCAAATCCTATATGACAGTCTCGATCAAGAGAGCCTAAGTAGGGGAATCAAACATAGGACCTTTTAACCTTATACTCCTCCATTCCATCCTCCATTAATTAAATATTTCAAATTCCAATTTATTACACGTATAGTTTATTATTAACCCTACTAACATAAATTAAATAAATGTTTAGATAATATTAATCGGTGAAGTTAATAATAAGTTAAATTTTGTAATAAGTTAACATTTTAAATATTTAATAAATTTTTTAAATAATTTTATTTAGTCTCGTGGGTCGTTTAAAAATAACCTCTTTATTAATTACAGGTAAGATTTTGTAGTATTAGACTTTTTTAAATTTCAGGTGTAGGCAAGATTTTTACTGAGTAATTGTTGTAATAATTTTATTTAGTATTATAAAATTACAAAAAATATAAAATTTTAAAATATAATTTCTAACAAGGTGTAGATCATATAGCTAATGTAGGGTCCACAATGGTCCGAGGGTGAGATTAAGCCTGTTGAAATATTGATCCACGAAATCATGTGGACACCAGCTGTCACAAAAAGATGCAGAAGCATCTTGCTTGATGGTTGGGCATATTTCTTTTAGTGGCTCCCACCACACCTTCCACTTTCCTCTCATCTTTATCTTACAAATCCAAATGTACTAGGTTACATGTCTCCACCATACATGGCTGAGACTAACAGATGTGTTAATTGACTTGCAAATTATGCTAAACATTTTGATATAAGCATTATTTATTTTGATATTTCACCTATTAGGTGTTATATATATTTTTAGAGAATATGTTCGGAATCTGTTTCCCTCAACTTGTGTATTCTATTTTATACTCTCTTGATATAAAAAAATTGACACTTTTTTTAACAAAGCTCTAGAGGCTTCCAGAGGGCAATGGGCTGGGTTGAGCCCGACCCGTAGACCAAAGCCTGGCTCGGCTTTTTTTTTTACGAGGCTCAAGTCTAATTTGACCTAAATTTTTTAATTTAAATTGAAAAAAACGCCATTTTTGTTACAAATATCAAACATCGAGTCCAGTCAACTTGGGCTTGAATAATCTAAGCCAGACCTTAAATTTGATCAACTTGAATCTAACTTTATTGACCATAGCTCGGGTCTAGGCTAAGACAAGCTCAAACCTATATTTTATCTCTAAATTCGACCATATGAAAAAAATTCAAGTCGAATAGAATTGGATCAAATTTAATTCGAATCGAATCATATTTTAAATATTTTAATTAAACTAATTTGAATAGATTCGGATTGGATCAACCCGAATTGCCATATATAGTCCATTCTTCTTTCACCAATCACTATCCCTTTTTATGAAAACGACTTGCAGGTTCTTCACAGAGAGTGGTTCCCTTCAAAGTGAAGGGAGTAGAATTGTATTATGCATTATGGGACCCTATTTTGTTTTATTATATATTTAAAAATTACACGAGACTAATATATTACTAGAGATCGTATGGAAGTTAGTTGTCTAATTGCGTGAATTATTAGAAATGTTGAATAATTAAGCAGACTATTTTGGTATTATAAATAAGGATGATAATAGATCGAGTGAAGTTATGGTCCGATTCGACTTAAAAAAAATTTAAACTAATAATGATAAAAATAACTCAATCAAATCCGGCCCAATATGGACCAATCCAAAGTCAACGAACTCGGCCATAATTGATCCGAGTTCAAGCTCAAGTTATCTGACCCTACTTGAAGCTCAAAGCCCATACCTTTCATATAAAATGAATTGCTTAAATAAAATAACGTTGTTTTAAAATTTTAAAATTAAAAAATAAATTTAATAAGACTCAATCGAGTTTCAGATTGCTCAAGTCTGATAAGGCTCAAGTTCAAATTTAGTACCTTGAACCTGATCGAGCTTCAAGTCAAGCCCGAATTCAAAAATAGAATTTTAATTCAAGCTCGGGCTTAAACAAACCCTAACTTGACGGGTTCAACCTATTGTCAATCCTAGTTTGATCTGGAATAAGTTGCTCAAATGACATCATTTTTAATGAAAATTCATATCATTAAGTCGTTTTGAAATAGGCCTCCAGCTATGTTGGGTCCGGGATTTGGTACCGGGATTTGGTACCGAGGCATTCAGGCCTCGCATACCCCCGCATACCCCCGCGGCCACAACTCTGAAAGGTACTGTCCTCTTTGGTCATGGGTGAGGCCACAACTCGAACCCATGACCTCAAGGTTTTATGCTTCCACATGCTCGCCTCTTACCATTCATGTGGAAGCTATAAAACCTTGAGGTCATGGGTTCGAGTCGTGGCCTCACCCATGACCAAAGAGACCAGTACCTTTCAGA
>JAOTBA010000005.1:12000332-12015750 GCA_025629845.1 Erythroxylum squamatum | reverse complement strand
ATTTTATAACAGTTGACATTTTTTAAATTTTGTATTTCTAATCTAATTTTCTTATTACACAAATATCTACAAATATTATTATATTCGTATTGAAGATGAGATTTAGTAAAAAGGTTTTGATAATACCGACGGATTGAGGATACCGTCGGTACAAAAACTAGATTTACACATACCGACGGAATATTAGCCGTCGGTATATGATGCACATGTTTAACGACGGAACACATTTTCGTCGTTAAAATTCAATTGATCTTACCGACGGTTATTCCGTCCGTAACTGACACAGACGGAATATAACCGTAAGTGAAATAGGCATTTCATCGATGATATTTTTATCTTATATCCGTCGCAACATAAGAACAACGGATACAATTCGGTCGGTGTTTCGTTGACAATATACCGACGGTTTATGACCGTCGGTATATAATAGCATCAGCCTATTTACCGACGGTTTGCCATTTGGTCCCTGTCCGTCGGTAATATTAATCGCCGGCGGAAATTTCCAATTACCCGACGGAATATTCCGTCGGCAATAGACGATTTTCTTGTAGTGTGATTTGTTTACAATGAAAAATTAAGCAGATATAATTGAAAATGCACTATTTTAAGTTATTTCATACCTGTCTATATATATATATTAAAATTTCAATTGCATAATCAAATTAACTTGTATCTACTTTATCTTTTTTTTTTATGTAACAAGAAATGAAATGGATTCGCTACTAGAAATCATATCTTGGTCATGTTCTTGTGTTTGGAAGGAATGGGTAAATGTTCCAACAACTACATGAAGTCATAGTAGACCTAATATTATCATTTGATTGGTGATGATCTCTTCGATTCCTACTTTTGGAAAAGAAAACTGTTTTATTTTTTTAAAAAATAGGCGCTAGAAAGAGGCATTCAACATCAACTCCCTCATCTGTCATGAACAAACTTCTTATTTAGATAATTACAATAATCAGAATTTGGTACACGGGGACCCACCCATCAAATGCATCAATTAGGTTTGCTTCCTTATGCTCTCCAAGGGAAAGAACATACACGAAAAAGGTAAAACATATTCCATCATCCAACATCTCGTGGTTAATGTTATCTTTACCTTAAAGTATAATCAATTATTTTTTGGAAATTAAATGTTTTATACTTTTCTTTATTCCCTCTGCGTACGTTATCGCCTTCCCCTAACATTTGTTTCGTTGAGTGTTTGTGACTTTTCTTTATTAGTAACGCTTGGAACTTAATTTTTGAAAGGTTCAAACTCTCTCTTTCCATCCATGTTCAAATACTGTTTGTCTTTATTCTTACGCATACATGAAAAGGGGTTGCGATGACAATTACAACGATAAGTACCTAATTAGGACTTTTTAGCTAACGGATAATTTATGAGCACAGAAAAACACAATTAGTAGTAATTTTTTGATCTTCGGTTTAGGCCATAACGTATTGACGTTTGTTTCTCTCTTTGTTGCTCCTGATTAGGTTGCCGCATGGCCAATTGTTGTGGGTGCAAGCCGTCATCGTCACAATTCCAAAAGCACGCTGATTAAAACCAACCATCCACGCGGCAGTGACACATGTCATCATGGAATAGCACGTGATCGCGCGCATTTGTCTAGTGTCGAGAGTTATGCTGCTCTCACCGACCAGTTAGTCAAAAACTAACCGACAGTTACGCTTGCGCTTTTACGATGACCCTAATTTCACAGAGAGCAATAATTTAGAGCTTCATACAAGACGTAACCCCTCCCTACGTTGTCTCTTGTACTATCACTTAGTTTTGTTCCCAAAGGAAATGATTTAACATATTTTATAGCTAATATGTTCAGCTGTAGAACCCTTTGGTCGAGTTAAATTCTAAGGAATTAACCAGGAAAAGAAAACTAAACAAGAATCTAGTCTGCGTCAGAAATTCTTCTTTTCGAAATTTATCAATCTCTCGACCAGAAGCACCGCCACGAACATATTCCAATCGAAACCTACTTCATTTCACAATCATTAATTGCAATCAACCAATATCGTTCAAATTAGCATTAAAGCTTCCATTCATAAGCTTTATAACATCGGGCAACACCAATTGGAACTTGAAAGAGAATGAGATATACATATAAACCAATAACTAATGGTGCGCTGGCTTATCCATGTCTTATTAATTGATACAAACAAATTGAAAGGGCCGATGTGAGGAGATAGAGCAACAAAACCTATAATTACTTTCCAGCTGGCGCCCTCTTGCACTAACGGTCCCTAGCTCCAGCTAGATTCCAATCATTGCTTGGCGCATGAACTAACTTCACATGACTAACGTGCACCACTTGAAGACAAGGCTGAAGTTAGCCAGCGTTTAATATACTTCCATGCGACCTCCTCGTCCCAAACGTAAATAAATTCACATTCAAATGAAATTGAATAGCACACACGTGCGGAGCAAAATTTAGCGGATATGTAGAATCCCGCACGTGACAGCCATGGAAGGCGCCGACAATCAGAGGTCGCTTAGCTTATTAAAGAATCCGAAAATGCGGCCTAAAAACGGGCGACTTTGCGGTGAAAGGATCGCTTGTCTGCTATTTCTTGTAAATTCCTGAAGCTTCGCGTAGCCAGAACGTCCCCTCTTCGAAACTCATTCAATCGTTCCACTTCACTAACTTCACTCATATCTATGAAATTGTTTAAAAAACACAAAACATAAATAAGGAAGCAAAGAATAGAAAATCCGAATGAAAAACAAAGCTACAAGTCTTGAACATCATTAATTATACCTACCTATATGCTTAGAGAATAACTTGAATCCGCTGAACTGTGACAAGTCTGCAGCACCAAGATCACAATCTTAAGGTTAAGCTTAACTTTTTCTCTCTACAAATGTCAACATTTAGAATGTTATTTTACCAGATTGAGACGGAGTATGAGATACGAGATAGAGAACGAGGAAGCAGATGAAAGTGAGAAGCGGAATGAAGTGAATGAGCTTCTCCGGTTTCGGAGGCGACGATGGCAACGATAATGACGGCGACGGTAACGAAGATGACGCTGAGAACCGGCGAGGCTTCGTGGCTTTGTCGTCGTCAGGTATGTCAGAGATGTCGGATTTCGGGGTCGCTAATCCGGCGTGAAGCTTGGCGACAGGTGAGCCTAGAGACTGTCTCTGCATTGTTCTAGAGTGTGGATAGAGGGGTAGGTCTGCTTAGACTTGAGAGTTAAGACTTAAGAGTGAGGTATATTATATTATGGAGGGGTTTATTACTTTATATAGGAGAGGAGGCCCTTCTTCTCTTCTTGTGTCGTGTGATAATAATAAATTACCTAACAACTAGTATATGGTATGGACTATGGAGAATAAAAGTTAAAAAGGGTAAGTAAATCTTCCAAAATTAAAGAGTTTGTTGAGATGATTTGTAGTAATCACTAATCACAATTGCGTAGATAATAAATATATTGACGATTTTAGACAAGGAGCTGATTAGAAGTCATGAAGGAGATTCATTCTTTAAGCATTTTGCGACAAAGGGCAGAGTGAGACTAAGCCAGCCCGTCTGTCGGTGGCGTTATCTCTTGTAATTATATGCCACATTATGAGCTGGGTCCATGTACAGCTGCACTCAACAGTTCCACTAAATAGTTGGTTCAAACAAGTTCAGATCGTGATCCGCAAAATAAATGACTGAAATTTTATAGAACAAAATAAGATACCATAATATTAAACAAAAAATTTAGACTCGTCTGACACTTCCAATCAAAATTCGTAGTTTAAAATCTTATATTGACCAAAAAATAAAAACTCTAATCAAGTCGTATTTATAGACTATTCTTTACTTAATGCTTAAGGAGACGTTTTCTTTATTGCAATTGATTACGTCCTCTCATGAACTGCACTGCTAATTTTATATCTTTTTCTTTTTGACATGTATCTTTCATTGTAAACTGGATCAAATCTTCATGTATAATTTTCTTCTTTACCAAAACATCCCATCACCGAGTCAACGTCAAAATCCACCTGCCTTGCTAAATTGTACTAGCCCATGAATGGAAACTGTCTTAGCCTCAAAGTCGTCATGTTACTCTATTAACCTAACTCCCTCGGCAATTAGCAATATCAGGAATTGGCGTCGTCTCGTCTCCTTGGGGTTCTTTTGTGCACGAATGCATCTCTGAAGTTGAGTTTTCTTAGATTTAACCAATCTGCCACATCTCCGGTTGTTTCTGCTGTCTAGTCAAGTAATTGCAGGGACCTGAAACCATATTTATGAAAGGTTTGAAGTGTGAAATTCCATCTAATTTGAGAAGCTTTCAAGTCTCAAGATTTCCAAAATAGAACAAGTCATTTCTTTTCTTACTCGGCCAAAATTTTAATAGAAAATAAAAATACAAACCTTTCTACTAATTTACTCATTTTTAAAATACCTTTATTATTTAAAATTAATTATAATCACTTTATAATATTAACAATATTAATTTTTCTAAATTTTTATTAAATTAGTTTAACAAAAGTCACCATTAAGATCATGTCAAAATAATGATGCAAACTCCGTATTATAATTATTAATTAATCACGTAGCAACGGTTAACTTTTTATCATTTTTACTTTTATGAAATATCTTTTTTAAAATAATTTTAAACAAAAAATATCTTTAAAACTATACGAAATGACAAATAAATTCACATATCCTGTTTTTAAATAAATTATATTTTAAATTCAATTCTTTATTACAATAGTTGCTAGAAATATTAAATAAATTTTAAAAATTTTAATTTATTACAAGAATAACTCATGTTGTGACTTAGTTCTATCCTTTTTTCTTCTATTCATATATCAATTTTTTTGCATCAACTCGCTTAATAAGCATTTTAACTAACTTTTTAAGACAAGGTGCTTCCTTTCTAAGGTTGCTGATGTTTATGTTGTGGGCTAACACAGGATTTATATTAAATTCAACGAGCATTTTTTAATGGGCCTCTTTGCGATGCTTCTTCTTCCTCTTATCCTCGTATGGTTGTTGTTTCTTTTTTTCATAGATCTAGTACCATTTTATGGATGTTCAATTGATTAATTCCACTAAATTTGAAGCGGAGATCTTAATTATCTTTTACATCAAAAGGAGTGTATATCACAAAATTTTAATTTTTAAAAAATTTGAATATAAGTTTAAAGAAAACGGTTGGATAAGACAAAAACATTTAACAACACAAGTGTCTTAAAGTTTGAATGAAGAAAATGATTGCATAAAACAAAAAAACTCAACAACACAAGTGTCTTAGAGTTTAAATAACTTTCTTCAGGTACAGTTTTGTTAAAGTTTGTTTTTTAAAATTTGTTTTAGGAGTAATATTGATATGTGTGTATATGTATGTGTACATGGGTGTATATATATAAATTTATACTCAATTCTAAAGGTTGTTAGCAAAAGTTATTTGAGAGAGCTTTAGAGAAAGCTAAAAGAGTTATATTAGTTATAGTTATCTTCTGAGGTATTCTTGAGTGAGAAAGCTTCAAAACTTTATTGTTTATATCCTGAAATTTGATTTAGTACATTTTAATGTTAGTTTGTCGTTTGATTTTTACCTCTACACTGAAGAACTTTTTACATTAAAATCATGTGTTTGTAATTTTCAAGTCAACTTTATTGTCTGAGTAGTTTGCTATTGGTTGAGTGAACTTGAATATCTTGTGAATATTGTTGCTAGAAGTCCCAAAAGTGTACAAGAGATATCTTGTAATTTGATTACAAGGTTTAGTAAGTTTTGATAATGTTACTACTAATATGTATTCAACTTTTTAGGGTCGGCATTTTTCTTGGTTTTATAGTTTATTTTAATTCCTAGGGCCAAATGCAGGGGAAAAGAAGAGCAAGTCCAATGTGTGGATTATTGTTAGGTTTTTTTTGTAAGTTTATGTCCTTGATTGAAGTTATTTGGAATTTAATATATGATACTATTATTTTATTTAATAATGGTACTCTTTATCATTATGTATTATGTTAATTATATTTGATATTTTAACACTGGAGGTAAAAATATATGAAATGATTATCATGCAATTGCAATTACGATGAGATCATAATTTTGATATTCGTTTTGTATTTATGGATTATTTCTAAATTATTCATAATTGAATTTTCATCAAGATGAGATATTGATAGAATTTTAAAACTAGCACATGTTATATTTCATTCTTATGAACAAAATAATTGATCTCATAAATTAAAGTATAAAGATATTTAAATAAATATGCAAGTGCTTGTTATCACTAAGTTGGGTCGATTATGAATATTTCAAATAGAATATTACTTATATGTATGAGAATTTTCTCATTATGATAGTTGTATAATTATTCTTTAGATTTGAGATTACTAATATATCTCATTTTGAGAATTTTCTCATTTTGGAGTGTTCAACCAACCTACAATAGTTCTTGGAGCTGGCGTAAAATTTTATTTGTGAGGGATAAGATGAGAAACCAATTCAAATTTAGATTGGCGATGGTATATCTACTCTTCTATGGCAGGACCCTTGGCACCCGAGAGATATCATGCAGACCTTTTCTTCTCTGAAGGAGATAAACGGTTCGGAACTTCCAATGACAGCCTGAGTTTCTGACATTATCAATCATGATGAGTGGAGTTGGCAAGCAGTTTCTTTAGTGCTCATCAGGAACCTTGAAGTTCCCTGTTATCATCCAAATAGTTCTCACCCTGATAGTCTGGAATGGCTAGCTGGTCCCACAAGACAGTGCACAACTTCCTCTGCCTATAACTTTTTTGCGACCTCCTATCCAGGTAGTTCCATGGTATAAGCTAGTGTGGGATAACGGAAGCAGCCCTAGGTGCTCCTTTATCCTTTGGCTTGCTTTCCTTCAAAAACTACAAACCAGAGACAAACTTCCCTATCTTTATATACCTAACCATTGTTCATTATGCCTTTCGGCCAATGAAACCTTAGACCACTTGTTTTTTGAATGCTCATTTTCTAAATCAGTTTGGGACCTAAGCCTCACTCACTTCCAATTACAATGCCCAAATCTGCCTTGCCTCCCGTCCCTCCTTACTTGGTTTCAAAGAGCTTCAAATACCCGCACTTTAAACCTTCTCCCAATCCTACTCTCTATATCCGTTTATCACATTTGGTCTGAACGAAATGCTAGAGCCTTTAAAGATGCAGCCAAGGATATTGGGAGTGTGTACCTCGGAGTAATATCCCAAGTTCAGGAACATCAAGCCCAAATACAAAGAGGAGGTAATTAAATGAGTGCCTTTTTTACTAATCTTTCTTTGCAGGTTTGCTAGTATAAGGAACACAATAAGTTCGATCGCGGGGGTCTCCAATTGGTAGCGGACAGGGGACAATCTCTAACACTCTAAATTCTTCAAACCTCACTGCACCAAGAGAACAGAGGCAGTAAACATCATGTTCTATTCTGCATAAGTCATTATGGTATGTTTGTGTTGATCTTGAGTGGCTTGAGTCTATGCCTTGTTGTGGTTGAATAGTATGCTAGATTGTGGTTATGCTTTGCTGAGATGAAATGAGTTTATTTTGCGGCAAGTGTGGGAGTGCTTTCATCCCCCACCTTGTAGGTGAGCGCTAGATAAGTCTTGGAGTTCCTTGCACTTCATCGTTGTACATAACTCTTATTTTTGTATAAAATCTACTGAATTGCCAAAAAAATATATATCTCATATGATAATTATTATATTTTAATACTATTTATATCTTATTTTATTTATGACAGTTCAGTTGGATGTAGTATGAACTATATAAAAATAATTGAGTAAGTCAATAAAAAAAATCATCACTCTAAAGTAATTAAAGATAATATTATGCTATTCTTGATTAACAATGATCTAAGGAATTTTCTAATTAAAATGAAATGAGATTTGAAAAGGTGTTTTCAAGTATCAATTATAAATTAATTACTAATTAACAAGAATAAACATGAATGGATTTAAATAGATTAAATACTAATTATATATTATATATCTAATTAGAACATTATATGTTGAAGAATTTTAAAAAAGAGATTATAACCATGTAGAGACAATTTGAGTCAAATCATTTCGATATTTTTAATATTTGAGTGGTTATAACATGTTCCGAGACTTCAATCTTGGTCCATGGACATAAAATCGTTAATTAAAAATTAAAATTAAATTTTATAATCATTGCTAATATATTAAGAACCCAATGAGTAACACATAAATAACAATTAAAAAAGAAATTTCAAATTTTTTTAACGAATAAAACCGTAGATACCGAAAGGCGAAAGATATTTGATTTTATTAAAATTTAATTGTAATTATAACTAAAGATAGACTTAAATTATAATTAGAAATTATAATTTTAATTAAAAATAAACCATCGTATCTTTTCACATACATAGGGAAAAAAGGCATAAAGGAGCTAGTATTCTTATCTTTTCTTCTCAATTTTTTTTAGTTCTTTTTTGTTACTCTATAGATATTATTAGAGGCTGGACAAGTGAACATCTTGTAGTCGTTAGCTTGAGAAAAAAGTTTTTGTAGAATTTGGAATCATGTAAATTCAACTTTTTTATTTATAAATAATACTTTTCAAGTTATTCAATTAAAAAATCGATAAAAATTGTTATATTATCTATGATTCAATCATGAATAATTTTCAAACATTGTGTTAGATTACTGTTATCATTCTTAGTAGTTTTGAGAAAAAAAATCCAACGTGGAAAGAGCTAAGGGGCTGAAATACTTAAGTTGATGGAAAAAATGGAAGATAGAAAAAAGGAAAAAACAAAAAGTTTACATTGAGTTTCATATGGGATAACTATCTTTTTGAGTTTTTCATTTGTATTTTAAAATATTATAATTGTAATTATTTCATTATAATGTGTGAGTTAATATGTAAAAATACCAATTTCTAAGTTAATTAAAATAGAATTATTTTTAACAAATTACCAAGTTGTTCATTTATTGGTATTTTTGATAATTCTAATTAGTATTATAAAATAAGATAAAATTTAAAATTTAATATATAATATATCTGTTTTATCAATTTAACCCCACATTTAAAGTTGGATCAATATGTATGTTAATCTAATTACGGGGATAAATCTGTTTTAATAATAGAAATGTTAATTTAATTACTGGGATTGTGTGGATGAATAATTGCCCCATCACTAGTCAAGATCCAAGGGTGCATATTTATTATATCGCAAGAGATTAGGCCTGGCCTGACCCAGCAACGGATAGAACCCAAACCAATGCTAAATGTAATGGGCTTATACAAATTCGCCGACGCCTCAGATGTAACCGTTCAAACACGAGAAGTCAATGGCGACCATGGCCTCCAACCATCGGCGAGCTCAGAGCTAACATATACATATACACAGCGAGTCCGTACTGGTCTGGAATATACTGGCGGCCCCAAAACCAGAATACTTTTCTTGCTTGTCGCCTACGAAATGCCATTTCTTTCGCTTACCCCCAATATAATGAGACACTGACCTCGTAAACCCTTTTGTTGTGACATTAAACCGAACACCTTATAAGCACGTCTACGAGATTGTATTAGAAGTCAAGTCGAGGATGGTTCTATGGGAGATCACGGTGGCTACGGCCTATTTTTTAGGTCTGAAGCGCACTTTTAGACTCGCCTTGAAGCTCCAGCGCAGGATCGTCAGCCCAAAACACCCGAAGATCCAAAACTTCCTTCGCAGGTTTTCCACTTTTCACCATATCATTTGTTGTTACTTTTGATGGGTTTCCATAATCCATATCTGTTGTCCTTCCGCATATTTCAATTGTTCTAATTGAGGAATATAAAACGACAATTTTAGATGTCATCCACATTTTCCTATGGTGCTTTTCACTATGACGTATACTATTTGCATTGCTGCCAAAGCTTCTGCATTGATATATCTGCAGAATAGAAAGGCAACTAAATTGACTATTATTGTCCAAAATACAGAATTAGCAATTAGTAATTACTACTCACTGATGGGCAACGACATGAATGAAAGTTGAGTTGGGTATGGAGTGACCGATGCCTTATTTCAGCAGTGTAATTTTTCTCTAAACTTGATTAGTGTGGTTATCATACAAGTATGATGTCAGTGGGTTTAGGTCTTTACCTGGACTTCATTGTAGCATTTGTAATTGAAAATTTTAGTATTATAGGTGACTAAATGTTATTGTTTTCTTTTTTACTGACATGGTTTTATCATTATGCCAGTGGTTTATCCAGGCATTGAAGCTTCATATGTCATGGCGCATAGATTTTCATCAATTGCTAATAGTACTTCTGTTACTTGTATTTAGTATTTGTTCCTTGTGGTGTTGCAGATTTGAAGAAGTCTTATGGCCATAAAAAAAGCTAAACACATCTTTTCCTTCTTACTTTTGTGTAGGCGAACCAGGGCCGTCTTTGATATTGCCCTTCAGGTTCACCATAATATACAAAAAAGAGATATAGAAGTTGGGCGGAATGTCGGGAATTGGATTCTGAGATGGCTGGACCGTATGAAACCTTCTGCTAATATACGCGTTACTTCATTGAAGTCATCAAACAATGGTAGCTCAAATATGAACATGACAAGGCGGCTGATAGAGTCCTCCCATTTGAAAAATTCGGGGAGCATGCAGAGATCTGGGAACCAGGAATGTAAGAGGCACCTGTTTACCTCATCAAGAAATGTGTGGGGAAAAGCCCTTCCTACCATTTCAATTATACGGCCGCCTAGACCAGCTGGATCTGTTACTCAGTACAGGCACTTGAGCTTCTGGGGCCCTGGAATTTTGAGACCTGACTATGGAGTTGGGGGAGTAAGTGGGTTCAATGGATTTATTCGCAAGGACATAATGCAATATCTTCTGCAAAACTGACTAGACAGACGGTTTCTGTTTGCATTTTACATGTGAATGCAAACATTTGGATTTTCAGATGAAGTTTTCAAGAAATCAGTTTGAGACTTGATATGCTCATCGTACCATGCTGCCAACTTGTGAGCTGATATCGGGTTTTTTGATCCTGGTCCATCTGCATAATAAATGTCATATTTTGTATATTCTTCTCATTGGAAGAATATATTGTAAATAATGTTCATTTTCCTTTGTTTAATAAGAAAGGGAATGTCTAATATTTCATGATTGTGGTATTTTTTAAATATAATTTTATCAATTTAAACTCATTTGATAAATTTTAATTATTTTAGACCCCGGGCCACAAATTCAGCCCTCCCTATCTTTTAAATATTAGAAAATTAGAGAATCAAATCAATCTAAATTCCTAATTCCTATCAACTTTTCTCATTTAATAATAGATTCAGTCTAAGACACGAATTTTTGTACATAAACAAATTGCAAATGCTAAAATAACTTTAGCGCTGCAACCCCTGTTTCTTAATAAGAATTACAAAAGTTTGAAGGTTCGGTGACTGATGGGAGAAAGGGGCAAAAATAATAATAAGCATAACCATGACAAAGGATCCAAGAGAGAAGTCGAGAAAAACAAAGCAACCAGATAGGACCAATAGAAGGAGCCGGAAAAATATCGAATCATCTGTTTCAGTTATTCTGTTTCAATCATATTTTATTAAATTTTATCTACATATTTATGTGAACCGATGATTTGATATCTTTCCAGGTAAATAAGATGTAATAAAAAATAATAGGAACACTATAATCGAAATAAGAGATTTAATCTCAATTGAAAAAAAGAAAAAGAAAGAAAGAAATCAACTTTCATAAAGAAGGGATCACGAGATTTAATTATTGGATGGGGAGAAAATTGAGAAGTTAAGCTGATGTCCACAAGTTTTAATAGTTTTTGTTTATTTCTATTTTCTTCCTCTCTTATTTTAAATTAATTTTAAAGGACTTATAAAATATTAAAAATATAACATATGTTTAAATTAAAAAACTAATATAGGATTTCATCAATTTAAAATTTATATTACATATTTTTAAAAGTTAAATGTATTTGAACGTTTAATATTAAATTTTTTAAAAAAGAAAATAAATGTTAATATCATACTAACAATGAAGTTTAAATGGTTGAAGCGAGAAAAGAAAGTGAAGGTTAGTCTCGCTGGGGAAGCCCAATTATTTAGTCATTGTAAGGCTCATCAACGCCCGTTAAGTGCTAAGCCTAAGAACTCCATAGTAACAGCTCGCACGAAAGGAATCGGACAAACAAGAACTGCAGAAGAAAATTTTGTTGGGAGAGTAAACAACTTCCATCCTCACTTCGCAAAAGGTACCAATTCTTTTTTTTCGATCTCTATGATTGGGGTTTGCTGTAATGATAGATTCAGAATCAGTTCAATAGTAATTCTTAGGTCAAAGTTTGTAGGTGATACATTATGTTTGGAGTTTGATGTGAGGATATGTTCCTTTTTTTTTTTATTCATTTCCAGATTAGATTGACATGGTGAAATTTGATTTTGAGTTTTATGACTATGTTTCTATTGCATACCGTGTCGGATCTGGAACGAGTTACATGTCGTTAATTTTCATGCCATTTTTCTGTTCAATGCAAAAATGGAAACCATCATTCATGTTTTTGTCATGAAAAGGACAGTTGCATACTATAGTTTCTGCTTAAGGAGTCCATGAATTCTGGCCGACCAGCAGTCCTTGCATTATGGAAAATATCCTTGACCCTGCCTAGATATGATCTGGGCTAGCTCTTGGACAAATTTCGAGCTTATAATCATAAAAATAATGCTCAAGTTATGACCTTGTTTCGTAGCTGTATTATTTGTAGAATTTTTTAGTTTAGTAATGGACTTGAATACATTTGATGGTGTGCCCTTAAATCAGGCAAGAACCATTGTTTATAACGAGAAAATTGAAACAGAGGCTATATCCAGAATATTTTTGGAATACGTAGAGTCTATCAGTATACTTCTCCTACTCATCAAGTCCCCCTTTTCAGGTTTCCATGGAATCTGTAAATTTGTGTTTGAGTTTGTTCCTCAACCCGCCTCCTTTCACCTTTTTCTTTTTTCTATTTTTGACTTGCATCTCTTGTATTTACTTTGTGCATATGAAGTTCCTCCTTTTAATTTTATGCCAGGAAATATTTTGGTAGTTATTGATCTATTGCCTTTTTAACTGCCAGACAAGAGGCATGGAATTAGCAGACAGAGCTGTAGGATTTGTTTTATCGTTTATCAGCTTATCCATTTTCACCTATTACACTTTTTGGGTGATCATCCTGGTTAGTATCTTTCCATCAGACTGAATTCATGTATGCAATTAACTTTCTTCTTATCTCTTTTATATTGTGGTAATTTTCAGCCTTTCGTAGACACTGATCACTTCATCCATCAGTTCTTTTTGCCACAAGAATATGCCATATTCATACCTGTATTTGCTGGTGTGGCACTACTCTGCTTCCTGTGCATGTTTATTGGATATGTAATGCTTAAATCCAAGAAGAAGAAGGCGTAATCTATAATAGCTTTCCATCTCCATACATTTCACACATGGTTATATCAATTTATTGAAAATTTTATTATTTTTATTTTGGTTCTGTGTCATCTAGTTCATTGGTTCTGTACCTTTTAAAACTTGATTTTGGTATAAGAATCTTGTAAATGATATTAGATTCTAACCAAATATGTCTTAATTAGTTCTTATTTCTTTGTTTACATTTCACTCATTTCCCATCACTTCTCTATTATAGTTGCAGAACATTAACTTCCCCTTCAACCTTGGATCATTTAAAGGTCAATTATATTGCAGCTTGAATTTATTGTACAATAGAAAAGAGATGTAGGCATCAAACTAAAATTGAGCTGAACAAGATTCTTCAACCTTGGATCATTTAAAGGTCAATTATATTGCAGCTTGAATTTGTTGGACAATAGAAAAGAGATGTAGGCAACAAACTAAAATTGAGCTGAACAAGATTCTTCAAATTTGACATGGTTTAACAATATATGCATATGTATGCAAGAGTTTCTTGGGATCTTCTTTAAAATGGAAGGCAATCATATCGGTTTACAAAATCATTGCTCCTGTCTTTTCCAATTCTCTTGCATTGGAATAAACAAGATACCTTATTATACTGTTAGCTTCTGTTACATGAGCAAAGCCATTTCCCTCATTCTAGTCTAGAACTGATATTGGACAAAGTACTTGTTAGTTAAATTGTGTGCTTATTGTCCAAGTTTCATGGTTTTGGTGGATGCAAAGGAAATTGTCATCAACTTCCCGCTATTGATCTTTAGTAAACGCTTGTCATCATTGTGGTTGGCTTTTGATAATTTTGTTCATGATTTTTTGGGCGTGAACCCTCCAAGTAATTTCCGTAATGTTGAGTTTCTGTCTGGCCTTTTTGCCCCATTTAGCTATGTACTCTTTATCGATCCATCTCTTCGGCTGTGACAAACAAGTCACTCAACTAATGATATTCGGTCTAGAAAACAATTGTCCTGAAAACTTTTGTGTATGAATGACACAAATTATAGCTACTAAGCGCATAAATCTTTCTGATATCAATACTTCACAATGCTACCACCCAGGCTGTGATAGATATGGTATAATCGAGTCCTTGGAGCACACTTATGAATTTTACGTACGGAATGAACCAAAGAGAGTTCCATGATGAACTGATGGTTGTATGTCGTATCTTTACCGTTTTACTTGAATAGTTTCCTTTGTGGGATGAGAACATTGCCTAATTGGAGCCTGACCTCGGTTGGATATTCACAACATGTTGGAAGAAGACAAGCTATTTAACTTCTTATCGGGACTTCATTATTGTGCAAAAATTGAACTACGAAGGTAAGGTGTTCAAGATCTCTTAAGTGCCATTGTAGCTGTTGATTGGTTGGTGGATTTACGATTGAATAAAGACAAGAAAAAAGTTTCCAGCGGTTGTGGGAATGGAAAAGATATTGGAGAAAATTTCGTGGGGCAAAATGAGATAGGTAAAGATGTTCAAATCACGCAAAATTTTGCTTAACGAAATGTTACTTATTTTATATGCAGGAGATCATATTATGCAAGGGAATGTCTAAGGAAAATGAAGTTGAACGCATTGCTGGCTGAGGAGGAGACCAATAGTGAAGTAGCAATTATCAATCCATTGGTGATGGAAAAGACACCTAGAAGCGGGACTTCTAGGACTTTTGATGAGTAAATATAACTAGCAGAGTAACTCTGCGTAAATGCGCAGTAAAAATGCCTACTGCATTTAATTGAAATTGAAATCGGAAACAAAGAAATTTTTAATTACATAAAATTTAAAAGATAGCTTAATCTATAAGCTTTTTAATTTGTCTCTCATACAATTTTCTCATCTGGATGGCTACCTGTTTTAGATTGTTGGCGATCTCTATCATTCGAGCAGTTTCATACATGTCGATATAGCGAAGAGCATGTGAACTATTATGTGCTTTTTTATTTCGTGCATGGTATCTAATAAGTAATTCATCTAG
>JAOTBA010000005.1:11982637-11995039 GCA_025629845.1 Erythroxylum squamatum | reverse complement strand
ACGAAAATCCGATTATCCATACATAAAACCCAAATCAGTTAAAATCGGATAACACAATCAATTTCTAATGAGAGAAAAAAATAACAAAATAATTAAAATAATACTTAACCCAGGTCGTTGGCGTCGATTTTACCTCCGAACCGGTGTCAGGACGTCTAGCTCTTCATGGGTCTTTTCCGATAAAAATGCTTCATCCCTATTCTTTATCCCTAACCAAAAATTCCTTTGATTTTATCCTTAATTTACTTCAACCCTCTCTTGACCGTAGCCTAGCTCCAAGTCTGCGCCTGCCTCTAGCCAAAGCCTTCCCTAGTTGCTCTCCTCTACGCTAGCCTTCATTTGCATCTGCTCCATTCACGCTCCTCAACGACGCTCGCTACTCTCCACTATGCTTTCGATGTTGCGCGCCTCTCCCTGGGTCACGCTAGTCTTTGCGCCGACTGTTGTTCATTTATTTTTCAAGTTGCTGGAACGCCTAGAGCTTCACTAATTTTTCGTTGTTGCGCTGCCCCTACTTCTGTCCCCCTTGATTTTCATGCCAACCGTCTATTTATTTCCGTATTATTGCGTGTTATCTTGCGTGTGAAGCTCGGACGCCTCCGTGATTTTGCTTCTTTGATTTGGCAATTAAAATCCAATTCTTGAAAAACCTCTCTGCCCTCTTGGCTTATTGTGCCTCTAATTCATTTTCACTGAAGTGACGCCACGTTGCCCTCTATTTAATTCCTGCTGTCTTCTTATTTGCGTGACTTGTGTGATGGTTTCCTATTGCGTGGATCTCTTATTTAAAATTTGCTCCTCAAAACCTGCGCCTTTCGTGATTTTCCTCCCATTTAATTTTTTCCTTATAGCGTCATCGTTTCTTGGGTTGTCCTCTACGTCAAGCTTCACACCTGCTGCCTTTAATTTAATTTGTTCCTCCACTGTGCGTGACATCCGTTGTTCAACTGCCTCCCCTTGATTTCATTTTGCTCCTATTAATTTGCTGCTTTGTTACCTATCAAAACGACGCTACTCTCTCGGCTGCTCGTGTTAATGTCGTTTTAAGCTTCCCATGTGATGTATTGTCATCGTTCCACGCTCAAGCTTCCTATTGTTGACTTCAAAAAAACCCTTAAAAACCTCATTTGTGTCTTCGAAAAATGATCCATATGTCACGCTTTCAACTCACTTTAATTTCTTTGCTTCCGAATTGTACCTAAAATAAAATATGAATTAAATTGAATATTTAAAGCATTTTTGTATTAACAATCGCTAAGGGAAAATAATTAAAAATATCAACAATTAAGCACATATCATTTCTACCCAACAAATACGACCTCCAAGCGCTCTATGACTTTGGTGAGGTCGATTAACTCCCTTTCATAGCCTATGAGTTTGTAATAACAATCGACCAACTTTCTATTAAATAATGCAATTAGGTGGCCTTATTATTGTAGAACCACCCTGATGCATCACACTCTACCACAAACTCTTCCTCATAATTAGGAATCCTCAAAATTAGAGCTTCTAAGACAACTTTCTTTAAAATTTTGAAGCCTAAATTTACTCTTCCATTTTGATAATAATATTTCTTTTTGGGCAAGGTTATAAGGGATACCACAAATTATCTATAATCTTTTATGAATTTCCTATAGAATCCTACTAACTCTTCTATTGGGGACAAACCAATCCACTATTCCCTTAATTTTGGTTACATTTTCCTCCATGCCTTTGCCATGAATAATATGACCCAACTATGCTACTTAAACCACTTCAAATGTGCAATTAGACCTTTTAAGAAAAAGATGGTGAGCTTGAAGCAGATCACAAACCAAACGCATGTTATATGTGCCTAATCCAAGTTTTACTATAGATCAAAAAAATATTAAAGAAGACTAAGACAAATTTAGATAACTAAGGTTGAAATATTTCATTCATCAAACTTTGAAAAGTAGAGGGAGCATTAGTTAAACCAAAGGTCACTACAACGAAAATTTGAAGTTTTTGAATTATACTAAAAGTTATCTTCTCCACATTGTAAGGATCTATTCTTATTTTATACTATCCTAAAGTAAAATTAAGCTTTGTAAAATATTTTGCTATATGAAGCTCATCAAGTATTTCATCCACAATTGGTATCGAGAACTTGTCCTTAATTTTACAAGCACTAAGCTCCTAGTAGTCAACACAAAACCACTATGACATATCATGCTTCTTCACCAATAAGACTGGTGAAGAAAAAGGAGGCCTTTTTGACCTTATCATCATTTGTTATAACATTTTTTCACATTGCTGCTTATTTCATCTTTATAAAGATATGGGTAGCAATATGGTCACATGACCACCAGTCTTACTCTTGATAGAAGGGGAATTATGATTATAATTTCGGCTCAAAGGTAACCCTAAAGGTTCCTCAAATAAATTTATTAATGAAGCTAACATTTTATTTAAGGCTACAAAAGCTAAATGCTACCCTTGTAATATTGTTACCCCTAATTCTATAATGGAAGTCTACCCCTTCCATTCTACCTTCTTCACTTGTAATTTGTAGCTCATCGTTAAAGATGCAAAGTTCCAAAGAATAAGCCCTAATGTTTGTAGCTATTTGATTTTTAAAGCCACATTAAACCCATCCAATAAAATAGATTAAGGTCACTAACAAATGAATCAGCACCAACTTGCAATGTTATCTCCTTATACTTAGAACTTTCTCCTCTTCGTCATGATCATTTATAATCTTGGCATTCCCTCATCATAATGACTAACCTTATTATAGCTCTTTCGTAGATAAAGTTGTATGTACTTCTAGAATCCACTGACATCCATATCAATCATCAAGCCATTGTGGCTTGTAGTTGCATGGTTTATGAGTTTCAAATAACACTTACGACCTATAAGGAAACTTTTATAATCTTTATAGTTTCCTCCTCCTTCTTACTGCCTAAATCTGGTATCTCTATTCAAAAAGAACTCTTGCATTTGTGCTAATTGAGGAAGATTTGTCGTAATTAAAACACAATCTTTTAGCTCTTCTTTGTGCCATTTCTGCTAAGAAAAGTCACTTGAAAATCAATTATGGTTTGCTGCTTGAACTACTGGTAGCAGAAGTGATAGGCTTCCTTCCTCCACTCACCATCTTGTGATTTTAATTACTAATTAAGACAATATTACTAGTTGATTTTAGAGTTGTCCACCCAAATGAAATATTGGTTCTACTAAGCTATAAACAATGTTGTTTCCTCTCTAAAGACTTTGCAATGTTCATGGCAGCTCCCAAATTTCTTTGTTGTTGAATTTCCACCTCAATCCTTGGGCCCTCTACTGGCCTCATTATGAATAAGTTCACTTATTGGCAGGGTTTCAAATTGATGGTTCTTGTTAATAAAGATTGGAATTGGTGTTGATACTCCTTCACTGATGCCGTTTGCTTCAAATTAGTCAATTTTCCTAGAGGATTATAATGCCCCTTGAAGACTTCACAATCTAACTCCGAGTCTTCCTACTCCACTTAATAAAACTATATCTAGGCTTCTCCCATTACATGAAAATTGCTAATCTCATCTTATCTCCTTTAAGAGTTTTTTGGTTCTTGACGAACTATTCACACCTCAATCAAACTAATGGATCCTTTGACCTATCAAAGGATGGAAATTCAAACATAGACTATCACTATACTAACTATTCCCAATTTGTTTTTTTATCTGCTCTGTTGAATAGCTGTAAATGCCCCAGTTATCATTGCTAGAACTATGAACACTGTATCCCTTCCTAACTCCTTCCTAGATTCTCGGTCATAACATGTAAGCTCATTCATCTACTCTTTCAATAACTTTTTCCTCACAGTCACATATTCCATAAAAGTATCAAGCATGCTCCCCCAAACTCTTTAAGTCAACTTTGACAACATGTTTTAATACCATGTTGTTATAAGACCTATTGTAGGATCGAGTCATGAGTCGAGACATAGAGAGGTATACTTCTTTTCCCTTGGCTATGGTCTTCCCTATTTTGAATGAACCTATACTATCAACTGAGAAATTGACTTGTCTTGGATCGAGTCTCAGCCTCATACTAGTTTTATGGCAATTTTTGTTTAATTCTTTTTACTAAGCATAACCTTATAAATAAGTTTAAATTAACAAACATTAACCTTAATTAAGGTTAGACTTCAAATTCTTAATTAGATATAAGTTTGAAACTGAAACAAACTAAAATAGGAGCCTGATAATTTGTAAATACTAAATAAAATATAATAAAATCAAGCCTAGATCTCGATTATTATCACCCTTTTGCCACATCAGCCATCATTTTTCTTGTGTTTTGAGTAAACTTTACCCATGAAAACATTCTTAATAGAGACTTAGGACTTAGGGATATACCTTTCTAAAGTGACCAAAGAAGTTACTTTAAGAGATAATACAACAATTTAAGGATATCTTTTAACTCCTACACACGAATGCTTAAAAAGTACTTTTACTTTGAAAGAAGATTTAAAATACTTTTTCTGCCAAAGTTCATATTATGTGCCATTTAAAGATTTTTATGTTAATTATGTTATTGTTTATGTATATTTATTTTTTTCTTTAGTTGTTGTTTGAGTGTTTTTATCATTTAATTTTTCAGTTCTAGATAAATTGATAAAGAATCCTAAGTTAAAATAATAAACCTAATTAAATTATTGCTAATTTTGATAATTTTGGAGAATTGAGTTATCTAGAATTGCATATATTTTGGATGGTTTATAGGTAAATAGAGATAAATAATATATGAATTGTGATTTCAAGTATCAACAAACACCTTTGGCTATATGTAAATTAATTGTTATACATTTTTTGAAATTGTGTAGCTAATATGTATGCATGGTATGTGAAATCACAGTTAGTATGAGTATATTAGTTAAATTTAGATCTCATTCTATTGGTCAACCTAAATTAGTGTATGCCATAATGAGACATGTATTGTTTTATTTGTCAAGACAAATTTGTTGGCGTTATAATTAAAAAAATACGAACACCTACCTTAGGCATGTACAAGGCATGTGGTAATTGGTACCACATAATAACATTTTATGTTGTTAATCCTAAATAATGCATTTGTATGTTTGTTTTATATCGAAGCCAATTGTATTATCATTTACTTTCTATAATGAGTATTTTCTTATATACAAGGTTTACTGCTATTTATTTTGATTTTTCTTATTTAGTTATATACTAACTTATTTATATATTTTTTAAATGAAGAAGAGGGCCAGCCTTGGAGCAAAAAATAAGGTTACTTCTTTGTTAAAAAAAGGTCATAGGTTTGAGTCACGAAAACAGGTTCTTTGTAAAATGCAAAAGGAAGGTTGCGTATAATTGATGTCCTTCTTCCGATTACCTCGCAAAGTAGAGAGCCTTGTATACTAGGATTATTATTGTTGTTGTTATTGTTGTTGTTTAAATGAGTAACATAGAGAAGGAATTCAGGTTTACAGTAAGGGCATGAATTATGTAATTTACTTTAGATCAACCTGTGAGGATTTTTTAATCAAACATGTGGGCTTATACATGTATAATTGTGTATAAAGGCTATCATATAAAGTTGAGCCCAATTAATTAAAATGGTCTAATATGGTTATGGTATTTTGGGCTTCATGCATCTATTTTAATTGTGGGCTTTATATGTGTAGAGATCGGGTATATAATTTCTAGTTTTATGATGAACCAAACTAGAAATTAGATTAGGGCTTTACCCTAATAAAAGTGGCTATGGTTCTCAAATTAAACGTACGTACAATTCATTCTAGTATCCCATCATTAGAGAGAAAACAGAGAGTTAAAAAAAACTCTAAAAAGGCTACGTTCTAATTTGGAAGACAAACTGCAAGACTCCAGTGCAAATTTCATAATGGATTCGGGTATGCTTCTACTTTTATTTAATTCTTGATGATTTGATATGAACGGATCCTGACTTTAAGGGGCATAAAACCCGACAAGTGGTATCCGAGCAACTTTCATATCAGATCAATAAGAATTTTTTTTAATTGTTTGTCTTCCATATGGTCGAAGTATCTTTCATTTATTTTCTTTGGATCTAGTTATTGGCATATGCTATGATTCGATTGTCTCATGGATTCAGATCTGGTTATTTTGTATATGTATATGGTTTTAACTCCTTGGTTTGCACACACACAAAAACCCACTGAAACAGACGACGATTCGTTATGTTTTTTTTATAAAAGCCTTTAATGTCTTTCAAGAACGTTTTTGTTTTCTTTTAATACATAAAGCTTTGGTTTAAGTTTTGACTATTAGATAATAACTAGAAACTACTTTATTTGGTTTTACAATTTAACCATTGTATAAAGACAAGAATCACCTTTATTTGGTTTTATTGTTTAACCATTGGATGCCAAGACAGAACAGAAACAATTTTAAAGCTTTATACATGATACATGATTTAGGATTTAGATGAAGACAGAAACACTTTTACAGTTTTATATACATGTGACGTGCTTTAGAATTTTGAACCAAATATTTTTATTATTATAAATTATAATTTCTGTTTATATGGAATTAGGCATAAAACCTATTTTAGAAACAATGAAATATTTGGTAAACTAATACATAATGTTACGATATATGTGGTTTTGGCAAAAATCTATTATACATACTTTTAGTTTACATTTTGGTATATAAAAATTGTATTTGGTTTACTAAGGTTAATACAATCAACGTTCAAATTCATTGTTCAAGGTATGTTCAAATATTGGTATTGATATTTTATTAATATTGTGAAATAAATTGATTGAAACAACATGCTGCCAAAGTAACCTCTCTTGTGTAAATTAATTTATTTTATAATATTAAAATGATTGTGTATGTGTAACTCATGCAGGTATGGACCAACCCAAAGGAAGGTCATTATTTTGGACGAAATACATGTCCAAAGAAAGGTTAATTATTTGACATTTTGTATTGTCAATATTTGATTACTGCACTAAGATTACCACTTGCAAGTTGATATTTTTGTCCAAAGACTAAATATCAATGTTGCGCTAGGTATCTTATGATGGGCTTTACCATTGTTTGATTTTATACGATTATGTGGAATTTATGTGAGCTTGTTTGTTGGTTGTGTTGTTCTCTATTTAGTTCCTGGTTCTATTGCAAATATGTCTGCTAGTATTAATTCAATTCATATGCTTAATGGCACTAATTTTAAGTCATGGAAGGAGAACATTTTGATTGTTATCGGGGTTATGGACTTAA
Organism: Erythroxylum squamatum; assembly: GCA_025629845.1. Lineage (NCBI taxonomy): Eukaryota > Viridiplantae > Streptophyta > Magnoliopsida > Malpighiales > Erythroxylaceae > Erythroxylum > Erythroxylum squamatum. Next base: position 11,987,807 of record JAOTBA010000005.1, on the reverse strand, counting down.
ATCTTGTTTTATGAGTCTATCAACCTGATCCACTTATTGGTGAGAGTACCTCTGATCAAAAGAGGGAGATGGAAAAGTGGGAAAGGTCAAATCGTATGAGCTTGATGATCATGAAATGTGCCATTCCATAAGCTTTTTAGGGCACTATGTCTGATCAGATTACTACGGATAAGGTTTTCCTTGAGGATCTTAAGAAAAGATTTGCCAAAAATGAAAAGGCTGAAAAAAAAAGTACAATTTTGGCAAAGCTTATGTTAATGAGGTACGTAGGAAAAGGAAACATAAGAGAGTACATTATGGAAATGTCTCACATTGCTTCAAAATTGAAAGCACTCAAGTTGGAATTTTTTGAAGACTTGCTAGTGCATCTGGTTTTGATATCTCTTCTGACACAGTACAGTCAATTTAAGGTGAGTTATAACTGTTAAACGGAGACATGGTCTCTTAATGAGCTCATCTCACACTGTGTCCAAGAAGAGGAAAGGTTGAAGCATGATAAGCAAAATTTTCTCACTTAGCGACAACATCTAAGGACAAAAGAAAGAAAATTAAGGAAGTTGTGGCTCCGGCAATAGAAAAGAAACAACAAAAGGAAGAAAATTCAAATGGTTGTTATTTCTGTGGAGCTGAAGGTCATTTAAAGAAGTAGTGTGCCAATTATCACACATGGCGTGCAAAGAAAGGCATGCTTCTTATTTTGCTTTATTCTGAGGTTAATTTAGCTTCGATTCCTAGACACACATGGTGGTTAGATTCTGCTGCAACAACTCATATCAATGTGTCTGATAAGTCAAATTTGTTGTAAATGATTTTGGGATGATTTGGATTTAATTTGACTTATTTCTTTGTGTATTGGAAGTTTTATGCAGTTAACTCTCTCACATTCCGATTGTGTTGCTTGATAGGTACAAACGGTAGATTGTGGAGTAAAAGGCATAACTTTCCTTGTGAATGCCAGATCAAAGCCATTTAAGGATGATTTCAAAGAGAATTCCTAGCTCTACAACTTCTGGGAAGACTCCGAGAAGAAATTATGTCAAATGGAAGCTCAAAGGCATGAAAGTATTGGATTGCATCATGTCCATTTAACGGACATACATGTCCGTCTAATGGACATTGCATGGCAAAAGAAATCTCTAGACCCGAGAAGGTCCGTTAAACGGACACACATGTCTGTCTAACGGACATCGATTGGCAATATGAACTTCTAGACCCAAGAAGGTCCGTTTAACGGACACACTTGTCCGTTTAACGGACATGTTCTGGCAACTCACCATTTTAGACCTGAGAAGGTCCGCATATCCGTTTAACGAACATTTGCGGCCAACACTTCCCCTGTTTTGAAAAAATTAGGTTTCTTGGGACGAGAGGACTATAAATACTCACTGTTTAGACCTAAATAAGGGGGCTGGACACTGAAAATGAGACTACTACATTTGGGAGGCACAAAATAAGAGGAAGATAGGGAATTTTAGGGATTCCCCCAAGGATTGAGAGCTGCAACTCTTGTGTTTCTGCTACTTTCTCTCTCTACTCTTTCTTAAATGCTGAGTTTCCTTATATGTATGATTTTTGTTGCAATGTTCTGGAACTAAACCTCATTTAGGGTGAGGGTTGTAGCCCATTTGAAGGATGATTTGTATGATATGGATAGTTGAATGTTGAATGAAAATTTCTGGGTTATGTTTGTCTTCCTTGAATCTCACTGTTGTCTCTATGCTTGATCTCTATAGATGCAATCTTAGGAATCATATGATGTACTGAAGAGTGAAATATGATCCATGCTATAGGAAGATGAACACCTTGGACTTAGAGGTAGAGATATCCTATGCTAGGGTGAGAACTTGAGGTTGCTTGTTCTCAATGGATTTGGTTAGTGAGTTCATACATTGAGAGATGGTGTTCTTCTAGCTGAATACTCTTGTATGCTTTGAGAAAAGTTATGGGTAAAGTTGTGCAACTATTTTCATAGCCTAACATTCAATCAATTTCATACTGTATAAGTCAATCTTTTGAATTGGTGAACCCCAACCCTTATTTCTAAGCCTTTGATTTATCCTTTTACTGTTTTCCTGTTAGAACTTACAAATTACTATTCACCCAACTTCAATCACATTTTAGAATTTTCTGTCGATAACATGCAATAATTAGAATTAATTTGATAATGGATGAATTGGTCCTGAGGGAGACGACTTTGGAATATTCAGTGAGTAGGTACTAGAAACGACTCTGTGCACTTGCAGAAAATTATCGATCAATCGGACGTGAGTCATTTATAGCTTTTTTGCTTCATTTTACATATCTTTTTTTAATTAAATTCGATTAAAATTCTCCTAACCATCATAGAAATCTTAGGTTTTCACATTTTTTTCAGGAAAACTTTGAATCAGAAATATATATACATACTCTATAGTTTTTCTAGTTACAAATAAGGTGGTAGTGATTAATGAACCAACGAGATTAAAAAAGTTTAGTCTTAATGAAAGGCTTAGATTGGATTTAAAATTTAAATCAAACCAAACTTCAATTTTTAAAGTTTAATTCTAAAATTAGTATAATCCAATCACTACAAGAGTTAAGACATTTAGTGACAATTGTTTGTGACTAACTATTGTTTCGTCACAAATACAAGGTTTTTTGTGACAAAACAATTGATTGATACTATTTTTTGGATTAATTGTGATGATTTATTTATTTTATCACTAATACAATAGTAATTGTGACAATTTAGTATCTTTCACAATTAAGTTGTAACTATTAATATATTAATAGTGTCAAATTTTCTTTTATCACTAAGTTTTGTCATTAAAAGCCTATGCAATTTGGCGTCAAAATAATTTTGGCGGGAATAAATTGTAATTATGACAAGACATATGTTAGTGACTAATATTTTTCTATTTGTTGTGACAAAACATAGTTTTGTGACTAATATTTTTCTTTTTGTTACGAAACGGTTAATTGTCACACAATATTTTACTTGTTGTGACAAAAAAATTTGTCAATAAATATTCAATTAATTAGTGTCTACTTCATATTGTCACAATAACCGAACTATAACTACGGTCAAAACTATTCGTAATTTAGTGACACAAAAATAAATCATCACTAGCGGATCAGGATTAGTGCCTCCTAGATCTGCCATTCTTTTAGAAAGGGAGACTGAGGCCATAAGAGATCTATATCGGTCACTAGCAAATCAAGAATCGTTTTATAGACAAGTATCCAGGATCAAATGGCTTAAGGAAGGCGACCGGAATACAAAATTTTTTCATAATTCCCTCATTGACCATAGGAATCGTAATGCCATTCATTCTTTAGATGTGGGATCAGGCCGTAGAGTAGTGGGGCTTCATGTTATACAATCTCAATTCCTGGATTTCTTTAAAGGCTCAATTGGTGCTACTAAGACTCTTCACTCATCGAAGGATTTTGTGGCCCATCTTTTCCCTCACCCTCTTGAGGATATCCATGCTCAAGCTATCCTTGCAGAGGTCTCCCATCAAGAAATTCTCGAGGCTTTCCATTCTCTTAATCCCAATAAGGCGCCTGGTCCTGACGGTTTTAATGGGCACTTCTTCAGAAGGGCTTGGCCTAATATTGGGGCTGAAATCATAGGGGCTATTCAGGACTTTTTTATACTTGGTAAGCTTCTGAAAGAGCTTAATTCTACTTTTGTTACCCTTATTCCTAAAACAGCTCACCCTTCCACGGTCCAAGACTTTAGACCCATCTCCTGTTGCAACCTGATCTACAAGATCATTGCTAAAATCTTAGCAAATCGACTCAGATCTATTCTCCCTATCATAGTTAGCCCTACTCAAAGTGCCTTTATCAAAAATCGAAGAATAGGGGACAGTATTCTTCTTGCCCAGGAAATCTTTAAGAACTATCACATATCTAACTCTCACAAAAGGTGTGCTTTTAAAGTGGATCTCCGCAAAGCCTATGACTCTATCCATTGGGAGTTTCTCCTTAATACCCTAGAGGTTGTAGGTCTTCCGATGAGATTCATTGGGTGGATCCGTGAATGTATCACATCCCCCTCTTACTCCATTTTGGTAAATGGCTCCCCTACTACCTTTTTCAAAGGCCAATCTGGGCTTAGACAGGGTGATCTATTGTCTCCCTTCCTCTTCATCCTTTGTATGGAGGTTTTCTCTAGGAATTTGAAAGATATTACTGACAACAATCCTCAATTCAAATATCACTGGAGATGCCAGGGTCTTAAGCTTAATCACCTTCTTTTTGCGGATGACCTTTTAATGTTCTGTCATGGGGATTTGCTCTCAGCCCAGCTTTTGCTTGATTCCTTCTGTACCTTTTCGATGTTTTTAGGCCTGAAATGAACCCCTCTAAAAGTTACTTTTACTTATCCCTGGATATTCATAATCTGCGTCATAGGATGCAACTAGTCTCGGGTCTTCACCAAGGTTCCCTCCCGTTTAGGTACCTAGGAGTTCCCCTCATCACGGGTCGGCTTTCTTGACGGGATTGTACTGTTCTTCTTAATAGGATTGACACTAGGATTAATCAGTGGACCCATAAATACCTCTCTTATGCGGGTAGACTACAATTGGTCATTTCCATTCTTTCTTCCTTCCATGTCTAAATCGAGGCAAAACTTAGGAACTTTCTGTGGGCAGGTAGAGCAGTTGCCAATATCCCGACTAATGTGAAATGGAATGACATTTGTCGTCCTAAGAAGGAAGGGGGTTTAGGTGTTAAACATTTGACTACTTGGAACCAAGTGTTGTTAGGGAAACAGATCTGGATCTTGTTTGCAGATAGGGAGGCCCTTTGGGTTAAATGGGTCCATACTATTATCTTGCGTAGGACAAATTTTTGGAAAGCTCAACCTTCCTATAATAGTTCGTGGAGTTGGAGAAAGATATTATTAGTGAGGGACCGGTTGTGCCATCAATTCAGATTTAGGATTGGGAACGGTATGTCCACTCTTTTTTGGCAGGATCCATGGCATCCACGCGGTATTTTGCGGACCTTGGCCACCCCGAGAGACATCAATGGATCGGAGCTACCACTCACAACACGAGTCTCTGATGTTATTTTGAATGATGCTTGGCACTGGAGGGAGGTTTCCTTGGACCTGCTCAGACACCTGGAGCTACCAGTGTACTCTCCCAATAGCTCCTTACCAGACAGCTTGGAATGG
>JAOTBA010000005.1:11946092-11967812 GCA_025629845.1 Erythroxylum squamatum | reverse complement strand
GAGGTGGTGGGTCCGTGGAGTGGCATTTGGGGTGCTAATCTTCCCCCCAAGGTTAAAGATTTTACTTGGCGTATTTTACGTGATTTTGTTCCTTGTAAACAACTCATTTTTGCGCATGAGGTTAATTTGGACCCTGCATGCTCTCGATGTGGGGCTTTAGAGACCATAGACCATGTACTGCTTACGTGCCCTCATGCTCGTCATGCATGGACGTCCTCAGGTATTGCCTTACATAATGATGTCATTAAAGACTGTATATTTGATTGGCTTCATGTAGGCAATTTGGAGCTTCGAGGTAGAGCCCTTACCATTTGCTGGAGTTTGTGGTTTCAACGGAATCTTTTTTGTTGGAAACAACAAGATACTTCTCCATATTCTATTGTGGTCTTTGCGGATGATTATATTCGAGACTGGAAAGTGGCAAAAATTACGTTTGGGCAAGCGCAGGTTGTTCCCAATAAGACCAGCGTTCCTGTAGGGTGGCAAAAACCTCCGATTAGTTGGGTAAAATGCAATGTTGATGCCTTGGTTGATAAAAGACGGAACAGGTCAGGTTTTGGGGCTATCCTTCGCAACCATCATGGCACCTTTATGATGGGTTTTTCAGGGCACTTTTCTTCTTGTACCGATGTCACTCTCGCCGAAGCCATGTCGATTAGAGAGGCTTTATCCTGGATTAAAAGGCTTAATTTGGACAATGTTTTGTTAGAATCAGATTCTTTAGAGGTTATCGATGGTCTCAATTCTAGTTCTTCTAATTTCTCTAAAGTTGGTTTAGTGTTTGCTGACTGCCAGGAGCTTAAGACTCACTTCCAACATCTGTCATTCCTATGGACGCCTCAAACTGCTAATAGAGCCACTCATTCTTTAGCAAGGGTATCTCTATTACATGCAGATCGTTTTACTTGGCCATTGCCGCCAAGTTTTCTATCTTCTGTTATATTTTCTAATGTTGCTTCTCTTAGAAGTAGTTCAGAGGAGGTCCAGGCCTGGGTGTATGGGGTAAAGCCTGTTGGCTTAGGGTTTAGTTTGCCTCTTCTTTATGGTTCTATTTTGCTTTGTGATGTTTTAATGTCAAAAAGAAATAATTTAAATTTTAAGAAAAAGATTACTTTTCCTGACAACAATATGTGCCAACCAAACAGGACCTTATAGTCATCCACGCACCTATTTGTTCGAAGAAACTCTTTCAAATAGTGTTTATATTACAATGTAATGCACCTCACAACTTTTTTTTTTCTCAATTTATCTTGGTTGAAATAGGGTTAAATTAAATCATATTTAATATACTTAACTTTATAAATATTTTAATAGTTAATTTTAAATATACGGGTTGTGAGATCCACTATAATATTAAAATAAAATAAAAAATTTGTCACATCAATAATAACGTAACAACATATTTACAACGTTATATTTTCATCACTTCTTTTTATTAACGTATAGTTCAATTTAAACATTTTACAAATGATAAGGTTTAATTTGAACGCTCTGAATCTTTAAAATTTAATTTGTCATTTGAAATAAACTTTATGATCATTTTTTCCATTTTTACCAGTATGAATTTTATCCGCGCTTTACTCTACAACCTTTTCCTCCCCGACCACATTGCATGCATCTCACTATTCTTAGACTTCTTATATGTGACCTTACTTTCCCTTAACAGGGAATGTACAATGTTGAGATTGTTTTCATATTATTCTCTTTGTATTATCTTCTCACAATAATAAAATAAATCTATCTCCTTACTTGTGCATATAGGTCACATATTAGTCGAATCACATAAAATTTGTATTTTTAGTTTGTTTATTTCCTTCCTATATAGCTTCCATTTACATGAAAATTGATATCTTAATAATATTCAGTCAAGATTCTAAACGCCATCAAGCTTAATTTAAATGGATAGTTTTCTCTTCATACTATAAAAAGTTTAACTCCCCTGTATATATTAAGTGGATTGCTCTCCTTACATTGTTTCATATTTTTTATGGCATATTACTGACTTATCTTTATATATTGAATACAATATTTTAGATAAAGTTTAAGTGATTAAGAAATTATTATCTTTATAATAATTAACTAAGTAATTTAATTTAATTTAAATCATATCTTTGATTGTATAATATGATGTAGATAAAGATAGTAGAAATTTATGAGTCCTTAATCTAACCTTTAGGCTAAAAATGCAATTTGAATCATATTATTTTCATCAAAATACAACTTAAACCTTAATATTTTAGAGTATTTAATTTTAATCATAACATTTTTAAAACATTTAAAATAGACTCTAAATGGACAAAAATTTAAGGAAGTTAAACTTTCGTTTATTAAGTGCCAAGTCATTGTGGGCTTTACTATCGCATGTTTGTCACGTAACATAATAGGACTTAAGATAACTTTTTTAAAAAATTTAAAGTTATTAATTTTTAATTATTTTTCTAGTATTCCAACTATAATTGATAATTTCATTTTGACCGTTCGCAAATTGTATCATTAAAAAATTTGAATAATATTAGCATGATGTTACTCTTTTATTTTGATAATAAAATGACTTCAAGGTATTACTGTTTTATTAACCGCATAAGTTGACTCATGAATTTATAATATTCATAATATATATGCTTAGTTTGTATAACTAGCAAGAAGAATATTTAAAGTCCAAACTAATATCAAAAACCTAAAATATATATGTTTTCAATCATTTATATTGGATGGATATTTCTTATTATTTCATTGTGCTAGCTAAATGAATGTGGCATTCCTCGTATAAAATCTTTTGGTTCACTTTCATTTATGATAAATTTATTTTGAACTGATTCATTTCAAAATTTTATATACAATTTTTAAAAAATACATTTTTACTAAGCAATTATGTTAATTAAATGGACATGGCATTTCTCATATACTATTTTTAGTTCACTATCTTTTATAACAGCTATTTAGCAATTCCAAAAAAAAATTATTTAGAACTTATTCATTTCAAAATTTTATGTACATTTATATATAAATTTTTAAAAAATACATTTTTATTAAGAAATTGTGAATTATGTTAATTAAATGAATGTGGCATTTTATATATACTATTTTTTATTCACAGTCTGTTAAAATGAATTTATTTTGAACTTATTTTTTTCACAATTTTGTGGACACTTAATATATTAAAAAAATTAAAACATATTTTAAACAATCCATTTAAAAAAAATATGGGCTTCCGACCCTAATGTCTGATCGGGTTGTCTTTATCCCAGGCCTGAGGTGACGGTTATGTAGGGCACTGCTAACCCCACTCAAAACTTAGCAACTGGCACGGCTGGTGTTTGTAAAGTAGTAACTTTTGATGAAACTTACAAGAAAGTCCAGCACTTGTGTTGGGCTTTGGGTTTGTACTTGAAACATAACAGCTTCACTGAAAGGAATACTGAATGGGCTCGTAGTGCCCTAAATGGAAATGGAAATCTGTGATACAGTATGTATTTCTCAACATTTTGTTCACTTCACACATCTTTCTTATATTTTTGTTTTTGTGATTACTCTATCCTTCCTTCTTTTTTGCCTTTCACATTGGGAATTCAATAGAGTCATATAATAAGTGTAACCTCTCCTCAAATACATCAATCGTGGTTTGGAAGAATTTAAGCCCACTGAGTTCTTCCCCAGTTTTATGTAATACAAATCCGGATACATTTTAACTTTTTTTTTAGATACAAAGGGAAATCAAAAAACAAAAAACAAACTAATTATGGCAGTGCCCTGCGGTACACTGGTCGATGCCTTAAAACAAACCCTTGATGTATGTCCTATTTTAACCGATCAATGGTCGATACCTTATCAAGTTCAGAGGACGCTGTATTAATCTTAGTCTAAAGCATAAATAACTCAGAAATGAAATATATTTTTAATTTATTATGCTTTTCCCTTTCGATATGCCTTGTGTTTGAGTTATGAAATAGAAAAAAATGCAAATACTTGTTAGTGGGCTTTTCTTCAATCTAATTATGCAGTGTCACGCTTCAATGTTTGTAAGACCTAGCTATTTCACAGCAATCATCTAACGGCCTGTCTTTTACGCATAATGATCTATGAAGTTAATCTTAACACTTTTAGCTAATGAAAGTCATTCCCTTTTAAGGGAGAGATAGTGACAGAGCTAAAAGGTCGTGGGCCAAGTCTGTCTCCTTAAAACTCCTAACAAAACTCCTCAAGTCTGTTGTCCTTTATAATTTCAACATTCTATTATCTTGTGGCAATAGAAGTTAAATCACTTTCCACATCTAATCTGATCTTATCCTTCAGCATATTTTGGTCATGCAAAAAAGCTTCAAGGAAAATTACTTTTCCATAATCAGATTACAAAGTACAAACTGAATTAATTTGTAAATTAACAAAGTACGGCATCGGGATAACGGGCTATCAATCAAAGACACCTTTTGCTTTTAAATTCGTTTGCCAATATTTTAGATACCAAACGATGCAAGATTATTCTGGGCCTCATGACATGGTCAAATTTTGCTTTATTCTTGAATACAATAAACGACAAGGTTTCAAGTTTATAACTACATCCAAATTTTATGCCTGCGTATTAATGGTTGAGCATTTCTTACAACTCCTTTTCATGTTTTTATCAATAATTAACGTATGAGAAAAAAAAATCATAACAATTACGTCAGAGGTTGTTAATCAACTTTGTCACTGCTACTGTTTGACTTAAGTTTCATAATTAGTTCTGTTGTTGCACAAAAGCACCTTATTGCTTTTGTACTGTTTCTTCACAACGAAATGTTCCCTTTTAGTCCTAAGAATCTAATTAAGATAACGTGCAATGCAAGTATATTTGCAGTTATGTTGTAACTTGAGATTGATCGTATAGGCTTCTTCTTGACATATGTCTACTTACATTGAATCACAAGTAGAGCTATTTTGGAAGTACAAAACCCAGTTCAGTCTAACATAAAGTTAATAGATTAGATTTAAATCGACTAAAATTAAGGTTGAAGTCTAATTTAAAAGGATTGATAATTCTTATTTTCTCCTTCAAAATAATTTTGACTGCTTATAATAACATCATTCGATTATGTAATTTTAATAAATTCAAGTCGACATCAATGTTATTTTGGTCAAAACATATTTCAAACCTAGCCAAATTTAAAACGCCGGCATTGGACATACCCGTCCCTACTTGAAAACATTTCCATACAAAGAAGTTGCAAGTCAGTATATTACACCTTCCCTCGTTCTGGGATTAAAAGTTCACGTCTAACTTTGTCAGAAGGAATCTTGAAAGCAGATGAGAATGAAAGCCTTCAAGGGTAGAATATGATTCTAAGTGAAAGTACTTCAGTAAAATATTGGATGAGAGACCTCGTAATTACCATAAATGGTTGATCATGAGTGTCACTTGATCGTCTTTGATGGATTAGGTGCCTGGTAGCTACTTTCTTTCCTTATATTGGAGACCTAGCTAGGGTTGAATTCTCCTTCCTTTAATCTCCTCCCACCCACCTTATCTACTTGAGAACCGAAATACATGATGCGGTGCTTTTGGAGGGGTCCAATCATGTTAATGAATGATTGCAACAGCCAGGGAAACCACCAGATTTCCAATAGCATCTAACCAATTGTCTTTTATCAGTAAGGCATTTACATTGGAGCCAAAAGTAGAAAATGAAGAAAGCTATATCACAAATATCTTTAGACATTTGAGTAAGACATGTGGGGTTAGCATTGAACAACAGGACTTTTATCTGATGCCATTTTGTCTTGAAACTGAAATAAAAGAAGCTATCTTCAACCCCGTTTGCTTGGCCAGTCTAGGAAAAGGAAGTTAGTTATTAATAGCATTGAGGTGTACAACAATCCATTCATAACAGAGGGAGGGGCTTACCAATCGTAGCGAACTGTTATTTTCTGATTCTCGCGCCGAAAAGATGAGAATAATTGAGGTCAGTCATTGGTCTTTAATTTGCCCGACAACAATCACCATCTATCTAAAACGCCAGTCTGCTTGAGATGGGTCAGTATTACGTATAGCCATTGTCTAGCGATTCCGGAGAAAAACCAGGAAACTATTTTTTCTTAGCTCTGGGCAAGTATTTTAGTTGATAGAGACAGGCATATACGTACTTCAAGATTAGGTTACATCGTTAGATGGCCTAAGTAGCTTTAGTGGGCAACAATTGGATAACAAAAATAATTTTGAAGAAAAGGGTATGCGTTTAAATTAATTGGGCTGCCCCTAGCCTAGCGTGCATTCCTAATGCTAACTCGGCCAGCGACAACAGGCGTCTACTTACAATTACTCTGGCTTTTACAACTAAACCAATTTTTGTTTAGGAAATGCTAAATCCAGTATTGAATGCTAACTGAACTACAGGTCATTTGCCTGGTGTAAACACTTATCCAACTATAAATTTAACTAAAGCAGATATATGCCTTGTCCTTATAACACAGGGTTGTTAAAAAGATTCATTATTAAAAAAATAAACTTTATATAATTTTATAATTATAGTATCAATTTTAAAAAGTGATAATAAAATACTAAAATTTTTAATTTTTCTTAAAAATAATTCAAGTGTCAAATTAACTAGGTCAAATGTAATTGAAATTTTATGTCAAATTATAATAAAATTAAATTAAATAATATTAAAAAACTAACTTAATCTTCCCATTCATCTTTCTCTCGTCTGTCTACTTCCATACTCATTTTTTTTCTACCAATTATCGGACCTACTTGTTCATGACAACCTAAAATTTAATGAAAATTTGATATTTTTTTAGTAATTAATCCTCACTAAAATTAGTTATTGTTGAAAAAGTAGAGACAATCCACAACAAAAAATGCATGTATGAAGCGTAAGCAACTGAATATTTGAGGAGTTGAAATTGCCTTCACTTGAAAGTACACTAGGCAAGGAGAAATAGAATAAAAGATTGATTTTATCGTTTGTCACGAGAAAGGAAAGAAAGAGGCCTACGTTTCATGAATTCTCCTCTTCGTTTTCTTTTATTTAATTTACATGAACTTAACATTTTCCTTTTATTTGACATTTTCTACACGAAATCAAAAGATTGTGTTTATACCTCATTGGTCTTTTTTTTCACCTTATTTATTTGACTGTGTTTTGATACACGACCAGTGAATGCTCTTCTTCTAATAATAAATTTTAATTTAAAACTAAAGGATATTATACCTAACGTAATCATATAATAACTCTCTTGTTTCTAAGAATTATTTTTCCCGCAATATAATTGTAATTACGGAGAATCTAGGTTAAAAGTGGCATAGACTCCTAGTAACCTGAGGGTGCAGGCGAGGGAAGAGGTTCTTCTAGCTTAAATGAGGTCGCGAATTTAAACCGCTCTCGTGTATAACTTGAGGACACAACCTTGCCTCTAGTAAGGGACTGTCTGAACTCTAGGGGCATTGATTGACAGTCCATCAGAAAGTGGAACTGCTCACCAACAGAAAGACAAGTTTACAGGCGCAAAGGAATGGAGAGGACAGGTTGACGTGCCATGGGAATCCTCCATTTCACCGGCACAACTCTCGAAAGTTCAAACAGTATGAAAGTAAAGGAATAGAATAAAACAAGAGGCACAACCAGACAAAGATGACAATTTGAAAGAATCTTGTAACAAAGATGACAATTTGAAAGAATCTTATGGTTCTCTATGGAACCTTGCACAATCCCACGACACCTAGAATTGGCCCCCTCATTTCGTACCTCCTAACAATAGAATATATATATATATATATATAAGGAACAGAAAAGAGAGGTACAAACCCAACAACATGTTAAAAGAATATTACTTAGAAGGAAATAAAAGTAACCCGCCATGTGGATGTGGATGTAACCTACAAACTTTCTAGATGTGGCACTGAATCATAAGCTTATGTTAATGTGAAAGCTTGGCGCGTTTAACATAACTCATGTGAACTTGCAAACAAATTATAAAGTTGGGTTTCCCTTTTTCTTTTTGGGTGGCTACTACGTGGTAGCTTTCCATGCCATAAACCCAGGCTTTTTTCAAGACCTGAACTTTTTGTAGCTAGGTGGTTTTGATAAAGAGATAGCCAAAGGGAATTGACCCAGAAGGCTAAAAAACGAGGAGGAAAAAATCATTTTTTATCTTAAGACGTAGACATTGAAAGTCGTGTGTGTCAATTCGCTGGAACTGGAAAAAAAGAATTTCTAAGATTTGGTCAGGTGGGTTCAAGGCTGAAACGCTTTTCCTAGTCCTTGACCGTTTCCACGTAACAACTTCTTGAACAAAGCAGTATCAATACCGTGTGTCACGTTGTGGACAATTTCCGTAAAGCTTTTCGCTAAGGTGTCGGCAACCTTTGTTCGATAGTGTCTTGTAAAACCAGTCAGCTTCTGAATCCTTGTACTCCAGGTTTTGGACTTGGTTATATTCATATGAAAATGAAGCTTTTCTCTTTTGTGGAACATTCCACACGTCGAGGTGAGTTTGACCACGTGCAGTGTTATTTACTCGACAACTAGTGCCATGCCAAACTAGTTGGTCTAAAACTGCGCCTCAAATCTGCAAGTCCATAATTACAAATTAATGATTCAAAATTAAATCTTTCTTTTTCTTCCCCCATTTTGGAATCTTGACTCTTCAGTCTTGCGTTCATTGTGACGTAAATATGTCGTCAAGTCATCTTGGGAATTCTGGACCCGTTAAGATATTAAACTTCTTTTTTTTTCTATGTCTACTGGAAAACGAGTCCAAGATCCTACGGAGCATTGGAATTAGAATTAAGCATCTTCTGTAGGCATTATTTTCTAATAAATAATGCAATTAAGAAAAAGGTAAAATTCTGATCCTACTATTTCTGATCATTCATACCCAAATCACTCGTGAATATCTAGCGGTAGAAAAACCGACACGACCACTATATACAGCTAACCTGATTTAGATGATAATAATAATAATAATAATCCCACACCTCTGTTACGACACCTTGCAACTCGTGGACGTTAACTTCTGTCCGCGCCTTAGACAAGACTGATTAGGACTTCATTGAGCATATTTAGCAGTAATATGACTATTCGTAATTGGGATAATTAAATGCACAAATGGTGACCCAACTTCTTTTTTTTTGCTTTGTTTACTCAGCTTTCCATTTGGTGAGAACCTAATTGGATTGAGTACACCAACGGGCCACGTCTTGTACTATATAATAATATTAAGCTAACCTATTAGAAAAGAAAAGGCCATACTCTACATATCATTATTGTATTGAGGTACCTACTGTCACCAAGATTCCAAAAACTATTCCCCAGTGCTGTTGGTAAGGTGGTGGAGCTAACTGGATAGAAGTAAACATATATAGGTTGTTTATTACAGAAAAGGAATAGTTGGTGAGAAGTATAGTTAAAAGGCTTCAATATTATTGAATTGTTAAAAGGCTTCATCCTTGGAAAATCGGTCACTCAGAACAATATAAAAAAGAGAAATCATATAATTTTGATGCCAAATCGTTATAAAGAAGGAATCTCTTTGGCTGATAGTCTTTTGGGTTGAAGGATCCCAAAAAGGGCTGTCTGTTTATTCGAAATCAATATGTGGATCAACGTGGCATTAATGATCACTTTTGGCTTTCATTATAAGCAATTGTAGTTTTGAAAGAAGATAAAATGGTTCTTGTGAACTGTATAATAGCGCTCAGATAGCCCTTCCCTAATTTTAGAAATGCTGAAATTCATAGAAAAATTATACTAGAAAAAGAGTTGGCATGGTACATTGTCCGGAGAACTGATCATCGCTGCAACATCTCAGGACATCTTTTCTTGTAAATGTATGAATTTAGTTATTTCAATATCTCAATTTAAAAGAGAAGAATAAAATTAAGGAAAACCTGAAAAGCCGGCATGATCTGTAACTAAGCCACTGGAAACAAACTGTATAAGATCATATATATCTAGTTACATGCTTATATAAACCGCGAGCGAGGTGCCAGTGGCCAACCCCATTTGTTTTCTATACATTCTTTTTTAAGTTTCTACTTTCCAGACCTAATCTTTTTTTACTTGTTTTATTTAATCTTTTTTTAATCGCTCAGCATGATATAAGTTTGGCTGATTTATAAACATCCCTGCAAGTTATCTTTAAACAATTCGGCTACAGACTTGGCATGCCTTCAACCTAAAATAAAACAATGATTAAACCGGAGAAGCTGCTTAAAAATCACCAGCTTAGTTAGACAGGCACATACAAGAGGATCAGATCTTACATTTTAATTATAATATTTTTATTATGTTTTATTAAATTTTATTCATATATTCATATAAATTTTGTATAAATATATGAATAAGATTAAATATATCATGGTTGAAAAGCATACAAGCTGTCTTGTTCTTTAACTTGGACAGGGGTACACATGAGCCACATTAAACCCGGTCAACGATAGTCCTAACTCATAAACTGCCCCACTTGCATCTACATTCACGGGGTTGGGATATCAACATCAACATCAACAATTTCTATTTTCTTTATTAACAAGAGCAAAAGGGCCAAGTTTTTTTCTTCGGGTTTTGTTTCATGTACTAAACTCGATCCTTGAGATATGCAAACGTGAGGGTATAATTTAACATATGAAATCATTCATATTTACATTGACCACTTGGCTTATTTCACAACATTTAATGAAGTTGGTATCCTTTTATTGAGGTTCTGTCAGTTTCTGCTTGCCGGTGGCTACGATGATAAATGAAAATGGGGCACTACCACAAATTCCGGAAACTGCAAACTACCCTAATCCCCACGACTTTAACACTGTTGGGTGGGAGAGAGTTTGGAAGGAGAGGGAAAGGTTATTATTGTGAATTATATTATAATATTTAATTATTATTTTTATAGTTTTAATTAATATTATAAATTTTAATAAAACTTCTGAAGTTAAAATATATTTAAAAATGATATGATAAGTAGATATATCCCTTTCAGGAAATGATCGCCTTGTGCTATAAGTACGGTTTTGTCGTAATTGTTTTTCCGTATTTGTTGTAGTGTAAAAGTTTATATGGATGGAAATGCAACACTATGGTAGTTACTTCAAACAAGAAAAAAGGGTTCTTTTGTCAGCTTCCCAATTTCCCATTTATTCCCAATTCATGGCTTTCCATATCTACCACAGCTCGTTGTCACGCATTTCATTTCCCATAAGTGATTATCGTGACATTTGGGGCTGATGACTGAACATAGTAAGCACAAAAGAAAAACAAAAAGACGTTTACAATCTAGACATTTGTACAACCTTTTTAACATCCAAAAGTTCACTACCAACTCTTTTTATATTCCAATCCAATAGGACTGTCCTCTTTCTGTTTTGTACTCTCCACTTACATATGTATATAATTTTAGCTAACTCGGCTTGAATTCTCAAATTTCTTTTGATAAAACTACAAGCATGCAACAATTGCATAGGCCTAAACTATATACAATATTTCAAAGAGGCCAGCTCAGTCGCAATATAATAATAAGTGAATCTCTATGAAAAAGTGGAAAGGACCATATTTTTTGATTGACACAGAGTCATTCCGTCTTTAAGAAAAATTTGATAATAAAAGGGGGCATCTTAGTTGGGACGTGATCCTCTGGTTCTTTTATCCTGTACCAACCCTATGTCACTCCATCTCAATCTTCCGTTTATGTGGATCCGAGGGATCAGAAGATTTGAAGGGATCTTAGTTGTATAATTAATAATAGAAGATGGAGGAGGAAGTAATACGAAGCCACGAATGGAGCAGAGGCAGCCGAGCCCAGCCAATGAGCGCCACCTTGACTTGACTGGGGTGGGGTGTGAAACAAGCCGAGCCGCCAAATGAAATGCCAAAAGAATAACTTATTAACTCTTTGCTTTCAATGCCCTCGTATTCGCTGACTGTGGAAAACTAATCATTAGACCAACCTCCAGCCTAACTTTTTAAAGAACCCTTGTCCTCCAATCCCCATTAGAGAGAGAAACCCATTCCACTTTTGCTTTTAATTTTTTTAAATATTTTAAAATGGAAAATTAATTATCAAGAGGATGATTTGATATCAAAATTTGTGAATAGTGGTTTGCGTGAGAGAAAGGAGCACAAAAGCTGGGACCGCTCACCTATGGGTCCGTGAAACCTGCTGTAACCGCCAGCTAAATCCGTTCTGGCACTAGCACTACCCACAGTTACACAACACATAATCCGTATAAGACCCGGTGCTTGTCTGTCCGCCACTTGTACTTCTCTGAACCCAGATCTCTCCACGCGTCGAGTTGTCGTCGTGCTTGGAGTCACGCTCGGTCAGCCTTACACACAAATTACGGAAGCCTTAGCCAGTTCTCAATTCCCATTCTGCCCTTGGGCTTTGTGAGGGCAATTGGTTTACCAGACAAGGACACAAGTGTCATCTGAAAACGTAGTCTAACTAATTAGAAGGTTGGTGGAAATGATTCTGTGCAAAGTCGGCTGGACGAAGGGAAAAGTACATGTGTCTTTGATTTCAGATCTTCTACGTTAGCTCTTTCGCTGCCCGTGCAACATTTTTTTTCCATCACGGTGGATGTACGGTTGGATTTGCTCGCTTCATTATCCACCAAACTGTTGTCTAAAGCACGTGATAATTTCGTCCTTCCAGGCTCTTTCTTTTCTCTGACCGCGGCACAGGCCATAAAACTTCGATAAAACCGTCGCCTACATTGACCAAAACGCCCTCACTTAAAATTCCCATCCTTCTCCGAAGAATATTCTTTTCTTTCTGTTAAAAAATTATGTTTTTGGGGGCGTAAATTGTAAAAACAGTGGAAACGGAAATGCGTCCGAAAGAAGCGAAACGTGACCCGAATGAACCCAACCACAAAATAAAACGCGTTTTGGCCGGCGAAGTCGTTTGGTTGAACCACCTAACAACCACCACTTTCTGCCACAACTCTCTCTCTCTTTTTCACTCGATTCATTTTCTCATAAATATTAAAATAATTAACAATAATAAAATAAATTATCCCCATTTTATGTTTCCTTTCCGTGCTATAAAACTATATATTAACTTCTTTTTGGCTCTTTTTCGGTTTTCCAAGCCATTACCCACCAGCTCTCTCTATCGTCCGTTGTTTGTTTCTCTCTCTCTACCTTCCACCGGAAAACTCCTTTGCTTCGCCGGAAAACCGGTTCCAATTCCGGCGAGTCCTCCGGCTTTCCCGACGGAAAACAACCTATTGTCTTCAAATTGAGGTTCCTCCCGCTCGTTCAGTTACGTTTTCGTGACCCTGTTCGACGACTGTTTCGGATCTCCTCACTCGGCTCTGTATCTTCGTGTTTTACCCGTTTTGTGAGAATGTGGGCTGTTTGGTTCCTTTTTAATGCATTGCTTTGAAGTTTTACCGTTGAAGATCGTGATCTAGGGTTCGGGTTTCGGGTTTTCCGATCTTTCTCGTTCTCGTTTTGTTTCCTAACAGTTCGCAGAAAAACGGAGGCGCACAGAGAGCGTTCGCGGCATGAAATGGTTAGTGAATCACATATGCGTGCTTGTATTGTTGTTTTGTTATTTTAGTCACAATTTACGGACGTTTCGTTCAGTGGTTGTGGAATTTATTTTTCTTGTTCAGATCTTAGAGACATTGTTCTGTTTTGCGAAGGCCTATTCAAATTTTGGAATTGTTTCCTTTATTTTGCGTGTTTGTTTATAGAAATTCTTTTTAATTGGTTTAATTTCCCACTTCGGTTATTATGGTGCATGTTCTACTAGAGCCTCTTCGTCTCATTTTTCTTTTCGTTTTGTATTTTTTAGGAATTATAATTTTATTTTGCTGAAGGAATTTCATGAGGTCGTGGTTCATTGTTTTTTAATCTCTACTCTTTTGGTTTGGATTTTAATTAGAAGTTGCGATTAGCTACGATTTTGTTGGGAAGGTGAACACTTCGATGTTTTTATTTTATTTCTGGTTTCTATTGATTTGGAGTTACAGTTGATGTTTGAGGCAGTAAAAATTGACGCGGGCGTTCCTTGAATATTGAGGTTGACCATGTTTAAAAGGAATTTCTGGATAAGATTTAACCTTGGAAGGTGCAAAGATCAATGTAAATGCTAGATGGTTGAAACGGTCTTGGACCTAGTTAGGTCAAATTACTTGTGTTTGAAATGTGCATGCAGAGAGTTTATGCTTCTTTGACTCGCAGTTCAACATGGGTCCAGTGAGCAACTCTTCTGCTCTTGGTTATTATGATAAATGATTAATTCCATGTTGGTCATATGTGATTGACTTGGTAAGCGATTCCGTCTGGTGCAAATATTTAAAGGGAATATTTGGTTTGAGGAGCTTACCATAGGGGATTGGTCAAAAGTTCATGCAATTTTATTTTTTCCTAAGAAGCTTTTTATTTAACTGCCGTGGCGTCTTGTAGGTTTATCCCACGTAATATGGTAATTCACTATGGTCCATTACGGAATATCTAGAAGTTAAAATTCTTGTATCGGGTATATCTTATTAAAATAGACAAGAATTTAGATATTAGGTTATTAGCGTTCATGATGTTATGTGTCTCATGGGGTGAAACTCGGCCTTATAACCTTGACTTAATGAATCGTTGTGGGCAACTCTGTATTGGAAACATGGTGTGTAGATGCCTTTTCAATTGGTTACCTTGTGGGCAACTCATTAATTGGTCGTTTGCTGTTTAATATGACCTGAATGCCAACTTTCTGACTAGATTTTACTAGTCAGTTAATTGTTTTACTTGGGGAATAATTGGCTCATTCTCTACCTACTTTGTGCTTTGGTCCTGTTTCTACATCTATAGTCATGTTGATATCTGAATCTGCCGTATGGCTATGGGCTTTCGCCAGGTGGAAGGAAGATCATGTTTTTCCAGAGAGGTTAGAAATGGGTTAGAGTATTTGAAGCGTAAGAAGCTTGAACGGTTGAAGTTAGAGTCTTCAACAGGTGCTGTAAACGTCACTAACATGATGAGTAGAAGTGGAGGGGATGGTCTAAGGGCTTCAGCGTCATGTGGTGTTAGGTTACAAGCTACTGTTGATTCATTTTCTCGATTTAGTGCTTCCAGTGGGAAGGATGCCTTTTTGAAGCCTAAGGTGGATAAGTTCAATACAAGTGATCTGGAATGGACCGAAAATATTCCAGAATGTCCTGTATACCGACCAACAAAGGAAGAGTTTGAGGATCCATTGATATACTTACAAAAAATAGCACCAGAAGCTTCAAAATATGGTATGGTCCTTCTATATGTTGCAAAATTTATTTTAGTGGGAAATTATTTTATGGATAACTTGCATTAAAAGTTACACTTAATTCTGTTCTCAAACACACTATTCAGGTATATGCAAAATTGTTTCTCCTCTGAGTGTTTCTGTTCCTGCTGGGGTTGTATTGATGAGGGAGCAAGTAGGTTTTAAGTTCACAACCAGAGTACAACCTCTTCGTCTTGCTGAATGGGATACTGATGACAAAGTCACCTTTTTCATGAGTGGAAGGTAAGGATTTTTTCTCATATAATGAACTGCATTTTTAGAGTATAGTGCCCTATCCGGTTTGTAATATGAGTTTACCTTTTCAGAAATTATACATTTCGTGATTTCGAGAAAATGGCAAACAAGCTTTTTGCCCGTAGATATTGTAGTGCAGGCTGTCTTCCAGAAACATATTTGGAGAAAGAGTTCTGGCGTGAAATTGCATGTGGAAAGACAGAAACAGTTGAATATGCATGTGATGTTGATGGCAGTGCCTTTTCATCTTCTCCCACTGATCCGCTTGGAACTAGCAAATGGAATTTAAAGGTGTTGATTATCTCCTTTTCTAATTTCTAAATTTTGTCCCGAAACAGGTTTCCAGATGTAATTCCATTTATGTGGTATGAGGGGAAAATGTTTTGTGAGATAGTCAGTTAGTTTTTTATCTGAGATGTCTGTCTCTTTCAAAGTTCTCATTGTTTATTCATTTTCACTTTCCTGGGCATTGATTTGCCTTTTTGCAAGTAGAAACTCTAATAAGAAAGAGCAGCTTTCTGCTTTTTGGGTCTTGGAAAATTTATGTTTTATTATATTATGAATGCTGCATATAGATCAATCAATAATTCCGCCCCTTTGTTGATTTCAGAAACTTTCACGGTTGCCAAAGTCCATCTTGCGACTTCTTGAAACAGCAATTCCTGTAAGTAGCTAAGGAACTATTTCTTGTATAGTAATTATTCTCTTAATTATTAACCCTCTTGGCTTGCATGCAATTCTTTCAGGGGGTAACTGATCCCATGCTTTACATTGGAATGCTGTTTAGTGTGTTTGCTTGGCATGTTGAGGATCATTATTTGTACAGGTACATAGATTAACCATCCATTTTGCAACTTTGATGAAATTATGGTCATAAATTCTTATGGTTGACATTCTTCTTTTTATATCAGTATCAATTACCATCATTGTGGGGCATCAAAAACATGGTATGGAATTCCTGGTCACGCAGCTTTAAAGTTTGAAAAGGTGGTCAAGGAACATGTTTATGCTCATGATATTTTGTCAACTGAGGGGGAGGATGGAGCATTTGATGTTCTCTTGGGAAAGACAACTTTGTTTCCTCCAAATGTTTTGTTAGAACATGATGTTCCAGTATACAAAGCTGTGCAAAAGCCTGGAGAATTCATAATAACCTTCCCTAGAGCATATCATGCTGGATTTAGCCATGGTACGATGTTTCATCTGCTAAGGTTCCTGTTGATTTTATTTTATGCATGTAATCATTATAAGTATACTCATTGTTGGTGAATTTATAGGTTTCAATTGTGGTGAGGCTGTGAATTTTGCAATTGGTGATTGGTTCCCTCTGGGGGCTGTGGCTAGTCGGCGTTATTCTCTTCTCAAGAGGACGCCGTTACTTCCTCATGAAGAACTTCTCTGCAAAGAAGCTATGATCCTTGATGCTAGTCTAGAACTTGAAGATTTAGACTATTCTTCCGCAGACTTGGTCTCTCATCATTCCATCAAGATTGCTTTTGTGAAATTGATACGTTTCCAGCATCGTGCACGCTGGCTTCTTATGAAATCCGGGGCATGTTCTGGCCTCACATCAAATTCCTATGGCACAATTCTTTGCACCTTATGCAAACGGGACTGCTATGTAGCTTTCATTAACTGCAGTTGTTATCTGCATCCCGTGTGTCTTCGCCATGGTAATGCTTCTTTATTAGAGCACGTTGATTCTCATTGTGTTTCTCTTCTTGATTGCTCATGGTGATCATTATCATACTATCCAGATGTTAATTCACTTGACTTCTCGTGTGGGAGGAATCATACACTTTTTCTGCGAGATGATATTTGGGAAATGGAAACTGCAGCTAGAAAGTTTGAGATGGAAGATGAAATTTCTGAGGATATTCAAAGCCAAGCAAAAAGTGTTGACGATTTATATTCATACCCATCATCAAATACCGTCCAGGGTGTGGCAGATGGATACTCCCCTTATTGTGACATCAATTTTGAGTTTACTGCTCAGATTGCTGCCACAACTCTATACCAGACACAAGAGCTTAGCCAGTCTATGCGCATGGGTGGCTTTGAAAATCTCAGACCTGCAATTTCAGAGCCTTCTATTTCTTGCGTTGCATCTTCCTCCTTTGGAGAGCCAGTTGAAAGTTTTTCAGCAGGCAATATTGTAAGATTGGGCCTTCTCTTCTTTTTCTTACTCTGCCATTATCTTTGTTGTCCTTCTGGAATACGACTCATGGGTACATTAGAGAACCATAAGTGCAATAACAGATTTAGAAAATCAGCATTTCAATGTAACAGTTTATTTAAAAAGTTCCGTTCCTTCCTTTGTTGGTTATATTTGTCAGATGAAAGAACAGGCAGACTTTGGTGCATTGACTTCTGGTTCAAAATGTTTCCCAAGAGTATCAGAAACCAGTGAAGACTTGTCACGTTTGTCTATGACACGTGATCAATGTCCAAGTACCCAGCAAACTGATGTTTGCAAATTAGATGTTAGACCTAATGTGGACCAGCAAAGTGATGATTCTGATTCAGAGATATTTAGGGTTAAGCGCCGGTCTTTTGTGAAGGTGGAAAGGAGAGTTGTAAATGATGCATCTTCAAAGCACATTGAAAATCTGGTAAGCTTTATTATTACCGAGTCCTATATTCTGTCCATTCTGTGTATGAACTTCAAATCATATTTGGAATTGTAATTCTCTGTCCACATGGAATTTTTTGGTAGTTTTGCTACTAAAATCAAAGATACATTGTGTGAAACCGGTTAGTCAAGTTGACAATGCTGAGAATCTGTTTTGTAATGTTGTTTGATCAGTTATGGTTTTATGGGTGTTATAGATAGTTGAAGCTTATCAATTATCTGACTCTAGGATTATATCGCTTTAAGGAATTTTCCAGGTGAGAAGAAAACAGTTGACATCCGAAATATTCTTTAACCAAATGCTCAGAGAGCTGCTTTTCTTTATTAATGACTTCCATTCAATATCTGATTTTATTGTAGAATTATATTTGTAGCTGCTCTGTTATCTAAATATTCTCAATGCCTCCTTTGTTGGTTATTGTCCATAGTAATTGCACCTACCATTATCTTTGGATCATCATTAACATGAAGATCTGGAGCACTGAATTGTATGTTAATGATGTTTATTTTTATATGTTGAAAATTTCTTGCTCCACAGTACTGGAAACTTCTTGCAAACATTTCCTCGATATATGCACTCCATATATAGTGCCTGAACATACCAACAATAAATATTTACCTGGTTGAGGCACTCACAATCTAAAGTCAAACTTTGAAGCAAGCATTTAATGTTTGTTGGATGAATCTGAATTTTTATTATCAGCTACATTGATGTTAGAAGTGTCAGCACCTCTTGATCTCGAGCACTTATTGCAAATTTGAAATTTTATTGCACTCTCAGATTGCGAGACCTCTTGGGCATCCTCATACAGTTTAAATATAGTCCCTTCAACCCTTGATTATATTTTTGGAACTTGAGATCTTGTACTTCGTTATAATTTGTTTTTTAGCTAATTCTTTACTTTGTGAAGTAGAGATTCCATACTTTTTAAATTTTTTGAAGCCGCAAAACCAGCTGACTGAAGTAGTTGTTCCTTGAGCACTTTAGTTTGTCTTTGGGCAGTAGTTTTTTCTAACTTGATTGATCTATATGTTGCTTTAATCTGTCTAGGAAAAGTTGCTTTTCATTGTCGACCTTGCTGCTTGGGCATTCTTGATCTTAAATTCTTAACTTTACTGGCCTGAAATTTAACTCTCTCCATTTTGTTGAATAGGGATTTAAACGGTTGAAGAAAATTAAACCTGAAGGAAGATGTGGTCAAACGGTGGCATCAGAATACTGCGGGAATGATGAAGCTTATTGCACTTTCACATCCACTTCAGACCATAAAGAAGCTCCAGATTCCAAGGGAAGTACGAATCTCATCTCTACTAAGTTCAAGAGGTTGGCTAATGAGGAAACTCTAAATAGACAACGAGAACAGAGAACGCGCAACTTCCATCATGAATTTGGAAGGAGTATGAGGGAACCGCCCCCAATAGAGATTGGGCCAAAACGCCTTAAAAGTCAGAGGCCCTTCGTTAGAGAGCAGGATAGATTGACTTTGGATCACTTTAACTGACAAGAAATTGGTTTGCCGGCCTTTGAAGCATCATCTAAAACCTGATTTTGCTAACTCTTTTTCTCTGATGGGGTTCTAACAATACGGACTGGACATCCAAAATATTGATTCGGGGAGCGCAGCAGATGTTAACCAAGTTTAGGTCAAATTTTTATTCTTTGTGCAGGCTTCAAATTGGAGCACTTTGCACATATGTTATTCTTCTGGTTCTCGGGCCAAGGTTGTTTTCTGCCTTTGGCATGAGAACCTTCCTGCAAGTGAAAAGTAGAAAATTTGGTTAGTAACTTCTGTAAATTTGTTTTCTTATCAGTCAGTCTATTCTTGTTAGGAGAAGTGGGAATTCCCCACCACTCCTTTACTCGAGGCTGGTCTGCTGCTTCCTGTTAGGTTCTTTATTCTTTTTTGTAGCAATAGACTACTAGAATAAATGCAGAGAAATGCCTCTCTTTCTCTCTTTACAGCTTATATTTCTTTTCTGAACATATTGAGCATGTTTCATTGGTATCGGATACCAAGATTGACATGTAAGAAATGCCCTTCTCTTTTCTTGTTCTGAGAAGAACTTGGGAGGGCGGATACAATCTCTGCTGGAGGGGGTAGCGAGTGATCAGAGTTATGGCAACATATTCTTTTTACGCCTGCTAACATGAACTTGAATCCTTATGTTGGTCTTCATTTTCACATGAATATACAAACGCGTATCTGCGGAATCCAACTTGGATGGGGAAAAAAAGCTCGTCTTATGTTGGTTACTCGTCTAGTTTGGACCTCTCGACCAATATTTGACAATAAACTTAATCTCCAAAATGTTAGATTTTCCCAATAGAGGGACTTGACGGAAGTTATCAAGATTGATCAGAGAACTCTGTAAAGTCATTGTCACCTGAAATATGCAAAGCATCGTGCCGGATATGTTTGAGAAAACTTGAGAGCAAGTCGTGTCAGTATAGTTGCAGTGACATGACATTGGCATTCTGGTTTTGGTTAGGATGCAACTTGCATCACTGACTGAGTATTTCCAGGTGCTAAATGGGGCTTGTAATGGGCCTGCAAAGTATTAGTTTAGGGGCCCTTCCGCTCAGGTGTTGGGTAACTATTCCGAATCCAAATCGCACATTCAATGGGTCATTTTTGCCGCTTGCTTCTGCACCACTGCAAGTTTGTAACTGTACTGGTTAATTCATTTGTTTGCATTATTGTCTTTGATGCCAATTTACGACTTTCTAGCTTCTAGGGCTTGCCTAACGGACCCATTTTTTAATCCCTCGTACACTCACTTTAAAAGCGAAAAGGTTTTGTTATGGAGGTGCATAAAGTCTAAAGTTTTCTTTTGTAAAACATAATAAAAAGGTTGTGGTGTTTGGAAAAGCTTGCGCAAGTCATAACAAACGCACCTTTACCTAGGCATATATTCTATGTTTTCATTTTCTAAAAGTTTAAGCAGCCGGTTACCAAACAAAAGATTATTGGTCTACCTAAAATGTTGGCTCAGCTTAACTAGTCAAGGACAATTGATGATATCTCTCAACGTTTTAATATACTAACACATACATCACATTACTATGTATATAGATGTACATCTCAAAACTACAGTACTTAAATTCTGCGGCATCATAATTTCAAAACATCTTCAAAGCAAATGCAGCAATAGGTCTAGATGGGAGTTTGGAGTTTGGAGTTTGGAGTTTGGAGTTTGGGCACTGATTAAAAATGAGCTGAATTTGGGATTTGGAAAGCAAATAAGTATCCTACCAATGACAGGTACGTACCATTTTGCGGGTCCTTTATGTCTCACAATTGCCAATGGATTCATCATGTATGCCTCGAATTATTACAACACAATCTCTGTTAGCTTCCTTTGTGATTTGGCTATGACGGGCAACTTGACATTGACTGATGGTTATGGCTGGTATAATAAATGGTTCTTGAATATTAGATCGAGAGATAAAGCAAACAATAGATGTCATATACTTCCTCCAATTTATAATAAGTGTCGTTTTAGAGGAATGCACACTTATTAAGAATTAATTACATGTTAAAGTGCCTTGAAAATATAATCTGTGTAATCTGTGTAATTAAGATGTGAGAGAAATTAAAGGT
>JAOTBA010000005.1:11933603-11945992 GCA_025629845.1 Erythroxylum squamatum | reverse complement strand
TGCATACAAAGTCAAGAATGACACTTATTTTGAATAATTAAAATGTATCTAAAACGACACTTATTATGAATCAGAGGAAATAGTAAACTATTTCAACCGAAAGTCATTACCATCTTAATTTAGTCCTTCAAGAGACTTGAATTCAATCGAAAGTCATTACCATCTTAATTTAGTCCTTCAAGAGACTTGAATTCAAGCGTCTTAGCTTAGAACAATAATCAAAATGCATACAACCAAATTTCATTTTGCACGAGCTGCATTTCCTAATGAAGATTTGGTGTCTATTAGTAAGATTTGGTGTGATAGATCTGGGGTATGGTTGTGGGCTTCCTTCCTATAGATTTAAGCAACTAAATATGAACTTTGAAAACCAAATTAGTAAAGTTAAAGAAAGGTAATGTCATATATTTAGAAGAAAAAAAAGTATTGAAAATAGTTATTGCTTTTATAGTAACTTGACAATGCCTAAGATGAAATTACTTGTCCTTACATTATGTGGAGATATTTGATTTGTTGATCCATTTATTTAGGTCTATATAAAAAAACTAGTTCATATCTATCAAATACCATGTAATAATAATTTTGAAATGTCAATTACCATTTCAACAAGAATCAAGATCTCCACCTCCATGTCATTAATTAGGATCGTAAACTTTCTTTTAACATATTATAAAAGTTATAAGTTTTCACAAGCTTTTAAATCGAGAAAAAAACCCAATAATTCCATGGGGATCATAAATTATTGTAATGATGTCATTGCTTACTATCCAAGCTTTCCTTTACAGGGTATTTGGTTTACCCGCCGGAATAAATAAGGAATGAAATGGTTATGCTTAGAAATATAATAGATGAGGAGTGAAATGAAATGGGTATTTTCTAAGAATTGCTAATGACGATACATGCCAATGTTGGTTTGAAAATATAAATTTAAAATGACAAATGAATAATTAACAAAAAAACCAAAATATCTATTATAGTCTCCACTAACTGCATCATTAATAATAATAATAATAATAATAATAATAATAATAATAATAATAATAAGAAGAAGAAGAAGAAGAAGAAGATTAATAACAACAATAACAACAATAATAACAATAAGAAAATTAATAATAATAATAATAATAATAATAATAATAATAATAATAATAATAATAATAATAATAATAATAATAATAAGAGGGAGAAAGGTGGTCGCGGGATAGGTAAAGACAGAGAAGGTATCTTTAGCTATTCCTCAAAGTGCAAGAATAACTAAACCTGGGATTATTTATTCTGTATGTTATTTTCTAACCAAACAAAAGAAAAAACTATTCATCAGGAATATATCAACAATAGAGTAACTATTCCACTAAACCAAATTGGCCATTAGTAGTTCAGGAATGTACCCTGAACGGGTTTTAATAAAGAATGGAAAGTGGCTTAATTAACCTTGTCTAAGAACCAAAATATTGGCTTTTAATTCTAGAACCATATATATTTGATTACAAAAGTTAGATGATATTTGACACCTCTAGAGTTTGCGGAACAAATCTTCTATTATGTTTATGTTGTTCCTATGGTGTTCTATTAGATCTCAGTCTCTCAATAAATAAGAGAGAGAAAAAAAGAATAGATAAAAATTAATGAAAGAGAATAAGTGGTACAAAAGATCTATTCCCCTAGAGTTGGGATATTGAGATAACTATAGTGGAAGAGGAAATAACTCTTCATCTCTAGTAATCCAGACGCCCATGACCATAACATTATGGCACTTTGAGTCGCCACACGGTGTGAGATCCAAATTGGTCCTTTTGGTTTGGGCCTCACAGTATTTTATGGCATGCAATTGGAAGTGCACAATATAGTTAGTAGGTGTAAGATCCAAACGGGGTTGAAGGGTCGAGAAGAATCTATCTAGGTAAATTTGTTGGGATAACTCTTCAATTATAAGACATTGGACATTGGCCAACAAATACAATTTATATCATCTCCTTAACTAAACAGTGCAAATGGTGGTCTACACAGACATGTCTCAACAGATGACCTAGTGAGGATGATCTTCCTCCTTGTCTCCCACCAAAGATTACATGTTTCACTCTACGTCACATCATGCCATCACCAATGCATTAAAAGCTAGTAATTATGAATGAATCATTCATCTTCGACTTAGGATTAAAAAATTATAAACTCTGCGCTCTGGCCACCCTCATGCAAAAGTTTTTCCTTACATCCTCATCAGTACACCTCTCAAGTTTTTAGTATTCGTATAACACAAACTTGCAGTTTTGTTCTTTAGCTTCAGTTACTGAAATACTATGTGAATGGCTATATTAGAGTAATAATTAAGAAACATTATATCCAAGTGCAATTTTATCTTTGGACCTAAACTATAAGTTCTTCAAAATTCTAAAGAAAATATATCCGTTGTTCTAAGTTTTCTATTTCCTTGCAATGGCGCTGTTCCACTTAAAAGAAAAAGTAAAGAAAAAGGAAACAACAAACCACAAGGAATTTGTTTGAGGAAGAACTATGATTTCGTTCACTTGATAACAAATGGAAAACAAATCTTATACCAATAACATTAGATTAACATCATTTGAATATATATCATATTCTTGAATTTGGGCATCTTTTGGAGTGTTGGTTTATTAACTTGCTCTCATTTTACTTTAAAAAAAAACACAGTCATGCTTTTTGAGTAGCTAACAAATATGATCGTTATAGAAAGAATGGAAAGAAAAGCTAGCCACCGTACAGATACAGACATTAAAAGGGCAGTGTTGTTATGTGAAAGTTGAAAGAATCAAAAAAGGAAGAAGCCATGGCATTGAAATATGGAGAGTGAAATAGTTTACAGCTCCCCCGCCTTGAATGCCGGGCAGACAAAGACAGGACTGCCCTAAATAAGGGCAGGACTGAAGGTATGGTCCCTATCAACCACAAGCAAAAATATTAATAATAATTAAGAAAAGGGGGATGTGGAAAGACAAAGTTGCCATCACTGATACGATGCAGCAAGGTGTTCAATCATAAAGCAATGGATTGCATAATGATTTTGCTATGCCTATTGGCTCTGACATGGTCTTTGACCCTAACCTTTATTTGGCATTTAACCTTTCACCTTTGACATGTCAACTTCTGCTTGACACGTGTGTCAAGTAAACGACAACTTCATTTTCCATCTTTCCATCCTTCTATGTGAATTATGGAATCTGTTTCTGTTTGTTGGTGTGACTGAGAGTAACAAGTGTTGTGTTGTGGTGTGAATTGTAAGTCTTTTGTGGTGTGAATTGTAAGTCTTTTACTATTTTTACTACCCTATTTGGAGATTTGTTAAAGATGTTATTGCATTACCGTGACATTAAACAAAGAGCACTACAACAAATTTTAACAAAAGTAGTTTAGAGCATGTGCATGTTCAATTGATAGATTTGTGGCCTAGAGCCACATAATTAGTGTTTGAACTAAAAAAGATCTTAATAGTGTGGAAATTTATAATTGTTATAATGTATTTTCATATTGAAGTTTTGTTGTTGCCGAAAATTTACATTGAAAGTGTTGGCATTGTTCCAAAACATTGATAACATTATTATGTAACGTTCATTGTTTTTATTACACTTTATTACCATAACGTTAATAACGTTCCTTACATTCATGTTTTTTAATTTCCGATGTTGTTATACCCCAACTTTCTTATTTTTCAATATATATATACCCACTGTGTGTTGATTTTTCAATACACAGACACACAACGCTACACTCTATTCTCTATACACATCATTCTTCTTGTCTCAAGGCTAGCGTAAGAGATAGATTCACCATTGGAGAATCACACACTCATCTTCTTCAAATTTGCTCTCTTCTTGGTTCTTTTGATTAATTCTTAGAGATAGTTCTTATTCCACCTTTTGGAGTGCACCGAAGCTGGTGGAGAAGGCGTTAACCCTGGAGTCAGATCCCATTGTCCTGCTGCACCGTAGAGGGGGAATTTCTGACTTAAGGCAGTAATTTTTCACAATGCCTTGCATTCAAATAAGTCATTCTGATTTATTTATTTATGCTATTTTTGCTAACAATATAAGTTAGAAAATTATTGCATTGCTACCATTATTCAGAAAAATTATTGAACTGCTACAACTTGTTGGAAATTGTTGCGTTTTTTGTACTATTTTTTTGGTTGTGCTGCTGCGTGTATATTCAGAATATTGTTATGTTCTTACTACTGCTTGAGTATTTCATGTGAGACATCTCTGTTATCGGATTCAATATATTGTATACAAATGAGACCAACGTGGATTTTGCACTTACTGTTCCCTATATAAGTTCTGCTTCTACCACTGTAGCCTAAAGGATTGTGCCTGACCTAACTAGATTAGAGCCTTTAGATGGTTGAAAATTTAAACGATGGTTTGATAAAATTATTTTTTTACTTTCAATAATATGAAATCGATTATGTACTGTTTCAAGAAATTCCTAATGACAATACCGAACTTAAGACAACTAAGAATAACCGTACTGTTAGGGGAGTGTTGCTCAATCATATGATAAACCCATTGTTTGATATCCATTATAAGTACAAAACTGCCAAGAAAATTTGGGATGCTTTAGAAGTGAAATGTGGGACTGATGATGCCGGTACTTAAAAATATGCAGTTGCTAGTTGGTTAAAATTTACTGTTATTGATGATAAGCCCATTATGGATCAATTACAAGAGTATGAAAATCTAGCTGTTGAAATCCTTGCTGAGGGTATGAACATGTGTGAGTTGCTTCAGGCTAATGCCCTTATTGAGAAACTGCCTATCTCATGGAATGAGTATAAAAACCAGTTGAGGCATAAGAAGAAAGACATAAAGCTTCAGGAGTTGATAGGGCATATAAAGATTGAGTACACAAAATAAGACCAAATCACTCACCCTTGTCCCTACTGTTAAGCCTAATGTGATAGAACATATAAATGTAAATAACTTTAAGAAGAATGGTAGACAAAACAAGTCTTTCAGAAACAACAAGCATGGTCAGCTTAAGCGTAAAAGGATTGATAGTGACTATTGGTGGTATCACAAGTCAGGCCATCCTTTGGCTTTTTGCCAAGCTAAAATCAACCATGAGAAGAAGGATTAAGGACATGATGAATGCAATGTTGATTTCTTTATGATTATCAAATTTTATGTGGGGGGAGGCTATTCTTTCAGTTTGTTATGTTCTAAATAAAGTACCTCATAAGAAACTAGATCAAACCCTTATGAAATTTGAAAAAGTTATCCACCTAACTTGCATTTTTTGAAAGTGTGGGAGTGTCTTGCTGAGGTTGCTCTACCTGATCATAAGAGGAAGAAAATTGGGCATAAGACCATTGATTCAATTTTTATGAGATATGTCTCTAATAGTGTTGCTTATAGATTTATGGTTAAGGAAGGGGGATCTAACACTTATGGATCAATTATGGAGTCAAGAGATGCAATGTTCTTTGAGGATATATTTCCTATGAAAATGAATGTGCAAGTTCCTAGAGAGTCTGTCCCTAGTTCTTCTACTAATGATGATGTAGAAGAAGAGGAAAACTAATGAGAAGAAAAAGAGCTAGAGTACCTATCAATTTTGGTTTTGACTTTATTACTTCCTTTGGGGTGAAAAAACCTAAGGAGATAGATAACAGTTTTGTGGTGACTTATATTATTGAGGAAGATCCCAAAACTTACGAGGAAGCAATGAGATAGATAACGATTTTGTGGTGACTTAATACTATTGAGGAAGATCCCAAAACTTATGGGGAAGCAATGAGATTTGTAGATGCTACATTTTGGAAGGAAGTCATAGATAGTACGTTAAATGAATTCCTCCTCAATAGGTCATTTCAAGATTCAATCATGTCTAATAAAACTTAGGCTTTAGTTGATCTACCTCAAGGTTATAAGCTTTTGGAGTGTAAGTGGATTTTCAAAAAGAAATTGAGACTTGAAGGAACCATTGAGAGGTTCAAGGCAAGACTTGTGATTAAAGGCTTTAAACAAAGCAAGGATTAAACTTTTTTGATACTTACTCACCTATTACTAAAATTGCATCTATAAGGATATTGTTTGCTATTGCCTCGGTATTTAAGCTTCATGTGCACCAAATGGATGTTAAGACAGTTTTCTTGAACGATGATCTTGATAAGGAAATTTATATGTTCCAGCTTGAAGGGTTTAGAGTGCTTGGTCAAGAACAAAAGGTGTGTAAGTTGGTTAAGTCTTTGTATAGACTTAAACAAGCTCCCAAACAGTGGCATGAGAAATTTGAAAGTGAGATTTTCAAATATGGGTTTGCTCTTGTGATGCTGATTCTTGCATTTACGTGAAGTCTGACATCAATGGTTATGTGAACATAACTGTTTATATGAATGATATGCTTATTTTTGGTACTAGTTTATCTGTCATTGATGCTACCAAAAGTTTGCTAAAGTCTTCCTTTGATATGAACTAGCAGAATAATCCTGCGCAAATGCGCAGTAAAAATGCCCAGTGCATTTAATTGAAATTGAAACGGGAAACAAATTTTTTTTAATTACATAAAATTTTAAAGATAGCTTAATCTATAAGCTTTTTAATTTGTCTCTCATACAATTTTCTCATCTGGATAGCTACCCGTTTTAGATTGTTGGCGATGTCTATCATTCGAGCAGTTTCATGCATCTCGATATAGCGATGAGCATGTGAACTATTATGTGCTTTTTTATTTTGTGCATGGTATCTAATAAGTAATTCATCTAGCTCATTTTGACGATCGTATGTCTCTTTTATGGTATTTTTCAAATATCGTTTGCGCTCGAAATAACTGGAATTCATATCTGTCATTAAAATAAACAAATCAGTGTATAAATGTCAAAAATATTTCGTAACTTTATTTACCACAGTTGTATATTGTTTAATTTGGTTTAAGATATTTCAAAATATGTCATGTGAGTCAGGAACAATAGAGAAAAAATAAATATGATCATACCTCAAGAGTGGAAGAATGCACCAGAAAACGAGCAGGGACCTTAAAAAAGTGGAGTGTAGATATAGTTAAAATAATAAGACGAGGAAAAATTTTTAAGGAGATAGTAAAAAAAATTGGGAAAAATATAATAAGCAGGAGATAAAGAAACGAATTTTTTGAAGTTATAAATATAAGAAATTGGAAAAAAAAGTAACGGACAAAAGAATGACTCACAGATGTGAACGGTTGTTCTTTGTTTGTTGAAGTAGAAGACGTAACTTTCACTGTTTTTATCTTTGTGGAATGGAGGATCTGATATATTTAGGTTAAACAAGAAGAAGGCAAAAGAAGAGAAGTTGAGTTTCGAGGGAGAAAATGTTTGATTGAAGTTAGAGGAGAAATGTTTAAAAGTTAAAATATAGAGGCGTTAGCGGAGTGTCTGGGACGCAAGAAATTTTGATGTGACTTATTAGCAATTTCTGAATAATTGAGGCTAAAATGGATTATTGCGCTGCATTAAATGAGGGGGAGCATTCCAAGATGATATAGTGAAACAGAAGTGATTTTGGGAGAAGAGGAAGACATCTGAATGTTGGGTTTTCAAGAATAAATTGCGTTGTATTAAATGATGACTGCTACATTAAATAGATTAAACAGAAGTGGATCTGTAAGGTATCTAATCTGTAAAGTAAAGATACGGCAAGGGTAGTTTCCTGGTCTGCGCATTAAATATTAATTCATATATTAATGCAAATATTATAATTCCTATTACATATATGTATATAATATATATATACAGATATAATATATATAGTACTAAAAATAAATCACAATAACAATAATCAAATTAATAAGAATAACAAATTGAATAAAAAATTTTCAGTATATTAATAATAAGTAATATACTGAACCACAAAAGTAGATATTATATATATGTATATATAATAGCAATAATTGTAACATCCTGTCCCCATATTACGGATTAGGACCCAAAATTTCTGCACATGTGAGCTTAAAGAGAAATTAAGACAATGCATTTTCTTGCTTATGCATCATGTTAGCATATATGGACATAAATACCGAATGTTTTCGTATAAAAAGTGGTACGTGCATTTATTGACAGCTTTGGAGTATAAACGATAGTAAATGTGATTTTATTGAAAATGAGGAGTAGAAGGAGTAGAAAGAGTGATTTTGGTATGAGTTGTGATAAGGAAAGATTTAGAAACAAGATTGGTAGTGATCTGGGAAATGTTCACTGAGTGTGGAATGTCAAGATGTCTTCTTGAGAGTTGTAGATCTTTTTTTTATCTTTCCAACGGTATATAGTATGAAAAATTTGGACGTCTGAGTCAAAAGTTATGATCTTTATAAGTGGCGATGTTCTGGAAGGAAACTAAGACGATAAAAGTAAGACGAAATTTTAAGATGATAGCAGTAAGACGAAGTTTTAAGACGATAGAAGTAAGACGAAGTTTTAAGACGATAGAACGTTTTAAGACGATAGAAGTAAGACGAAGTTTTAAGATGATAAAAGTAAGACGAAGTTTTAAGACGATACAAGTAAGACGAAGTTGTAAGACGATAGACGTAAGACGAAGTTTTAAGACGATAGAAGTAAGACGAAGTTTTAAGACGATAGAAGTAAGACGAAGTTTTAAGACAATAGAAGTAAGACGAAGTTTTGAGACGAAAGACGATAGAAAAGTCAAACTAAGACGATAGAAACTAAGACGAAGGTAAAGATTTCAGGTTGAGAAAGGTAAAGATTTCAGGTTGATTGGATACTGTGTTGCGGACTATGGCGGAGATAGGATTGATAGGAAGAGTACGAGTGGAGGATGTCACTTCCTTGGCCCAAATTTAGTTTCCTGGTCAAGCAAGAGACAAAGCTCAATCGCTCTATCAACTGCTGAAGCCGAGTATATGTCTGCCGCAAGTTGCTGCTCACAAACATTGTGGATCAAGTACCATCTAAAAGATTACTCAGTACAAGAGGAGAAGATCCCGATCTTTTGTGACAATACGAGTGCCATCAACTTGTCGAAGAACCCAATTCAACACTCAAGAGTAAAACATATCGAAGTTAGACACCACTTCTTACGAGACTACGTTCAGAGAAAGATCGTAAGTCTTCAGTTTATTGAGACGGATTATCAATGGGAGAACATCTTCACCAAACCATTGAGTGAAGAACGGTTCAAGGAGATCAGACGAAACCTCAACATTGTTATGATATGTGACCAATCGTCTGACACGTCATAACCCAGTTAAAAGGTCGTAGAAGTTAACGGCGTTAGTAATAGTGAGTTACAGCTGGTAACTTCTGTCATAAGGAAGATTTGGAGGAAAAATTCTCATAGTCTTGAGAGCTTCACCTATTCTAGAACACTCCTGAATATAGACCTTTGAAGGATCCTCAACAGAAGCTCTCACTACTCTGTTCTCTCAACCTCAGTAACTAACCTTATCTTAGTAGAAGAAATCTGTGCATTCAATCCTTACTAATCAGAGAAGCAAATGGAGCAAGCGATGATTTACGGAAGACTTGTTGATTTTGAGTCCTTGAGGAAGGACAACATGGACATTGAACAAGAGATTATTGCAGCTGGGTGGAGAAAATTCTTTCAAATCTGAGAAATCGTATTTCAGAATGAAGTTTACGATTTTTGGAAGAATATGACGATGGTAGACAATACAATTGTGTCAACAGTAGATCAATTGTCTATTATAGTCACAATAAAGCTGATCGAGAAGGTCACAAAGTGTCCATCTACTGGAGAAAAACTCACAAACAAAGCTAGATGGATGACGCAGGCCAGTGTGAAGGAAAATGAATTTAATTGACAGTTGTATGGAGACAATGATCCTAAGGAGAAGAAGGCATCCAGTCTTATGTTAAAGGCAAGAGTTTTACACTCGATTCTTTTCGACTGTATTCTACTAAGGACAGGATCAAGGCATCTGGTGACAACCTTAGATGAACAGTGCCTATTCCATCTACTTAATCGAGAACCTGTTGATTTACCATTTCTTATTTTCCACTATATGGTCAAGACAAAGAAGGAATTGAATAGTTAACCATATGGAATGACATTGACGAGGATATTCAGAGATTCTGGAGTTCTTCTAGACAGAGGAATCAGAATGAAGATGACTGTCAAGAGCGCTATCAATTCCGCGACCATTGGCAAAATAGGTCTGAAGAATCTAGACAAAGAAGAAAGAGATTCTACGAAAATAGCAAGAACTGAGGGGAGCGTGCCAAGAAGGGAACTCCCACGAGAAGATTAAAATCTCAACCCAGTGAGAAAATGCCCATAATTAAAGGAGTGAAATCATCAGATTAATCGATAAATCAGAAGATGATTTCTCACAGAGAAGGAAGCCAGATGCAGTATATAGAGAAGATATCCTTGAAGAAAAAAGGGGAGACACTTCTAGCAGATATACCGAAACAAGCAAAAAGGTCACCCAAAGTGCGAACCCTACGTCAGCATGAGGAGAAGAAATCCAAAGAGCTGAACAAAGGAGAAGACTTTGAGACGAGAGCACCTCAAGCTACAAGATCTTTAGTCTCAATCCTGAAAGAAGATTCATCTAAAATAGTTAAAGAGACTGAGATCAGAAGGAAATTAGAGTTTGAGAAGAAACGACCACAATCCCAACAGACTCCAAGACTGATTGAAGAAGGAAAAAGGCAAAAAATCAGTCAGACGAAGAGCACTCCCACTACTGTTCCGAAGAAGAAGGCAGTAGAACGCAGTCCAGTACAGGCCAATACCTCTCAATCTTTGCGAAAAGAAGATTTGAGAATCAAGGTTATTGAAGAAGTTCAACCTGTAAGGAGTAGCACTTCGATAATAATCAAAGATTTCCCAAAAAGGTCAGTGAAGGCACAATTCCAACCAATTTTGGTGAATAGTAGTACAATGCATCTGTTGAATGATGATGAGAAGAGTATGTATGGGTTTCTGAAAGATGAAGGAACCAAACCATACCCTACACAGATGACAAGACAAAGGTACACTATTCTTCCAATCACAAAGCAAACTGTGATCAAGGTTGTGCCTGACTTCCAACCAAGACCTTACATTGTACGCAATGTTGATAAAGGGAAGGAGAAACTATACCCAGAGGGGTTATCAAATGATCTTACACAGGATCAGATTGAAGAGGAAGTGCGGAGCATTGATGAAGCGTGCTTTGCAGCACAGACGAAGGGAATTTTTATTTCCCACCACATTTCAGATGACCCAGGAAGTAGTTGTAGTCGATCTACCACACATGAACCTTGTCGGGTAATTGGAAAACTTACAAAAGGGAAGCTCAGATGTATTAAGATTGGAGATATCAGCTACGTAACAGAGACCCTTGTGCTGCTGATTATGCGCATTAGGCCACTATGCCCTATATCTTCAATTGGAAGTATACTACATCTGCTTGGAAGACAAGTCCCGCGACTACCTACCCCTGACGACCTAAATCTCCCAGAATCGAACCTAGAAGTTCAACCTCCTGCATTTGTTATAAGTGAAGCACTTGTTCTATCTTCAGATGCATACACGACCACTATTGCCTGTGAAGAAGAACAACAGAAGGATGATAGTCGACCTACTTCATTGAGTGACTTAAGAAAGGAAATTGGTCATATACGACGAGATCTCACGTCACTTAGCACAGAAGTGATAAATATGAAGGAAATGATGTCAGAAATCTTGAAGCATCTAAGGTCGTAAGTCATTTTTGATCAATAACAAATTAGGGGAGAAGAGACAAGAAAAAGAATAAGGAACTCTTTGATAGGGGGAGAAAGAAGGGAGAAAAGAAAGAAAAAGATGAAGAAATTCAAGAAGAAGAAGACTATTAAAAGGAATTCTGTTTCCAGAGTATATTTTGTTTTTCAATGTCTATAATCTGTAGATAATTTTGTAATACTTTCTTACTAATATTTGTTATCATCAAAAAGGGGCAGATTATTAAGTCAAAATGACTTTATGTAAATGATTTTGATGAAGAACAAATAATAATGAATGAAGAAAGTAAGACAGAAGCAGAAGCATATGAGAAAGAAGGAACAAATACAGACGGAAGCACAAATGGAAATCAGACGATGAAAAGTGAGACGCAAGGCGTAAAAATAAAAAGACAAACGGAGGCTCAAAAACAAAAGACAGACGGAAGCGCAAAAACAAAAGATAGACGAAAGTGCAAAAACAAAAGACAGACGGAAGCGCGAAGATAAAAAGTCAGACGATGGAAAATTAGACGGAAGACAGATGATATAAAAGTCAGACGAAAGAAATCAGACAAAAGCGCAAACAAAAACATCAGACGGAAAGAAGTAAGATGAAAGAATCGATACCACGACGGTTTTCAATTCAGCTTGAGTTAGTTACAGAACTCAACTGAATAACTGATTCTTTAAAGATCAAGAAGAAGTTATC
>JAOTBA010000005.1:11920593-11933503 GCA_025629845.1 Erythroxylum squamatum | reverse complement strand
AATCTCTCTAGATCCAATCAAATTCCATAACAGTCGATTGGATTCAACTAAATCTCACACAAAATTCAAGATAAATAAAAAAAAAGTGAAGGGAGAAAACTCGGATGGAGAAAGATCGAAGCTTACCTTTAGGTGCTAGGATAGTGATGAGATGAAGTAGAAACTAAGCCAAACAGAGAAGATTGTTCGGCTCTTGCTGATTCTTCACGTTGCGTTGGAGCAGTGAAAAGAGGAGTTGATTTTGAAGAGAGAAATGTATAAATGGGAAGACTTAAGACACCGTAAACTTAGGGTTTATATAGTGGAGGATTGTGTGATGTTTTAAAATTCAAATGAAATTTGGACTAAATTTGGGCAACATTCAACACCAACATCACACACTCCCTTTTCTTCCAAAAAGTTTCTTAGAATTTTTGGAATCAAAAGAAGAAGACGAGGAACTCACGGTAACACCACAGATGCCCACGAAAAACCTTCCTAATTTTTCACATCACTTACAAGCGATTCTGCTTCCTCTCCAGCAGAATACTCAACCTACAAGAAAACAAAAACCCTAAAAGAACTAAAGAGAAAACATAACTAAAAGTTGACAATTCATGAAAACCTCAATAACACCTGTAAAAGGTTGACTTGTTTTCTGTGACAAGGGAGCAATGGTTGATTAGAGAAAATGGGTATCTTGGTATTGAGACGAGAAGAAATTTTGAATGATGGGTTTTGGTCGTGAAAAGCGTATAACAGAGAGAGCTTAGGCAGGTGCGGTATGTTTTAAGAAAACCAAAAGCCAGAACATTTTAACTTACCCTTCCACGACATTTTCTTTAAAAACACGCAGCATTTTTTATTTTGCGACGATTTATCAATAAAACGTCGTAAAAAGTATTATAAATTTACGACGTTTAAGTAAAACGTTGCAAAAAATTAGCACTTTTTATAACGTTTTTTAAACGTCACAAAAAGTCTAAACAATTTATGACGTTTTATTAATAAGACGTCAGAAATTGTATATATTTTTTGTAGTGTTTGGTAATAAATTCTCAAATGGGGCATCTGAAAGTTACAATTCAAGTAGAATATAAAAGAATTAAAAATCACTCAATGACTTGTTCCACATCATAGCCCCAAAACCACCAGAAATTAGGAAGGGACCAAAATGAATTAATGCTCGATGAATAGTCAGATAATGGTGTGACTATGGACCAAGTTGCGCGAATCCCAATAAATATTTACTTGCGTGAGGATTAGTGTGCTTCATGTTTATGATCACTACGACCATTCATCCTTGGAAATGTACCAAAACTTTAGCTTGTACATCATCTTTGACCAAATTCAGCAAACCAACAGGTCAAATTGATCTTAATTGCATCTAAGTTACCAGGCTGAGTTAAACTTTTCTGGCACCAGTTCACAACAATTTCTATAAAAATAGTACTAATAATGTATGTCTATATAGATATACGAAACCTTCTGGCACCTCAAAATAAACACGTGAACATCTTCCAGAAACATAAGAAAAGCTTGCGCCACTTGTTTTGCTGTTCTGGTCATTAGTCTTTCCTTTCTCAGAGGATAGGTAACCAAAAAAACCGAGCACATATCACCTATATATCTCTCATATTTGTCTTACAAACGTGACTCAGATGGCCAGTGCTTTTACATCTGTAGAACAAGTTATATTGATGTTCATATATGTTTATTTATATACATATATACACCAAATTAAAGTAACAATACCCTTTACATCATTCGGAAGATAACTTGGAGGGCACGTGTTGAAGCAGAATATATCCATAGAGATGCTATATCACATTGACTTGTCTACTTGATGATACCTTTTACCTGTAAATTTTTGGGCTAGATGAGGAAAGAAGATGCATGGATTGTGTGTATATATAGAATATTAACAATTTCATAACATTAAGATTTCCATGAAAGCTGCTCCAGGATGTTGAAAAGTGTCCAAATTCACCAAAAACAAAATTGCTTTTTTGCAATGACCTTCCCATTTATCATACTTAAATGTAGATGGGCAACGCATGAATATTGTTGATTGGCATTGGTAG
Source organism: Erythroxylum squamatum (assembly GCA_025629845.1). Classification (NCBI taxonomy): domain Eukaryota; kingdom Viridiplantae; phylum Streptophyta; class Magnoliopsida; order Malpighiales; family Erythroxylaceae; genus Erythroxylum; species Erythroxylum squamatum. Next base: position 11,931,440 of record JAOTBA010000005.1, on the reverse strand, counting down.
CAGAGAATGTGACAAGTTATGAGCACTAAAAAGCGTCACTATGAATTATATCTACCAATAGAACCAATTGTCCCACTTAATTTACATAAGTCCCGTGACATTACATGTGCAAAACGGTACATTTGATGGAACATACCAAACGTAAATGAACTATAACACTTTTATCATTAATTTACCTTAAATCGTTAATTTCCATTTAATTTATACTCACGTCTTTCAGGTTTTCTATAGCATAATAATAATAAATGTACACTTGAAAGCATAAAATCTTTAGTAGAATAATTGGTCACAAAGGAAAACAAGCAAGAATCAGAAATGGCATGAGAGAGAGACTATAAGGCAAGTAAAAGATGCAGTAAATTAACTTGGAAAAGCTTCAACTTGCAGGTAACAAAAAGCAGGGAATAGTGAGGGAACAAATCCTGGGATTGGGAGCAGAGATAAAGAAATGAATACTAATTTGCGTGAATGTACGAAGCATTTATGACTGAAAAAAGAGGTCCATGATCCATCACTGCCACTTTTGTCATGCAAAAAGTTTCTCGAGCTACTCAAACGCTGCAAGCCAAATTTATGAAACCAGCTGAATTTTAACTTCACTGGCAGAATGGAGAATTATTAACCATTTCTTTACTCTTACTCGTCACTTTCTTTGACGGCTAGCAGGACTGTACTGTACCCAAAACCGATAAGGACACGTGTAAAGATCGTGACCCGAGGATGAATGATAGTGTAATGATGCTATAATAATTATAAATTTGACATTCTGTTCCTGTGTGCATGACAGTGCAATGTAGCTGATGAGACTGATGGACCTCTGCACACAAATCGCAGTACGGACTACAACATCTCGCTGCCCTATAATGGGAAAATTGAGAGAGCTCTGAAAAGCCTTCACCAATCACCACCTCCTTAGCCTCTCTTCTTCTCTCTTTCTCTAATTGTCTACTTCTATAGTTCCCCGTGTTTCACTGCTTCATTGTACAATTGTACTCAATCCTCTTAAATTGTCACCATTCAAATTTCAAATTCTTACGTGCCCTTTTTGTCTTTAGGCCTTGTAAGTTTATAAACTGTCGCCGTACATGGATAGACTTCGCGTTCGTAAGTACTTGCTATAGTATGCTGGTTGAGGTCTCAAAATCACGAGATACAAACTATTTGCTCTTTAGGTTAAAGTATTTTCCTTCTCTTCTCTAGCTTACAGAAGCTTGATATTTTGTACACGTAATCCGAGACGGAGATGACCATAAATATGAAATATTATGCTTACCATCTCGGTTGTGATATGTGTACTGCGGTGCCTGTACATACGTTGATATAACTGAAACATTCGTGTAAGATAAGCATCTTGGATGGACCACAGTGAATTTGGACCAATTCAAGATTTTGAATAGTATGATTCCACTGTAATTGCACTGCATTACAGTGATTGCTCCTAATAATAATAAATTTTCAGTAATTTGTATAACAGAAAATTTTTTCCAGTAATTTGTACCGTTAGAATATTGGACCAACCATTTTGATGGCAGCAGACCACAGCTTCCTTTGTGACCTAAATCTCACAAATCATCTACAGAATTATTGCAAATATTAGTAGGTGGGGTCGTGTTTTGAAATGTTATGCCCGAGAACAGCATGGGGTCAAGAGCATGGAACAGTATTAAAGTGGAACGTGGAAAGTGCATGAATTTGGCAAAATTCAAAAGAATAAGAATCGCACAATCATGCCTGTGCTTTTTGAATGATAGATTTCAATTGGCAGAGATCACCACATACAACTCTTTAGATAAGTATAATATAGGAGTTATTCAGGTTTGGTTGTCAGCTTACAAGGATAGGGATTGGGAGAGCTATGGACATGATGGCTAAGGACAGTGCTGATCCTATCTTTTTATAGGCCTGGGTAAAGGATCCAAATAAATCAACAATATTTGTCAAACTTTAAAAATATGTTTTTATTATTAAAAATTAATATTCATACTTAAGTGACTTACTTTATAAGTCTACACACTCAACAAAATACTAAATGATCATAGCATTCGCTAATAACATCTTGTAAATATCAGCAACAATAAAATTACTAAAAATAGTAGTACTAACAACAAAATAGCAGTAGTAACAATCGAATAACAATATTAGATTGCAAAACACCAAAAGAATTATACCAACAAACATACAGATGATCATGATTTATGAAAAACAATATCTCCATACATTTTTAGATGCAAAATTATTAATAATAGCATTAAAATTAATATTGTCCAACATATCATTCAGGATACATAAATTAGCTAAATCATTCAACCTTTCTTGTGACATTGATGACCTCAAGTAGGTTTTCAATAATTTTAACTTTGAAATTTTTTTCCGATTGATGCTACAGTCATAGGTATAATAAATAGAATTTGATAAGCAATTGAAAATTTTGGACAACAATCTGCAACTTTAACAAATTCTAAAATTTTAGTTTTGACATTAACTTATTTGACAAAGTCACTTGCATCATTTATAATTCAAAAAAAACTTTTGAATGTGCGTGCAAAAAACTTCTCTCAATTGATGTTACAATCATTGGTATGAGTGTGCATTAAAAAGTTTTAGGATAATGCTTTATAAGGGTGGATCTTGGACAAATGCCTTTCTTGCTCTTGCCCAGGGCTGGGACTGACTAGGGTTTAGATTGCTATTTGGAAATGGGTTTAGTATTGATGCTTCAATTGAAAATTTCTAGAAATTTTTAGCTTCTATCTAACTAAATAAAATAAGCTACTAGTACGAAAGTATTGTTTGCTCCTTCAAATTCTATGGACAATCAGACAGGCAAATCCAAGTTATTAAGTTGTCTAATAAAATGAAGAAGCTTGAATTATTGGGGTGCTTGGTAGCAACCAAGAAGTATAGTTATGAGTCCAAAATAAATAAAAATAATATTTCTTCCTGTCAAGAAAAGGAAAGGACAGAAGTGCACTGGATATGAGAACTAAGATACCAACAATGGTTCGAGAAAACATCATATAAGAGTATTATATATATTTATTAACTACAGACTCACAATTTCAATCTCAGAGAAAGGATATCTGATTAGGTGAACTTTCATTCCAAGTCAAATACATATTTAGGGATTGTTTATAAGCCATTTTTATGTGTTCTAGGAGGCTGACCTTATAGCCACTAAGGCTTTCTATGTTCAAGAGTGGTTCAATTGGCAATTGGAATAAGCGTCTGTAAGTTTTTTTAGAAGTTATCTTTTGAGTATACAATAATGATAAGATGTTTTTGGCTATATAAGTGAAATAATGTCCTTTGTTTTAGCTATATTTTGGTGCTTAAACGTGAAAATTAATACTTATTTTTTAAGAGGTGAGAAGTGGAGATTGCATCAAATTTGAGCATTATTAGTCAAAATCACAAATTTTAGAAAAAGTGGGCAAATTACTGCAATGGATGAGTTAAGATCATGCTTAATGTCAGATTCATTCCAAGAGTTTAAATTCAATTAGAAAATTTATTTTCATTTATATTATGTAGGGATTTATATTTGTTTTAGATATGAATCTTTGCAAGATATAAGCAAGATAGGTTTTAAGTAGGAAAAGAAAACAAAAATATGTCCAACAACTTTCCATATCATTATGTTTCATATCTTAGTAGTATTTTTTTTCGATCTTTCATCTTTTCTTCTATTTTTGATGATGGGACTAAAGCTATGTATGGCCAAATCCAAATATTTTGATTCAAGGGGATTCAAAACTCTAGTTGTAGCTATCTTAATTATTTAATTTAAGGTTTAATTCATTTCATTAAGCTTATTGTTATCATTTAATTGATATGAAATACTATCATACCTAATCAATTAATGGTAAATTTTGGTTTTAATATTCGGTTTGAACTGATCAATTTAGGAAAACATATCCTAAAATGTTTCAGACTAACTATATTAATTATGAAAATTATTCTTTTAAGATCAATGATCAATATTACAATTAGATGAGATAATTCCCTTGAATTAAAGTTAATTAAAAGTGAATTTCTCGCCTTTTATTTTTAGTTGATTATTTCAATTCTTTCTTGATTTTAGTTCCTTAGTTAATTAATCATAAAACCACTTTGTTTTGTTAATTGAAATTAAAAATCTAGTTTTTAATTCTCTTGAAATTCAACCTAGTTCTACGACTACTATGAGAAATTAGAGAATTAAAATTAATTTTGAGGGCTTTGACAACCTAATCAAAATTTTGGCGCCATTTTTGGGAAATTATTTTGGTTTCTTAGTTTCTTTGCATTATTTTACATATTACTGCTAATCTTTTATCTTGTATGACTTGTTCTTCTCAAATAGGTGGATTGCAATGTAATCCTAAAATTGAGAAGACAACACATTGCTAAAGGAAAGAGACTAAGCAAGGAAGAGGTCATTCACCCCTAAAAGTGAAAGATGCGATAGATTTAATAATCGGTGAAGATTCTAATTTCTAATAAGTTGAAGAAAAGATGAAAAACGAACGTTGATGGAGTTAGCGCAACCAAATTTGAATCAACAAGCCTTACGTATATGATTTCTAGATGTTGAGGTAGATTTCACATTAAAATCTGGTTCAATTCACTTACTTTCTATTTTTCATGGTCTTACAAGTGAAGACCTATATAAACACTTGAAAGAATTTCGTGTTGTTTGCTCTAGCATGAAGCCACAAGGATTGACCAAAGAACAAATTAATGTCATAGCCTTTCCATTTCATTGAAAGATAAGGCAAATGATTGATTATATTATCTTCCCTCTAGGTCAGTGATAACATGAAATGAGGAAATGGTTGTTTGTGGAAAAGTTTTTTCTTGCATCACGTGTAGCCAATATCAGAAAGGAGATATATGATATAAAACAATTCACTGGAGAAATATTGTATGAATATTGTGAGAGGTTTAAGTAGTTATATGCTAGCTGCCCATACTATTAGATTCTTGAGCAACTATTGATTTTGTACTTTTTTGAAGGGATATTGCCAATGGATAGGAGTATGATAGCTCCACCTAGCAGAGGAGCTTCTAAAATAAAATGCCTGAAGTGGCTAGACAATTGATATCAAACATGGCTAAAAATTCTCATCAATTTGGGACAAAGATGGATGAAGCTGTTAAGCTTGTGAATAAGGTAAGTAATATTAACCATGAGGATAAAATTTTGGATTTAATTATTCGAGTTTGTCAAACATCTATAGGTCAATTACAATAGACACAAGTGTGTGGAATATTGTTGGACCCCGATTTTTTTATTTATTATTGATTTATTTGTTTTATTATTTGTAGAGTTGAGTCATTAAATTAGCAAGTATGAATAGAATATTGAAATTGGAAATTAGAATAAAGTGTTAGAATTAAGTTAGCTTAAGGAGTTAAGTGGATTAAAGGAGTAGAGCCATAAAAGACAAAAGAAGGGCAAAATTGGGAGAACAAGACTAAGGAAGGGCATAATTAGAAGAAAGAAACCAAAATTGTGTCTTGAATTAAGAAGGAAAGAAGAGAATTGTGGGAGTGAGAAGAGAAGAGTGAAAAATGTGAAATAGAGAGAAGGAGGAGAAAAACGTGGGAAGCTTGGAAGGAAGAAGAGAAAAGAAGAAAAAGAAGAGGAAATTGACTTGTTAGAGGTAAGTTTTCATCTTTCTTGTTGCTAGGTTCAAAAAAGGGATTAAATAGAGGCTAGGATTTGTGTTGGGAATGAAGGAAGAAAGAAGAGAAAGATGAAACCAAATTGATTTTGGATTTCTAAGCTAGGGTTTTGGCTTTTCTAACCTAGATGGGTCATGGGTAGGTTAGATTTGTGTTAAATTTATGTTTGATGAAACCTTGTGATTTTGAAGTTTATGAAATTTATTGGAATGTAGTTTTGATTGGAACCTTGGTTGCTTTAGGAAACCAAGGGAATACTACCCCAGAGCAAAGGGAAAGGCAAGCTTGACTTGAATTTCCGCAAGCTTATTAGGTGGGTAATGTATTTATAGTTATTGCGTAATTACGAAAAATTCTTGCCTATGTGCGTGTATGTGGTTTTGTTTAAGTGATATGCTTGAAATTGAAATAATTGTGAATACTTGGAAATGCATGATGCATTATGATCATATTATACCTTGAAAAAGGTTATGACATTTTTGAATTGCATGGAAAGAAGAAAAGCATGAAAATATAAGAATATGATGAAATGAAAGAAGCACAAGAGTGTAAATTTTGATTGACTAAATTGAGCATAAATTGATTGTGTTTGGGCGAGAGAGGAACTGTTTTGTAAGTCACATGCACGTCGACGTAAAGCCTTCTCCCTGCTGCCCGCTTGTGGCCCACGAAATTCAAAAAGTGGATTCGTTTTGTTCACGGAGTAAACTTCAATTTCTCCGTTTTGTTCACGGAACCCTCGAGCCAATTGATATGCATTGCATCTTTAGATGTTTGAGTAAAGTGCATAACAAAGTGCTTGTGTTTGATGGATGAAGTGTATTAAGTTGAATTGCAATTATGCATATTTAAATTCGTAAATAAAGTATGAATGCTAGATATACAAATGCATATGCTTAAATAAGTGGCCAGTTGTCAATGGCTATATATATATTAACCACTGAGCCGTGTAGCTCACCCTATTATTCCCTCCTCAGGTGCAGATCAAGAAGATCAATGATCCTTGCAAGGCTTTTGGGCAAACTCCAAGATAGTAGCTTTTGTAACTAAGTTAGTAGTTCACTTTTGGGATAGCTTTATAAACATGTAAACATCAAGCATTTTGTATAGACTATGTTTAGGAATTAAGCCCTTGATTGAAATTGTATTGATGTTAGTAAAGTGGTGTATGAGTTATGTTGTTTGAGTAAATGAGTAAAACTGGTGGTCCCTAGGAGTACATGCACATTCCTTGGGTAGATGTATTTTCTGATCCAAATCTTTCATAAGGATAGAAATTGAGTACTGACTTCTAAGAGAAAACTAGAATAGTTGAGGCTAAATCAGTTAAATTTGTCCTCTGAAAGTGGTAGGTTAATTGTCTAGTTTTTCATCGATATATAACGTAGAAACTTTGGACTACGAAGTTGAAAGTTATGGTCTTTTAAGGGATAAATGTATCATCTGTATAAGACACTTCATCTGTAATGACGTCACATCATTCGTGATGAAGTCATTTCGTTTGTAGGAATGCATCGTCTATAGAGATGCATCGTCTGTCCTAAGTATATCGTCTGTATAAGACACTTCATCTGTAATGACGTCACATCGTCTGTGATGACGTCATTTCGTTTGTAGGAATGTATCGTCTGTCCTAAATGTATCGCCTGCATAAGACTCTTCGTCCGTGGTGACGTCACATCGTCTATGATGACATCACTTCGTCTTAAACATTGCATCGTCTTAAGTTAACTCAGCATTTGTCTACCTTGCGGCATTCTTCTACCTTTGTCCCTTCGTCTGCTTCGTGGCATTCGTCTGCCTTGCTGCATGCGTCTGCCTTTGTCCTTTCGTCTGCTTTATGGCATTTGTCTGCCTTTGTCTTTTCGTCTGCTTCATAGCATTCGTCTGCCTTGCGGCATTCGTCTTCCTTTGTCCCTTTGTCTGCTTCGTGGCATTCGTCTACTTTACGACATTCGTCTACCTTGAGGCATTCATCTGCCTTTATCCCTTCGTCTGCTTCGTGGCATTCGTCCGTCTTGCGGCATTCATCTGTCTTTGACCCTTCGTCTGCTTCGTGGCATTCGTCTGCCTTGCGGCATTTGTTTGCTTTTGTCCTTTCTTCTGCTTCGCGGCATTCGTCTGCCTTGCAGCATTCGTCTGCCTTTGTCCTTTCGTCTACTTCGTGACATTCGTCTGCCTTGCGTCATTCATCTGCCTTTGTCCTTTCGTCTGCTTCGTGGCATTCGTCTGCCTTTGTCCCTTCGTCTACTTTGTGGCATTCGTCTGCCTTCGTTCATTCGCTTATTTGCTTGTAAAGTCCTCTTTTAAATTGACAGCCTTAACGAAGGCTATTCGAGGTTGTCCCTAAAGTAGGATTAGTATAGTTAAGGGCAAGTTTTGCTATCCGTTGCAGGTCTTCGAATGTTGGGTTCCAAAAACGGGGCCCAACATTTTATACAAGAATGACCCCATTGACCAGGAGTACCATAGATGCTACAGCAGGAGGTAGTTTAATAAGAAAGACGCAAGATAAGGCCTACAGGTTGATTGATGAGATGGCCACTAGTCACTTTCATTATCATACAGAAAGGCATCCCAGACGACCTACGGGAGCTTGTGTAGTAGACAATACAGTGGCTTTATCAGCTCAGATGGATGTTTTGACGAAGAAGCTAGATAATCTGATGTGCAGTGTGAGAGGAGGAGCTAGTTCTTCATTGAGGATTTGTGTTATATGCGAGCATTGTGGTGGAGATTCCCATGCATCTTCTAAGTGTCAAGTTGGGAATCCTTTTGCTTAAGATACAGAAGAGGCCCATTATGTGGGCAATTATAACAGACAGAGAGGGGATCCATATTTTAACACCTACAATCGAGGGTAGAGGAATCATCCAAACTTCTCTTAGCGGAACAATCAGATGGCACAACCACGGTCATCCAATGTTCAGAGATAGCCACCTCTAGGTTTCAAGGCTCCTAATCTTGTGCCACCACAGAAATCTAATATCAAAGGGCTACTCTCGAAGTACATCTCTACCGCTGAGGTTAGGATGCAGAATCATGAATCTTCTATCAGAAATTTGGAGAATCAGACAAGCCAGATTGCAAGTTTGTTGAAGGAAAGACTTTCGAGTTCATTGCTTAGCACTACTGAGGCCAACTCGAGAGAACATGCAAAGGCAATCTTATTGAGGAGTCGCAAACAACTTGGACAAGTTAAGGAGAAAAAAAAGGATAAAGAAGTGGAAAAGAGTGAAGAAGAAGAAAAGAGTTGGGAGAGTAGCAAGGAGGCCAAGGAAGCACCAGATGTAAAGGAGGACCATCCAAGGTTATTTCCTGACCCCATCTCACATCCGGTAAGACCTCGGATTCCTTATCCTCAAAGGTTGAAAAGTATGCAATTAGATAAGCAATTTGGTCATTTTCTTGAAATATTTAAAAAGTTACATATAAACATTCCTTTTGTTGAGGCCATTACGTAGATCCCCTTTTATGCTAAATTTTTGAAAAATATTTTGTCTAATAAGAGGTGGTTTGAGGAGTATGTTATAATGAAGCTGAATGAGAAGTGTTCGGCCATATTGTCGAAAAAGTTGCCACCAAAGCTTAAGGATCTAGAGAGTTTTACTATTCCTTGTGTTATTGGTGATTTGTATATAGATAGGGCTTTACTGGATTTGGGTTCGAGCATTAACTTAATGCCTCTTTCTGTTTTCAGGAAGTTAGGATTGTCGAAGCCCAAACCCACTACTATTTCGCTTCAGTTGGCAGATAGGTCCATCACTTATCCAAGGGGAGTCATTGAGGATATATTGGTCAATGTTGAGAAGTTCATCTTCCCAGTGGATTTCTTAGTCCTTGACATGAAGGAAGATAGAGACATCCCCATCATTCTTGGAAGACCTTTCATGGCCACCACACGAACCATCATCAATGTGCAGTGTGGAAAGCTCATTTTGAGACTTCAAGATGAAGAATTAGTGTTTGATGGGTTCAATGCTATGAAGCATCCTTCTACTCTTGACTCTTGCCATTTTATTGACATTTATTCTTCTGATGTTGATAATTCTTCTATTGTTTGTGCAGGTTTGCTGGAAGGGGGAGCGCAAAGAATGGTCGAAAAGTTAGGGGAAGAATTGCAAGAAGAGTTGAAGGGTATTGGAGTTGAGTTGAAGTAGGCATGTTGGACAAATTATAGAGTATACGAGCCCCTCCAACGTCCAGCCAAGCTATTTCCAAAGCCTTCAATTGAAGAGCCTCCTTTTCTTGACCTTAAACCTCTTCCAAGTCATTTGAAGTACGTTTATCTTAACTCACTTGAGCACTTACCAGTTATCATTTCTTCTTATTTGACAGGTGCCATGGAGGAGCAGTTATTGAGGGTACTGCAGGACTACAAGAAGGCCATTGAGTGGTCCATTACTGATATCAAGTGTATAAACCCTTCCTTTTGCATGAACCACATTTTCATAGAGGATGGAAGCAACTGCAGCCCTGGAGGAGACTTAACCTACACATAAAGGAGGTAGTGAAAGATGAGGTAGTAAAGCTTCTAAATGCAAGTATTATCTACCCATTTCTGATTCTAGTTGGGTTAGTCCTGTGCAGGTAGTGCCAAAGAAAGTAGGCAACACTGTGGTTGAAAATGAGAAAAATGAATTAATGGCCACTAGGAAGGTAACTGGGTGGAGAATATGCATAGATTATAGGAAGTTGAATGATGCCACCAGGAAAAATCATTTTCCTTTACCTTTCATTGATTAGATGATTGAGAAATTAGCTGGACATGACTTTTATTGTGCCTTAGATGGATCTAGTGGATATTTACAGATTCCGATAGTTTTAGAAGATCAGGAAAAAATAGCTTTTACATGTCCTTATAGTACATTTGCATATAGACGCATGCCATTTGGTTTATGCAATGCTCTGGCTACATTTCAAAGATGCATGATGGTTATTTTTTCTGATATGCTTGAATCTTGCATATAAATTTTCATGGATGACTTCTCTGTGTTTTGTACTTCATTTGATGCATGCTTGGATAACTTAGAGAAAGTCTTGATTAGGTGTGAAGAGACTCATTTAGTACTTAATTGAGAAAAATGTCATTTCATGGTACAAGAGTGCATTGTTTTAGGTCACAAGATTTCTAGCAAGGGTATAGAGGTAGACCCAGCAAAAATTGATGTCATTAAGAA
>JAOTBA010000005.1:11901456-11911526 GCA_025629845.1 Erythroxylum squamatum | reverse complement strand
TAGTGATACAGAAGAGAACAGAAACAGGTCAGGCTTGTAAAAATCACAATAAATCCAATTTAAATTAGTTTTGAGCCATCTTTGGATATGTGATAGCCATATGAGTCTATTGAAAATGAAGCTTTGAATCACCTTAATTGGATGAGAAATGAATAAGTTATAAGGTTTTGAGACAGGAAGGGTCCAACTCATGACTGATTATTAAGGCTGATTGTGAAGGGGAGATTTGGATTCCTTAATGACCGAATTAGAGCATGGTCATAAAAGAACAAATGTGAGTTTATGTGTTAACTAGAGGTCTGGAAAATTTGAAAAATATTGGACCTATGTATAAAAAGTTATGCCTTCATGAATGATACTTATGCTGATGGATTAGTGAATAAATAGAAATTGTTATTGATTTGTGTTAAGTAATGAGGTTTATGTGAGAATGACTAATACAGGTATATGTAATTGTTATGCATGTTACCCAATAGCTCGTGAAAGCAGACAAGGAATAGAACTGGAAGTCGTACCTAGTACTTCTCAAGTTCAAGAAAATTAGAAAAGAGATCAAAACCCCTGAAGCAGTCGAGGTGAGTATAATTATGCTACTATACTTGTGCAGTAATCCTTTTCTTTTATCTTGTGGCTTGTTGAATTGTTCTCGAACCTATATGACTTATTGATATATGACTCCATGTAGTTGAGTCTAGCATGTTGTATGCCATAATGACCAGATGATATTTAGATTCTTTGCATCTTCTGGTCCCCTTGTTATGTTGAACCTATTAATTGCAATTCTTTGATGAATCATGTTGTTCTTGTTAGCCATGATTGGCGAGTTCACAGAATACCCAGCTGATAAAGTATATTATCAGACCATGTGCACATAGGTAACCTGCCAGTGATGGGTTAGATCTGGGTCCTACTTGGAGAGGGCAGGCCTTCAGGGGCAAGGATAGGCCAACCTTGTCTAGAATCAGAAAAGGGGAGATATGCCGCACTAGCATGCCTCTGTCTCTTCCTAAGAAATTGAGAAAATCAGAACTCAAAAATAAGAAAGCTCAGAATTAGGAATCCTGTAGAACCCATAATTCAGAAAGAAACTAGAACTCAGAAAGAAACCAGAATTTAGAAAAGAACCCAGAACCCAGAAAAGAATTCAGAAACCAGATTCATGTTTTTTTTTGAACAATTCATATTGAGCTTTATTTGTGATACTCATATGATTGCCACATTTGATATTACTACCTGTTTATCCATTGATGCCAAAGACCATTCTTGTGAAGTTAGCCTTGTGTTACCTAGCCTCACAAGCATGGTAGTATGTTTATATTTCACTGAGTCGTGTTGTAGACTCACCTCTCATATCATCATTTCAGGAGATTAGCAGATCGTGTGAGAGAGAAATCCAAGCCTTTTGAGACTCGCATGGATAATCAGACAAATAATGTTTTTTTTTGCAGGATGTAAATTGCAGATGCTTATAGATGCTCCATGGTTTGTCATAATCATATGTACATAAAACATGTATGGATATGCTTTGTTATTGAGAATGATGTCAGTTGATGATATGAGATGATCATAGATTGGAAGATGATAAGTAAATAATGTATGTGAGAATTGCAGATTTGGATCCTTACTTCTTACAACCTATTAAGCAGGTATAAGGTTTAATCAGACAAATGAATGGGTCATGCCAGATTTTTAGTAGAATATAGAAAGGTTAGGCTTACTACGGATTTTGGTGGCATTAAGCCTACCCATTCCCTAGTGCCAACACGGTCCAAAAAGGCGGGTCGTGTCAGATGGTATCAAAGCCAAAGGTTATATAAGAGTAAGGATCTTGTGATCTAGATGACGTACAAAAAGTATTAAAGAAAAGTTTATGATGTAAATATGTATATGATATGAAATATGCATATGATATTCTTGCATAAGCATGACACCATGGAGCATAGGATCTGCATCATGTCAATAGCATGTTATTTTTGTGTCTAAATGATTTTTATTTTTTCCCATACTAGAGATGCCTCCTAGAAGAAGAACACCTCCTCAATGAGGACGAGGTCGAGGTCGAGGTCGTCCTAGAAAGGGGGAAATCCCGACTGCTGTACCTGATATCAAATCGGTACAGCAAGAACAACAAGAAGAAAGGTCTCCACCGAGAGTTAGGAGGAGATCAGAGATAGAAAATGAACCTGAACCCCCCGCTGCTCAAGGGGAAGATGTTAGAACCTTACAACAAAGAATTGAGGCCTTAGAACCAGAGAACCGAGCCTTAAGAGAAAGGCAGGAGGTTCTAGAATTGCGAGAAGAAGTAAGAATACTTAGAGAAAGAGAGAGAAAAAGGACTCAGGGTGTACCTGAAGTTGCTCCTGCACCACCACAACCAGTGCAAATGCCTAGAGGATTACCTAGGCGGGCTTTAGATGATGAAGGGGTAAGCATCAATGATTTCCTGAAATTGCAAACCCCTGAGTTTGGTGGTGAGAGACATAAGGATCCCTAAGAATTTATGAGTCATACTGAGAAAATGGTCCAGAGATTGACTTGCTTTGATGCACGGATCATAGAATTAGTAGGGGTTAAATTGACAAAGAATGCCTGGGAATGGTTCCAGAGCAATATTGAAGATCAATTATATGGTGGGAACCCTCCAACCTGGGAGTTCTTCAAATAGGCATTAATAGATGAGTTCATTTCTCCCTATGAAAGACAGAATCGAGCCCTACAATTTGAAAGGCTTAGACAAAGCTTTGGTGTGAGTGTAGATGATTATGCAAGTGAATTTCTACGCTTATGCAAATTTGCTACAGCAATTGTGCCTACTGAGGCTGCAAAAATGGAAAGATATAAGTTGGGACTCATACCTTCCTTGTATAGTGCTGTTGCAGCTATTGACTTCCCCAATTTGTCAAGATTGATTGATAAGACTCGACAATTGGAAGCGAAGTTTAAAGAGGGGATAGCAGAAAGAGAATGGAGAAGAAAAGGTAAAGGCCAAAGCAGTAGAGGTCGTAGAGAAAGAGATAGCTCTCAGCTGAGACAAACGGAACAAACAATACAGTCTGCTCCTCCAGAACCACAGAGAGGGGGTCAAGGCAGGGTCATCATTTAAATCACCTAAATTAATCAAACTTTCTCAATTCAACTACTTTTGCAAAATTATTACAAAATTCTAAAAGTCATGTTTATCTCTAATAATCAGGTCCTTTAACACATCATCGATCATGCATGGCCCTTTTTTAAAAAAATAAATAACTTTTAAATTTAAAAAAGATTGTTTAAAATTTTCGCTAAATATTTTCTAATCTAAAAAACTATTTTTATTAAAATTGTTAAGTCTAATGTCTAGCTTAATTTTTTCAAAGTTAATGTAGTTGTAAATTATTATCTCTTCTTTTACTAGTAACTATTCTCTTATCTAAGTCTAATAATAAAATAATGTTTGGTTCATTTTATGAGTCTGCTTATGCAACAAATATTACAACAAAATATTGTCAACCATTTTATTATCAAAACAAAAGATTTTTATGGTGCTAATACTATAAATTTATGAGTCTACTTATGCAACAAATATCATAGTAATATTATGAAAATTGTTTATTATGAAAACCAAAGATTTTCATAGTGCTAATACTATAAATTCATGAGTATACTTATGCAATAATTATCACAATAATATTGTCAAGATCATTTTATTATCAAAATAAAGAGTATCATAGTACTAATATTATCCAAAATTTTTAATGCTACAATTTACAAAAAGTCATAAAGAAATTGAATAAGACTAAAATTAAATAAACAGGTAGAGACAATAGTTTAAAACCTACATAAAAAACAAATAAGTAAATAATTATATCTTTTATTGTAAAAAACCGAAGCAATAATATGAAAAATAAGTAAATCCAAAAATAAAGCTTAAAGATAACAAACCTACAGTAGAGGAAAGGGGATAGCTAATCGATATAATAATGATCGTCAATAGTTCACACCATTTCATCTACATGAAGAAATATTATTATGTCAATTATACCTAATTATATGATAATTTTATTAAATCAATATTAAACTTATGATAGTTAACAATTAAATATACATTCATTATCGACTATTTTAAAAAATAGTTAAATGACTGGACTCCATACCAATACTTATGTTAATATAAAAAATGATATAATTTATTATTATTAAATTATTATGATAAACAAGATTAATATATCATAAATAATAAGGTTTAACCTCAATATCTTCATTAATTAACCAACTTTAAGCATACATAAAGGCTTCCATAGTATTAGGATGAAGTCAAGCATGATGAGGACTAATTATTTGACTTTAAGTACTAAAAAGAAGACTCCGAAACAACAGTAGATGCTGGAATTGCTAAGAGATCTCATGCAATTGCTTGTTTGAACAGAAAACTACTTCCATGGCTCTTCCACATAGCAATTCATCAAACTTCACACCCTCAACTTCAATCGTAATATCTATCTCCAAATAATTGTCTAACTCTATCCAACTATAAGAAGTCTTAGCCTTATTTTCTTTGGTGAATTTTGCAAATGCAGGCTCCAAACTGGTTTTAGATAAAGCTGAAGTTGAAGCTGAACCTGAATTTGAAGATGGAGCTAAATTACTACGATCCTGTTTTTTTTCAATCTTAGTTGAATATCAATAAATAAATTATACCATAATTGTTTAATGACATCAATATGCTCTTAAGCCCGAGAATTATAGAACATGTCATAATTAAAAAAAAACCCTTATATGATGTATCTCAAGTCCAACATAGAAATAACTGCCACAGTATGTTCAACCATATACTAGTAAGAATTAAGCTTCTATGTCATCTGCCCTACCATAACCCAAATCACCTTATTGGAATCAAATATCCAATCAGATATAACTTTCTTGATCTTGCACATATTGCTAAAGCAATTGTGTGAAGTTGGATATTTTTTCTTAAGAACAACTTAGTAGCATTATAAAATATGTATAACCTTGCACAAAGCCCACAAAGTGCTTTAGCAAACTCTTATTGTTCTTCTATAGGCAAGCAATTATACTTAGAATCTCTTTGTCTCTGCTTGCTGAACACCTCAACATATTGGGTTATCAACTCCATCACCTTGAAGGTTGAATTTCATTTGGTAGGACAATTCAATGCTAACTTCTTTGGTCGCTAAATGCGTAGTTTTCATACGGTTTATTTCAAAATTTTCAACTCTTTTTAGTGTTCACTTTAATACACTACACTATCCCAGATCAACTCTATCGCTTCTTTTATCACCTCTAACCTGTCCTTCAACAATTAAATTCAAAATATATGCAAAATAACTTATATGGAATAACCTACACCAACCAATAAGCTCCCAATCCATAACTTATTCTTCAATATTTTGATTATCGCATCATTTATGCTATAGTTATCGAGTATTATGGTAGACAGACTGGTGTTAATATTCTAGTCCATTAAATAATCGACTAACATGGATTTTAACCTTTTGCTTGTATGTGGTGCTGGCACATAAATAAACCTACAATTTAAAAATATGAACAAATATCTATTATAACATAATCAATAAATAAATGATAACAATATTAAATAATATAATTTATCTCAGTATTTGATTGCGTAAAGTTTAATTGTTGTCAATGTAATGTTCTGTCACCACCATATAACCCTTCTTTTGGTTATCATATGTCCACGTTTTTTATGTGATGGCAACTTGTCCATCAATATTCGACAATGTCTTTACTATTTCTTTCTTTTAATCCTCATATATCTTACAAATTTTCTTTCTTTAAGGTATTTTGGGTAGTGACGTGACAAATTCCTAAATGTTTTGCTATTGAATATAAAGGGTGGTTGCTCATTACCAATGATCATATTAGCTAGCAAAAACTTTGACTTGTTGTTGTTATAAGCTTTGATAGTCATTTCGTCTTCCCTCTCATTAGATTAAGGATAAAAAATCTTTGACCTCCTGATATGATCTTTTTTCTATTACACGACTCCATATGTCTCTTTAAATGAAAGGATTCACCTTTTAAACTCCTGGACAATATCTTGTAAGATATTTGCCTTTGAATTTCTCTATTTAGTCCACTGATCTAGTATTGTTGAAGTGATACGAAACCTCACTTGTCAATGAACTTGCTCCTTTAATATGAATTGTTTCTTCACTTGGTACTGAATTAGAAGTCTTTGTGGATATACTATCCAATACCAGATTAGAACTCTCCACTAAAGGAATATGCTCATCCATTCTGAAGCAATCAAAATATATGACTATATAAGTTATTCATTGACATTTACATGTATATGTACACTTTGATAAACATTTAACATAAACTAAAATAATAAAAGCATAATTAATTATAATCATTTGTAGGAGTATATGACAAGAGCTAACTTAAAATGATGATGATGAATTTCAAAGTTTGCCACTATAAAAAAGACATAAATCATGGGATCTAAACAATGTGGTGATAATGATATTATATCCAAAAGATAACTTATTGTTAGTGTTAGTGTTATGTGTGGTATAACACTAATAGAATAACTTTAGTTTCGTTCATGTTGTATTAGCTTTACCCTCAAAACCCTTATGGCCTTATCTATCGATAAGGATGTTCCCATTTTAGGCATCCATTTGTCATTTGATATTGTATAAGTAAAAATATGGTTGAAAAGGAACTTAAGGCTAGCCAAAGTATAAGTTCTATTTCCAATCATTACTTAAAGCTATAGAAATATAAATAAATTTTGTGTTTATTATATAGTTGAATTATGGGATCTAAAGGGTAATCTATAACTTCATCCCCCTAGTAAATGGGTTAGGTATTTAGTGTATTTTTATACAGGTACAAACACCATCTCAACCCAAAACCTTAAGGAATTGGGTTCTAGAATCTTGTTTATAAGGACGACACTCTTAACCTTTGTTTCTTTCTTACAATGAACTTATTAAGCCTCTTAACACTCCAACTCAAAAAATTTACATAATAAATTATAGTCTATGATTCTTTATTAGCCTAACATATGGCAAAGATACAAGCCATTCTAAATGCTATATATTGGTTTAATTTTTGAGTTAAATCATTTAGACTAACAAAGTTGTTTGTGTTTTTCATTAAAATTCCGTAACATAAACTTAGCTCTAGAAGTTTGTCTAGTTTGACAATTAGTAAAATGCATATATAGTAATTTACAGTCTGATTTCATGAAATCCTTAGTATGATAACCAAGTATGAAGCAACTTCCTATAATAGGTCAGTTTGATTGGCCAAAAAAATCAAATTAATATTTAATTAGGGAAAATTAATACAAATGGTCATTTTATAGATGGTCACACCTAAGGGGCCTTTAAAACTAAACTTTATGAGGCATGAAGTTGGGCAACACCCTTGACATGCACACATAGATAAAGATGTAATTCCAAATCTTCAAAACCAATGAAGGAACATTTTAGAATATGTGAACATATATGCTCTTGTACAAAAGACGATACTATTAAATTTTTTCATATAATTCTAAGCTCTATTAAGTTGTTTCCTTATTAAATTTTAAATCACTATAGACCAAAAAATCATAAATTTGATAAGATACGCGTCATATCTAGTCTAATATAAAAAACTAATACTGGGTTCAACTTGAGTTTGATATATAAGATGGCAGTTTAATGACATGTCCTTATATAAATAAGTCAAGAAAGCATTCATACTCATGAAAACATGCCAACATAGTAAAAGCAAAAGGATGGGAGAAATTGTTAAACCACGTTATTGGTCTTCCAAAAGAGTATCTCCAATATTCAACTAGTATTTCTAATCAAAGCCATAAAAATTATCAAGATCTATAAAAATCAATCATTTATGGTCTTCCAAATACAACATAATCTATAATTACTAGTGGAGGAGGTGCCTGCGATGATAAGTAGTCTGCAATAGGTTTTTGGTCTGTCAGATGAAGAACGAAGGATGACCACTTCAACAAGGAGGAGGAGACTGACGAATGAAGGATAAATGATGAAGAATGTGATAAGGAGGAGGAGGACAATTGGATGAAGGATGCTTGTCAAAGAATGTTGTCTGAACTGTTACGATTGAAGGAGTACTTAGTGTAAAACAATGTCATTTTATACATTTAGTAAAGTAAAGATCAGTCTTTGGGCTAGGTAGCATGAACTCAAGCTCTAGTTTGAGCCTGACCTAAAGCATGAAAATTTTAAAAAATTAAGGCCTGAAGCCTAGTTAAACTATGTCAGGTCTGCTGATTTAAGTCTAGCTAGGCCGGCCTAGGCTTTCATGCCAAATAGTCAAAGAGTGTGAACAATGCGTTCCTTCCAAAATATATGTTTTGTTACAAACATTAGAAGTAATTACCTGTTTTATCTTCTGTACAAAGCCCAAATTGTAAAAAATGGTCAAAAGTTATAACACACATATAAGCAACATGTACATATTAAATCTACAAATATCTTGACATGTTACCATAATGGTGTTTAAATAAATCTACAAATGTCTAAGTTCCATTACTCTCTGGTTTTGAAGTTGTACTGTCATAGTATAAGGCAGTTGGGTGAGAATCATGAACATCTTGGCATATGTTTCCGCGAGTGCTATTAGTAATGCAAATTCGAAACTTGCTAATTGTATAACTAAATTCAATATTGTTGTTTAACATTAAAAGGTTTCGCAAACTATTAGACTATAAAATGTTAATAATGGTCAATTATTTGATAAAGTTATATGTTAAGCAAATTCATAAAGAGGGGTCATATTAGCATACCTGTAGAAGACATAAGAAATAATCATAATTTGGAATAGCTATAATATGCAGAAAGAGCTAAAGTAGTAAGAAAGAGAGGATGAACCTATCAAAGAAAGAAATGAAATTTAATAATATCCACATAAATTCATTATACAAACTTGCTAACTTGTATTGAAAAACACTAGTATGATTTGAAATGTCTTTAATCATCACTAAGCTAGCAATACCTGACTTATCCTATGGTATCTCATATTTCAAAATTAAATATGATTGAATCTTGTAAATCTATTGTTTGTGACAAAAACTAATGGATAAACATATATAATAAGTTAATAATATTAAACATCATAACTAATAGAAAAAAAATCATAGATAGTATATGATTTTCTAGAAAGATGAGGTTATTGGATAAGAGAAGAAAATTTTTGGAATATTAAAAAACATATAGAAGAAATTCTACAAGTCTTTTATATTGTGGGATTCTGAAAATCTTTTATCCTGTGAATTAAGAAAAAAATTTATAAATGACTATTGTTCAACTTATCAGTGATAAAATTATGTTTTGTTCACATTAATTATTTGAATTTAAATTCTTATATTGGTATCAAAACAAATTTTATTTTATTATAATAATTATCAATCTTATCTATTGATTTAAAGATGAGTTTTATTTATTAATTTGTAATTAAAATGCTTATCTTAATGATGATACAATTGGAACTACATATTGCAATTATTTGAAATTGATATTCTTATCTCATTAGGATTTTAACATTTGATAAAAATATCAATTGACAATCTTATTGATTTAGTATCTTGTATGTAAACAAATACATCTAAAATAAATGATTAATTATTGATTAATCATTATGTGGATGATGATCGGAAACTTAATGACCTTTTAATTTTATAGATAATTGAAAAATAATTAAAAATTCTATTTAGAAGATTGCATCAAATTAACTGAAATTGATAAGAATCACATATTATGTTGGACCCCGAACTTTTCTTGAAATTTTGAAGTGTAAAATTGACATTAAATGAAATTGATAATGAATAAATTGCTTTAATGGAAGTGGAAAAGTAAGAATGAATTGTGAAAGTGTGAGAATTTGGAGAATTAAGAAAGTCTGACTTTTTTGGGATGAATAGTAGTAGGGTTGACTTTTTGACCAGAAATCTTTGGGAATTTTTCTAGCTTGATTTAGGCAGATTTTGATAAAATGATCTCATGAAACTTGTAGCTTCTGTTGAGAGCTTTCTATCGCCATAAAGTATGATATTTTTCGATGTCGGGATTGAAAGT